>JAPYKE020000319.1:0-526404 GCA_028554795.2 Sinohyriopsis cumingii | reverse complement strand
TAGACACACCATTTTCTTTCGAAAGTTATGTCAGCGCACGACTAAGATCAAATTTATCTGGGCTGAGTTATGTGCACAGCAATAATGTTGTTGTTGTGTAATGATGTATCTGCGCTTGTGTATTTAGTTTGGAATATGGCATACATTCAGTTACTTTGTTTCTTGCAGTATATTTTATTAATATAATTAAGCATTAGGTAGAATAAGAAAATGAGCATATAATAAAAAGGTTACTGCCTTTGTATGGGAAAATATGAACTCATTTTGTCAGGTGGATATACTGCACTCCCATGGTCATGCAGTATTCCATCCAAAAAACTTGTTCATATTTATAAGTGAAATGTAAGTCATTACCATGCTACACAAATATGTGAGAATTAAGAGTGAATTCCCACAAAATTCAATGAATATGTGGTTTTAAAAAAGCTGCTCCCTCCACAGGAATTTGTTCCTTTATATAAATACAAGTAATCAGTTTGATAGAATGTATACATGTAATATGTAACTTATAAGTTCTGTCCTTATACAAATCTCTCACATTTCTATTGAAATGATAATTTATGACACAATTCTAAACACATTAGCATTCTACTTTGAATCACCAGATTTCATGCTCCATAATAAATTTTTAACTGAAATAAACAAAAAGGTGACAACCATAAACATGATTTATTCCCCATGTAATAAATGCTATTTGTCATTCAAAAATATATTTAGCAGAATCCATCTTCATCAAGTAAGCTACTTGAACCAAATATTAAACAAGTTTTGATTTGTCATCACAGCAGTGTAGTTTAAATTCCCGAGATGGATAACAGAAGTATGGCCAAGTCTAATCATAATAGTGATGCCCCAGAAATCTTTTGGGCTCTGGATTTTTGCCATTAAACCATCATTTTGGTGTCAAATAATTTTCATTATCCAGCAATACATTGTATTAGAATATACTCAAGAGAATGTTTGGTACTCAGGGCTGATTGAATCCCATAGCCCAATATACCAAACTATTAATTTTCAAGTAATATTTTCTAAAAGTACTAGTCCAGGACAAGTGCTTTTTTAAATCCTATTTCAAAACATGTTGGACAGGTGCTAATCTTCATGCTTTAATGATTTTATATACCTTTATCTTGCCATTCATGCCCTTGAACATTCTGAATGCATGAGTTTTAACTGCTCTTCATTGATTCATTTACGTAGAACAATAAGTGGTCTTTCCAGGTAACTGTCTCTTGAGCGCAAGTTCTATTACTGTATGACTGCATATTGGGCTAAGTGATCAAATTATGGGCCAATCAAAACACTTTTAATAAAACAGATCTGGTGCGATTAATTAGAAGTGTTTTAAACAACCTTGTGTTTACTCAACCCAGATATGCACAGGTGGATCACCCTTTGATATAAATCCATTGAGTCAGTGCAATGAACTTATTGAAATGCACATTACTGATGTAAGTGTCCATTATCTTTATGAACTGAATAAATGACAGTAATGAGTCTTTTAATTTTTAACTGATTATGTAGAGGATCAGCTTTAAATGTGCAATATTGCATTTTAACATTTATGTTTATTAAGCAGTGGTCAACACAATGTATATTTTGATCATCTTATTGGAAGTAGTTGTCAAATGAGATATATCTTTTCTATTTTGGATAAAGTAAGTTTTCTCAGTTATTTTGGCAAAGATGGTCATAGGGAAAATTCAGATAAGAAAAATTCTTTTAAAAGTAGAGGATTAAAATGTAAGTCGGCCATTCAGTCTGAGTTAACTAGTTCTCTAAACAGACACAAGTCAGGCTGTGCGGTAGCAGACAGTATAAAATATGACACAACTAAGAGACCCAGAAATTTCAGTCATACTGGTTTGATAAGTATCCATTTCTTGAATTCACTGACATAAGGAAATGTGTTTTGCAGCAATCAATATCATACTGCATGTGTTGGATATTCAACCAGTATGTATATCATGTAACCAACAAGTTCAGGGTTGAATCAATACATGTGTCCTGACAGTTATGCATGACACTATCCAGCGTATGCAGAAATTCACTGATGTTGCAGTTGCTATCACTACAGTAGAAAAGGCCATTTTGAAATTAAATGAGAATGTAATGCAAAATAAAATAAAATAAAATGAGAGCTCTCATTAACAGTCAACAGTCAACACCCAAGCCCAGTATGGAAAACCATTTTCTGATATGCAAATGCTGTGCATGCTCAGGTAGAAGAACAGTGGTAAACTTGGTACTAATTATAATAACAGACTTGGGGGCACACACAAGCACACACGCTGCTACACACAAGCACACACCTTGCTACACACAAGCACACACGTTGCTTTATTCAATCTGTGATATGTATGATCAGTCAAAGATTGGAGTTTTATTCAGTGATTGGGGAGTTGGTTTTTTTAAATCTCAAATTATTTTCAATAAACCTTTATGATATTCTTCTTGTTAGTATGACTCATTGGAATTGATAAATCTTGTGGGAACAACAATTGGAGTAGCTCATTTGTTGAACTTTGTAATTTGCAGTAAACCTTGAGCTTGAAACATTAATTTATAGTTAACTGTTAGTCAGAAAATGACAGTGTGTGTAAACTTACGGTTCACTTATACTTAGCTGATAGAGGTCTGTTCAGGTTATCATAGATAATATTTTCTGATATCATTATTTTGTTAACTTTAAGGCCACAGAGAATGACATATTAGATATTTTTCCTCTTGCCATCTATTCAGGTAGGTCTCTCTCAGGTTTTGCAATTCTGCTGAATAAGTTTCATTTTAAGTAATATTCAATACATGGAGATGAGCTTGCAGTTTAAATGTTAAGT
The DNA here is from genome assembly GCA_028554795.2 of Sinohyriopsis cumingii. Taxonomy (NCBI): domain Eukaryota; kingdom Metazoa; phylum Mollusca; class Bivalvia; order Unionida; family Unionidae; genus Sinohyriopsis; species Sinohyriopsis cumingii. The sequence continues at coordinate 523,567 of JAPYKE020000319.1, read as the reverse complement.
CATAAGAGACTGATTCAAAATTATATGATGATAAAATACTTTTAGCCTTCATTTATTTCAAGTGCAACTTTTGCTTAAGCTATTACTAATTTGTTTCCAGCTATTTTTATAAACTTTTTTAATTAATTTAACTGCCATTTCAATATCAGTAAATACCAGACATGTTGATATTTCATAGCTAGTACTTTTCTGGGAGGAAATTACCTGACTGAAAGAATAAAATTTCATGCACTCTAATCTTTCCATTAGGGTGAACCAGAATGTTCCAGAACACTGCATGAGACCCAACACATCTTAGATATGGTGAAAGGCCCTCTTTATTATATTTTTCTCTCCCCAGGCCATAATGTTGAATATTGTTTATGTAAAGATTAGCCTCCATCTCATGGGTCATTGAGCATATTATAGGTCTGGTGTGCTATATTCCTCATGAACATTTTTACCCTGATAAGTTTGTATCACTCTTTAATTAAGCTCTCTCAGAGTTTATTAGACAATTCTTCCAGACATGTGTACATCTTGACAGTTTATTTTCCCATTCTATAGGTGTTAGTTTCTCAGTTTGGTGTTTTTATTTGCATTCAAATACAATTTCTAAGCAGCTATAATACTAGATAATTTATTTTAATTTTCATGTCCTTGCTTCTTGCACACATGCTGGCCAATCATTTTATTCACCTTAATTATATTGTGAATTGTGACATTTTTTATATCTGGTAAGCAGGTAGCACACTAATTTATCATGCTTGGTTATTGAACTCTTTAATGATTTTAATTTTGAATAGTCTTAAGTTCCTTAATTTTCCCTTATTATTAGCAATTGTAACCTGCTGGTATTTTGCTCAGTTTGTAAACACTTGATAGCTCCCTACTGTTTTCAAGCCTGGTTGGCTTAATTATTGCTGTTTATTATCTACAGCTTAGCGTTGCATCTTTTTTAACATTTAATCTTAATGAAACACACATGTAAGGTGTCTTTTTGCTAAATAATTATATTGCCACATATATATATATATATATATATATATATATATATATATATATATATATATATATATATATATTGTTACAAGCCAGGGGTCTTTACTTGACTGAGCAGTTGTCAAAACCCTGTCACGATTCTCACAAAAAAACATAAGTTTACCCCAACTTTCCAAAGACTTCCATAAAACTTCAGTTGTAAATTAGAAAGCCAGACTTGTCCATTCTATACCTAAATTTGACTCCAATCAAGGCAAGACTACAGATCTCACAACCTGCCAAATATCTATCAACCGCACATCTGCATGGCTTCTCTTCATCATGTTACCATACTGCCAGCCGTTCACGCTATAGAAACCATACGAGTATCCCCTAACACTGGGAACTATTTTAACTCTGCCACCTTAAGCCAGTCAATGTAAGCTTTCCAGGCACATTTCGTTAATATAACTGCACCAGATTTGTCACCATGGTGACATAAATTATATCTGCCGAGTCCCTTTCCTATTTATTCCTTTGTGTAATTTACCAGTTTCCTGCCATAAATACTGCCACTGCAGTCACACCACCAATGTACACCACGAGATTTTAGTATGGACTATTTTACTCCAGGGATATTCATTTGGTTTTGGCCTGAATTCATTACTGGTGAACCATAGTATCATGGAAACTCACTAACATTTCACTCCGTGATGTTTGCTCCTAGTAACTGTCTAAATATTTCAGGCTATGGATATTTCCATTGCACCGAATTCCAATAAACACACAAGTAATCACACACATCTAAGAATTCCTTAAAACGGGGCACTATAACCAAATGCGCATACTCCAACTTTATTACAATATATATATATATATATATATATATATATATATATATATATATATATATATATATATATATATATATATAGTTAATCCAAATGCTTGGTGGATTAGATTCATTTAATAGACATGTTATTTCACAGACAGCCCAATATTATATGCAAGGTATAAAAACATTCTAGCATCTCAAGAAAGCCAACATGTTTGCAGCAAAGTGTAGCATCATACCAGATGGCATAGAAAACTTAAACGCTGTTGCATGGACTCATTCATACATGAAATCAATAGTAAAACTATTTATTTTCTCAGAAATTGTAAGTATTGCAATCATTTTCTCTAATCTGCTGACAGACAAGATGAAACTAAAGTGTGGATAAAATTTGAGCTGGTACTCACCAGTCATAAAGAAAATATAAAAAATATTAAATGAAAGTCATATAGAGTTTGGAATAAAAGAAAAATCAAAAGAACAACAAAATTGTCTATATATTTATTCAGAGAACAACTACCAAAGTTGTATCATGTGACTACCTTGTTGACATGTGCCATTTACTTGATGAATCTGGTTCCATCCAGGTTGCTGCAACAGCAACCGGTTTTTTGTCATTGTTCTTCAAATAAGTATGTTGAGAATTATATGTCCTTTTGTGATTTGCAGAACTATGAGTGACTTTTATTTAATATATTTGTTACAACAACATTAGAAAGCAGTTTGTTATTGATATCGTATGACTATTGGGCTTCCAATCTTGCAGGTTGAGATTTATGTAGTCATGTGACTAGCACTGCAAATAGGAAGTACCAGGTCAGGTTTCACCTATGCTGTAATTTCATCTTGTCTCTCAGTGGATTATAGATACAACAATTATAATACATGTACTTAAATTTCTGAGAAAATATATCATTTTGCTATTGATTTCATGCAAGTATTACTGAATGTAACATGAATTAAGTTTGCTAGGTACACTGTTAAGTCACTACTGTATGATGCTACTGCATGGTGGTGTCAAATTCCAATTTTTATATAGGCAAATTGGTTCAGACCCCACACCGTAACATAAATGTCCAAATGCAAAAATTGTTGTCAGAATATTTGGAGGAAATCCAGATTAGAAAATGGAATGCCATTCATTATAGTCAGATTTTTAGCGCAAAATATTGAATCTCTGAGCTGAACTTTGGTGCTAAACTATCATATTGTGACAAATAGCCTGAAGTATTGAGTACAGGTCTTAAATAGGTCACCCCATTTATTATATATTAAGAAATGATACATTAGCTCAAATGAATATCAATATAGGTTTGGGGACTGATTTATCACAGTACAAGCAGACATGTGTTGCTTTTACAGAAAATGTAGTCCTTGTTTATACAGTATTATGTAATTTTTTAGGTCTTGTTGTCAAAATTGAAATAAACCTTGTGTAATTAGGACTTTTGAAATGAGGCATTTTTTTTACCAAATCATCACAATGAGTTTAGGTTGCTTGAAAAATCCTGGTTGATGTTTTATTAGCATAGATTAATTCAAGGTTTAAACCTTCTCTTTATTAGTTGAGATTATAATACTCTGTTTTTTGCCTTATTATACTTTGATAGGAAATGTTTACTTTGTATAACATGCATATAGATATTGTTATCATGATTTACAGCTGATTATTCTGATTTCTTTAGAATTAAAGGTTTAAGAGGAAACAAACTTAATTTATGTTCATTATGTTATTGTTTCCATGTACCAACAGATTATGCAGTTCAGCAAAGTAAAATTAAATTTTTTTTATTCTGTAAATTGAATTGACTTTACATTCCAATTTATATGAATAAACAATAGTCAAACTTTGTTTCTAGTGATACATTTTGTGGTTTAGTGCATGATCACATATTTTACTCAGATGTTTTGGGAGAGTCTTGAAAGAGAAACATCTTTTGATATAAAAAATGCATGTTATAGGCTAAAATGTTCTTTAATTCCATTCAGTAATGGTCATATGTGAACCTTGAAAAAATTAATTTTAATTTTAATTTGAAAAAAATAATTTTGTTTCGTAAATACCTGGAAATTTATCTTTAAAAAAGCATGAGAACCATACACTTCTCTGTAAGGGCTAATAGTGAGTGAGCCCCTGTGTAAGGGGGAGCAGCACCCTTTCAGTCCAAGGGACAAGTTGCTGGTGATAGGATCTTGTCCTCAGAGAGGAGAGTGGTCAGATCTGAGTTTATCAGATCCAGGAATGAATTGTTATATAGATCTGAGTCACCAGTAGAGTCCTTGCCTGGTGACTGGGCACAGAATACCAGGTGCCAGGCACCAGGTCATTGAAGCCAGTGCGGTACTGAGATAGGGATCTGGCCAAGTCCACCCTCCCTCCAAACTACCATTTTAACACAAGGACTTGGATCAACATCCCTCTTTTCTATTATTTCTTTAAATCCCTATAGGATGTGGGGCTTTACTCCACAAGGAAGTAATTGGCCATTTCCCTAGATTCACCCATTGACTTCTAAACCTTGGTTGCATATTAGTAAGACCCTGCATGTGGGCTGTAGACCTACTTCACTGTACAAGGTTGGGTCTGAAAGGAAGGAAGGAGATAGACGTTCTTTCTCAAAATGCTCTTGGCAGACAGAAAATTGTCCAAAGCCATCAGTGGAGACCACTGCTTTAAGCAGTCAATGAACACTGGAGCAGGAATTGCCAGATGAAGTTTCTCCTCCAACCAAGAGAAATCTCTGTCACCACTGACTGTCCATTGTTTGTTGGAAGTGGTGTCAGAAACTTGTAAGCATGCATTGCCCTTGTCCATGACTTCGTCAGCAAAGCTTCTCTACTTCCACAGGGATGTGGTCTTGGATGCTTCCAAGGTCTTATTAGAGAGCAGAAGACCCTTCTGGGTGCTACCCCTTCCCATAAGCTAGATACTATTTGGAGTGTTCATCCCCTCTGTGGCCACTCAGGATTTGAGAGACCATCAGCACCTGTCTCTTGCATCCTTGTCAGGTTCTTTGACACCAGCCCAGAAGCAGAATCTTCAGAATAAACCTCTTTTTGAAGGCATAACTGCCAGTGATTTGGTAATTTCTGTCTTAAAGATGGTTAGCAGCTTCAGTTCTGGGATCTACCTCTTTTAGTAAGGTGCCCCACATCTGCCAATTAAAGGAGGAGGTCCATTCCTTTTTGGGAAAGAAGCAGTAGAGAGGGTGTTAAATGACCAATGTCCAGCCATCTATTCCTGGATTGTCCTGGTTTTCTAAGAAAGGGGGAAAGTCTCATCTAATTTTCTACCTTTCATCTCAGATTTATGCTGTAGGAGTCATACCAGATGGATACCACAGACTTGGTCAGAAGTGCCATAGGACCTGGCACTTGGGTGGTCTCCACTGATCTTCAGAATGTATATCTTCACATCCCTATCTTTCTTCCACACAGGAAGGAGCTCAGATTTTGTTTGGATGGAGAGGTCTTCCAACTCTAAACTTTGCCATTCAACCAAACCTGCACACACAGAGCTTTTACTAGGATAATAAGAGTGGTTGCAGATCATTTTAGGTGATTATGTGTCCCAATCTCCCAGTATTTTGATGATTAGTTGATCCACAAAGGCAGTATAGGGTCCTTCGGACTAGACCCATCTTGCTATTGGTCCACAATGACCAGGCTTGGTCTTCTACCAAACTTAGAGAAATCAGAGCTCAGGCCATCTCAAAATGTTGTCAACACTGGGATGAATTTTCTAATGGACAGAGGGAAAATCCATTTCCAACTGGACAGAACAGACTAGATCTTGTCCCAGTTGAAGTGTTGAGAGAAAGACAGAGTTGTCACCTTATCTTTTTCAATCTCTGCTGGGATCTTGATGGCAGCAACAGACCTGGCCTGGTTCCTTAGTCAAGCTTCACTTTTTCTGCTCTGGTTTCTACTTCTAGCAGCATGGAAACTGCACAGAGACTCCTTGCATTATCAGAGTTCTCTCAGTTGGGATTTCCAGCACCTTCTAAAACAGTGGGCAATTCCCCATCCAAGCAACAGTGACAAGATGTGGGTGGTGCATACCCCAAGAAACAAAGAGCCACACATGCACCGTCTCTCAGACACTCCATTATGAACATTTGGGACCGCTCCAGTGGCCTAGTGGTTAGAGCATCCACCTCAGATGCAGGAGGTCGTGGGTTCGATCCCTGGCCGAGTCATACCAAAGACTTACAAAAATGGTACTAACAGCTGCCTTGCTTGGCGCTCAGCATTAAGAGGTTAGTGTTAGGACTGGTTGGCCCAGTGTCAGGATAATGTGACTGGGTGGGACATCATGCTACATGTCTGCAGCATGATGCCCCAGTGCTAGACATCACTATAAACTGCCACATTGCAGACATCGTAGCAGTATGACTGAGAAATTGTTAAAGCTACGTTAAAAATCAAAATCACATCACAAATCACATCACATGAACATTTGGGGTAAGCTTTCTTTGAGGACCAAGACTTTTCTTTTTTGCTTGCCTTTTTATCTGTGAGATGAAGGAGTGAGCTCCATGCCCTGTCACTTGAGCTGGACTGTTTCAGGTTCAGTGAGAATTTTGAGTCAGTTTCTCTCCTTTGCTGGCCAAGTTTTATTAGGAGAAACCCAGCTTCCTTCAGTTGCTTTACTTTTAACTGAGATCCCCAATCTCAGTTGTATCTGGGCAATACCAAGATAGACCTTTATGTCCAGTTCTGCATTTTTACTTGGCAGCCTTTAGGTGCATTGCATTAACTATTAAGAGAGCTTACCAGTCCTTTGCTGATGGGGACCTGTCTTGGATGAAAATAAATACCCATGAGGTTTGTGCCATTGCTGCCTTATTGAGCTACGTAACTCATTCATCTTCTATTACTTTTGTTAGCCATCAGAGCAGAGGCATCTTCTCACTAGGCCAAATCATCATTGCTTAAAATGTGGGCTATGTGGACTCCATCCTGCATTTTTGTCTCCTGTGTTTCTGTGATGGTGAGTATTCCTTTTGTTTGTGCAGGGTGCACCATGAAGGGCTGATTGAATTCTGGAAGAGAGAATTTTCATTTGTCAGTCAGGTATTTTCCTCCTGGAAAAGTACTTGATATACATCAGCAACACGAGTTCTACACCCAAAATGGGTTTTCACTACAAGACTGCTTATAGTTCTAGATGGTCCTAAATGAAAATGGTGCTGATCCAACATCAAATATGGCCTCGATAGCAGTCATCTTGACAATCTGTTACTGCTACTCCTTTTGAATATATGTTAATATCAGCATTAGATTTTCATGTTAAACCTTCTTAGCTTGTCTAGTTGGTCCTGAATAAAAATGATGCCAGTCTGACATCCAGTATGGCTGCCATGGGAGCCATTTAAAAAATCTTATCATAATTCTACTTGAACAGAAAATCATATTGTAATGGTGCTTTCACCATAAGACTTCTCAGAGGACTACAGCAGCCATCTTGAAAATTTTATTATTGCTACTCCTGAATGGATGGCTGCATCAACATAGGGTTTTCCTTGAATACAGAAGGTAAATTCATGAAAAGATCCTGGAAAATTAGGCTGAGAGTGCATAATTGTACAGTGTCTTGATTACAAAGTAAATGAGCGTTTTTGTAATGGATTGTTTTCTGATTTATTCTTGGACCTGTTCTACACAGTTATTATTAGAAAGAAACTATGTTATGGATAATTTGAATTTTGGGGAATAATGAAAACTCAAATAATCCCAGGTACATTAAAACATTGTAAATGGATTTTAGATAGTTTTATTATCCATGATTTGGTAGGAAATCATTGTATCATGCTTTCTTTTTGCAGCCCTGATCCAAGCTTACTTTTGCAGAATATTTTTTTAGAGAACAGTAACTTATGAATCATCATTCTTCTTTCCTAAAGATACTTGAAGTACTTTGGCAAGATTCAAGAGTATCTTTGTCTGAACCTTTCCAATTAAGAATTTGCATAAGTAAAGACCCATTGAGCCTTCCCAAATGATGAAAATTCTTTTGTATTGCTTCTTTTCAACTATTCTTCAACAGGAATATTTGCAGTACCAAGAGATGTGTGCACAGAGCAGTATGTCAAGGCAGTGATTCGTTACAGCAAAACAAGAACTAGCCAGGGTCTGCAGGAAATCCATTTCATTGATATACTACCAAACACTGTTAAGGACATGCAGATGGCATTCAAAAGACATCTCAGTGGTGATGGAAATACCAAACACATAGGTAGGATTAGTTTTGTCTCTTCCACACCAACTCAAGGGGAAGGAGAGAGCCATAATTTAGTGATGTCTGTAAATGTGGAATTTGCTACACTCTCCTTATAAGAATTTTTTTTATAAAATGTATAAAGCCAAATCAAACAAAATTGTCTATTTAGATGCCACGAGTAAGTCCCAAGACCTTATTTTTAGCATGTGTCTTTATCAAATATGACTTTTAACAGAAACTTGTTTAAGGAAGTTTAAGCAGAAATCTTTTAAAACTGGCACATGAAAATTAATAGGCCTATTTTTAAATTATACCAATTAATGGATTAGATTTTCATTCCTATTATAAGGAAAGTTTTGAATTTATTTTTAACACATTTTGAACTTCTTAGTTGTAGACATTATTGACAAAACCCTTGTAGCTTGATTAAACAATATTGCTTGAAATTGATATAAGTAGTAGGCATAGTTGTGTGACAGTAAATTATATAAATGATATGACTAGATTTTCCAGCCTTATTAATTAAAACATTTTTCAGTTTTGTGTGTGTGTGTGTTATTTGGATTTTTAACGTAGCTTTAACAATTTTTCAGTCATATCGCTACAATGTCTGCAATATGGCAGTTTATAGTGATGTCTTGCACTGGGGCATCATGCCGCAGACATGTAGCATGATGTCCCACCCAGTCACATTATCCTGACATTGGGCTGACCAGTCCTAACACTAACCTCTTAATGCTGAGCGCCAAGCAAGGCAGCTGTTAGTACCATTTTTGTAAGTCTTTGGTATGACTCAGCTTTTGATTGAACCCAAGACCTCCCGCATCTGAGGCGGATGCTCTAACCACTAGGTCACCAGTGCAGTTTTGCAGTTTTAAAACATCTTTGAACTTTTTGGATGTATACTTTTTCAACAAAATCCTTGTAAGCATCAATAAGGAAAATTAAGCTAGACCAATACAATTTTGTTGGCACATTACTGTTTATAATTGTACAGTGTATTTAATCTGATTAGCTTTGTAAGTCATGACAGTCATTTTTCTATCTTTTTACACATTTTGGAAAAAAATTGGAAGATTTTTTAGATAAAAATCTTGTTAGCACAGTTAGCAGAACCTAAATGAGGTAAGCATGTGACATTTCTTTTACAGTTTTTGTATACTTGTGTAGGTAACTTGGCTTTTCAAGCCATTATAAAAGTTTTCAACATTTGTTGAAATTATAGTTGTAGCGGTCGTGATCAGAAGAGCTTATGCAATTGCCTTTCTTTTTACATCTGTTGGCACAAATTTATTATCATTCCCCTCATAAAGTACTGGGAGGATTTCTACCAAACTGTACAGAGAGATTCATCCCAAGGTCTAGTTGGTGCTTGATGAAAATGGGCCCCCCTCATGTAGCCAATGGCCACAACAGCAGTCAGTTTGAAAATTTTGTTATTGCTACTGATTATATAGGATTGTCATATTTATATGGGGTTTTCACACAAAAATAAATACTTTTATATTATGCCAAGATCGTCCTAAATGAAATTGTTGGCCATCCAGTCTTTGATTTTTTTAATTACAGTCCTATATGTGTATAATCACGTTTCCCAGTATGAACCACCAGCACATGATAGCTCTATCCTGAATCACATGTGACCTTTATCCTGACTTCTTGATTTTAACCTGCTGCAAGCATATGCACCTCACTGACTTTAAGTTCTGTTTTCAGAATTTTGACAATCCAACAAATTTATTTATGTTTGATAAATTAACAAAATAGTTTGCAAGGAGTACTTACATGCATATCTCACATTTTAGCACAAGCAGATAAATATGTTTCCGAAGACAAAGCATATCTGATCACAAACCTGCCTTAACCTTACGATTTTGCCATAAGTCTTGTGAAAATGATGCTTAAAATATGGACTGGTGGAATAAAAATAAAAAACTACAGAAATATGGCTGATGTGTTAAAATTAGTTCTTTCACATTTATTAGCTTTTACTTTCCTTTTGACAAACTATTGTGGTGGATGATGCATGTGCTGTGTTAATTTCATCGAAATAATGGCTATATTTCTGGCTAAAATTCCACTACCATTTTGTCACATGATGTCATGATATTAGTGCTTGCCTCTGACATCAAAAGGGTATCAATTAGAACTCTACAATATTATAACATTTTATGATAGAGATATGTCAGTCTATGAAAATTTATTTTTTACCTGATTTTAGGACCATGCAGCGGGTTAAGTGAACACACTCCTTTATTAGGATTATTTATGTCTCAATAAATTATATGAATGACCTGGTTAGATTTTTGAACCTTATTACTGAATTTTTTCTGTGAACTTTATGGGTGTATACTTATCTGAGAAAATTCTTATAAGCATCAATAAAGAAAGTTATCTGTTAGACAAATAAAATTTAGTTTTCATTTTAGAATTTTTCAGTTTTCTGCACCTTTTCTTAAAATTTTTGACAAAAACCTTGTTAGCATAATCAATGAAAATCCACTTTAGGTAAACAAATGAAATTTAGTAGACATATTTGTATCTATATGTGTTTACCAAGATTAGATTTTAAAGTCATGAAATCAATTTTTCCATCCATTTACAAATTTTTAACTTTTTTAATTGAAGCTTTCTTGGACAAAAACTCTATTCACACAACTCAGCAAACACCACATGAGTTTTTTCACATTTATTGAAGTGTTTTTACTGGTCATAGATCAGAAGAGTTTTCATCCAACATCTGATGTCTGGCACTTTTCTCCTAAACTACAGGAGAATGTCCATCAGACTTTACAACACATCCCAAGGTCTAATTGACCTTTGTTAAAAATGGTGCCCCTTGGACATTCAATATGACTACTAAGGCAACCATTTTGAAAATATTGTTACTGCTCTTAAAGAATGATCATATTCACATGGAGTTTTAACTAAAAACAAAGACTTCATATATTGCCTTGTTGGTTTTAAGTGAGAATGTTGCCCATCAAACATATCCTTGGACAGCCAGTCTTGAAATCTTACCTGTAGTCTTCCTAAAGAGATGGTCATATGGGCATACGGTTTTCTCGGAAAGACTTCATATAATGTCTAGTTTGTCCAAATGAAAATAATACAGACATGACATCCAATATGGCCATCTTGAAAATATTATTATTACTTTTGCTGCTAAGTCTGATCATATCTGCATGAGATTTTCATGAAAAAACTTAAGATGCATACACAAAAGTAAAAATTGTGCAAATCAGACCTTCACCAAATTTCATTATCACTACTTCTAAATAGTACACTGCTACAGTTGCCAGCAAGATGTATGTGATCATTAATATTGTTTAATGCTGCAGATGTGTGTGTGTGTGTGTGGCTCAAGAAGAGAAAACCCAAAGTTGAATCTTGTTACAGATATAAGGAAGATTTAATTTTGGCTCTGTTGTGATTTTTGGTTGAAATGTCATTGGAATAGGAAAAGTGATACACCTTTCAACATGGTTGACATGTTTTTCTCCATTGTAATTAAAGGTTCAAAAGAAAATCTTTTGCATTAGACATTGTGTTACAAGTCAGTAAACAGTTTGAGGTTTCACTGCAAGCATAATTGACAGGGATAAGAGAAGTTAGTTCTAATTGCCCACAATGCATGTAACTCATCACCAGCCCTGCTGATGGAAGGTGAGAAGGAGGACTTCATACCTGTATAATCTACTGAGATCTGAAAACAAGAGATAATTGAACAGTATTCTTTTGATTTAATTGTGTCTTCTTATCTGTCATATTTCAAACAAAATTGGTAATTTGGTAATCCCTATCCAGAACTTGTCCATATTTTTTATTTACCCAATTAAACCATTGTGTTTGATGCTTTTGTTAATCTGCCTGGCATGTACCTTTAAATGAAGTTGGTCATCAGAAACAGCAAAATACACTTTCATTCAAAAATGAAAAAGTATAATACTGGTCATATACATTTACTGTGCCAAGATGATGATGAAAGAAGCAGCTAGTATATGCTGTTATGTTGAAATATAATGAAACATTAATGAATCCTGTGCTTTTAGGGACAAGTCTTGAGTGATTGGCATTATGCATTGTGATTGCACTGGCTGGCTTTGAGTAACTTACAACTGTGGAAGAAGGTGACTTCTTACCAGCAGCAATCACCCAATACTCATCTGTGAGCCAAGTTAGATGCAGGAAAATATATATACAATTTTATGATAATTTGAACATTGCCAATCCATGCTTTTATATTGGGGAAAAAATAATTACCAGGCATACATTTACAGAAAGTGAATTCTTCTTCCCCCACCCACTTTATCAAATTTTGAAAGTATCTTCCTAATAATAATCTCTTGCCTGACTTCAAATAAGGGAGAAATTTAAACTTAATAATCAGGTTTTAATTGTAGTTCATATTATTTAATTTTCTTGTATCAGGTTGGCAGAGTTTTTTATGCTGTATCTTTGTTTGCATTTTCTTTAACATAAGGAATGTGATTACCTTTTGCTTAGTAGAGATTGGTAATGGGTGAGAAATCTATTGACTTGGCACAGTTTACCTGGCAGATAAGAACTCAGCATGGTCTTACTGCACCAAAACACATGTTTATAGCTTTCAACTTTCAGAATGAGATAAGGACCAGTCCCAGAATAAAATGATATATGACAACTTAGAAGTGACTGAGATCTCTTTGCAGTTACACTTGTCATCAGGAACCTTTGGAAGAAATTCAGCTGATATTGCTGATGGAACTCTGCATATTGCACAGGCAAATCATAGTCTACAGTCATACATGGACCAGCATCAAAATGCCGACACTGGTTTACAGATTTCTCAACAAGACTTTCATACATCGTACACTGTATATAATTAATTACTTTTCACTGAAAGATCTGGAGTTGTTCAGGCAGTCCGTCATTGGCATGTATTTTCATGCACATGTCAGTAACAATGGAGGTGGTTATGGTTATGCTATACTGTGATACTGTTGATAAGTTATTGTTTTCAAAGGTGTTGGAAGTCAGAGGTGGCACAAATGCAAAAACCTGTGAATATTTCAGTTCCCTGTAGCCATTCTAACATTTTTAGTAGCAGTGGCTCCACCGGTTGCAGAAGCTGCAGTGTTAAGGGCTGTCAGAACTGCATCAAAAATGGATTTGAAAAAGGCAGATGGAGGACACATAAAAAAAAAGTGACCTTCAATTGCCAGGCACAAGTTGTTGAATACCCTCAGGCAGAGGTCTTCAGTTACCAAGAGATTGTGCTGTTGACCAATCTTGATTTGCTCACAATGGCAAAATTGATCAAGCATTTTTTCATGGGGTTTTATGTGAGATGAACTCGCATTGATGGTGCCATGCACATGTAAAACTGGCATCATGCATCAATCTGGATTCATCAACAGACCCTGGCACTCACTGGGTCCCATGCATGGTAACACCTCATATTGGGGTTTGCGCTGACAGTCAAATTAGTTAATTATTTATCCCAGGGTACTAGTGACCTGCACGGTGGATGTGGATGACAGTGTCATCTACCATTGTTTAATTCATGTATGTCAGAACAAATTTGGTTGGATGGCCTCTAATGTGGTTATCTTGTCATTGAAGCATTGCATGCACTGGAACATTCACTGACCCCTCAAGCATTTACCGTTTTCACATTAAAGTGTGTGTGATATTATTATACTGCTGTGTTATTTACAGTGGTTACTCTACTCGGCTGTGGTGCTGATGTGGATCTGAGCCAATTTGCCATCGAAGCATATTTGTCTGAGTTTGCTAGCAAAGTTGTTGTTAGTGTTGATCCAGGTGAGATTGTGATTTTTCGATATTAAACTGGCAATTAAAAACGTCAAACGTAGACATTCAAGATATTATTATCAAGCTCAATGGCATCTTGATAGCAAAGAATCTGTTTGAGCTCACTTACAATGGTGGAATTAGAGAAAGTGGTGTGTCTGTAGCATTTATGAAAAGACTATGTTAATAATGCTAATATTGCAATAAAAATATACGTGCAAGAAGTCACACATTTGTCCACACCACAACACATAGTAACTTCATGGAGTGCAGTTATGGGAATATTAATCAAAGAAGGAGAGGAAGACACTAACTTATTATCCCTAGTAAATGTTGAACTTATTTTAAATTCTCTTGATAAAAATGGTTTTCTGGCAAATGGTTTTGATAGAACTAGTTGTAAATGTGGGTGTGGTAGTGGTGATAAATAATGAGTGGAATATTGTTAACTAAATCATGTCTCAACAAATCTGATCATGTTGTAGATTTTTCACATATGCAGTACATGTAACAAAATGATTTGTCACCTGAGATGAAATTCAGTTTGAAGCACTCATTGTTTATCCTGACAGGTACTTAACCATCTTTGGTATATGTATTTAAGATTAGATTTTATCACTATATATAAGTAATGGAATCTTACCATGGTGATGTCGCTGCAGAGTTTACTGATTGGGTGTTAAACCTCTGAACTGGCAGTGGATGCAAACATATGTTAACACTTGTCAATGAATATCTGCTTCAAAAACCCTCACATGAACTGTCATACAATTTTGTTAAGGGTCAAGTAAAAATTGCAATTTGGAATCACCCTGATATACCACTTACCAACTAGAGGTCATCATTGCACAGGCAAATGCCCAAAAGTTGACTGCAGCACCAGATGCAAAATCACTCCAGGATTGTTTCTATAACAGCAAAGCGGTATTCTCCACTATATCCACCCTGGTTACATTCACCAACAAATATTTTACACAAACATTGACACAGCAGAGACATAAATGATCTCAGCTGTTATTTAATAAGGTCTGGGCAACATTTATTGTGCAAAGACCAATGTTAAATGTAAAAGGCTCAGGTGTTAATCAGTGTGTTTTGTATGAAAGTGGTGCCGAACTTCCAGAAAGCAAAATCACTGGAGATATAATTATTTCTGACTCCCATGTTTTGTTTTTTTTTTATAACTGCATGATGATTCTGGCTGTAGAAAAGATAAATGATTAGAAGTGCATGTGCATATTGTGCCTGTGTGTGATGATGAGATCCGTTAATGTCTACCTGTTGTGCAATTGAAATACATGATTGTCTTATTAATATAAGAATTATGACAGATCCTAAGACTACCGACATGTAAATATCATCAGAGCTTAACAACAGCTGTGGGAGAAAATCGCCAAGAGAACAGCATTGATTGTAAAGTAAAAACTTTGTGTCCAGTAGTAGATGCTATTTGCAGTCTGTGGCAACAACTGTCAGCCTTGGTGTGACTGGAATCATGACAACATCCACCATATTAGATGCACCAATCTGTATTGTTGTTGGAACTGTATCAATAGTAACCAGTGTCTCAGGTGGTGCAAGCAAATTAAAATTGATGAGACTGCATTCACGTGTATGTGTCTATTCCAAATTGCTTACGGCCAAATAGGGCAGTCTCAAATACAATCAGTAAACTACAGTACTCAGTAACAGTTGAGGATAAATTGGTCAGTGCAGCTGAGTTTTGAGAATGCACTGGTGGAAATGGAAAATTAAAGACAACTCAGAAAACAAATAAGAAACTGCAGACCGCTGCAAATTTACAGACAGTAGAAATAGAGTAAAAAATGTTTATTGATCGCTACCATAGACTTGCCTGTCTACTTAGCACATGTCTCTCTGTCTCACTCTCTCTCTCTCTCTCCCTCTCTCTCTCTCTCTCCCTCTCAGGGATTATCCTTTCTGCAATTACTGCAGACTAGAGTAATATGGAAGTGCTGTTTGGCCTTATTTCGATACCCAGTGGGGAATGATGGTTATATGAGACTCTGACCCACATGACTGACACACTCGCTTCATGTGTGTTACACCACTAGCAATATCTCAACAATGAAAAATAACCAAACAACTATGGGTCACAGGGGTTATGGGGGTTAGAGGTGAGAACGGGTATCTACGGACCCAGAGGGTATCAAATGAGGCAAAACACCGATTACCATACTACTTTTGGAATTCTAACTAGTGTGGCAATTGCATGTTTGACACTCGTAGTGAAAATTATGCAGAAAGAATCATTTAAAGTACTAAGAAAAATTAAACATGGTCTTCGGGTAAGTTTGAACAACAGTCCCATCCATTTTCTGATGAGTGCAAAAATGACCACTAAAATTTGCATCACCTTCAAACCCTCCACTGACATTTTGACAGCAGCAAATATTGGATCTAGTTAAGACTGTATTCCACTCCCAATGGACTGTAAAGAAAGAAACTTTATATATATTTTGTTAATTTAATATGTGCATGTGATCATTGGAGTTTATGTGTATGTGTGTGCTGTTACATAACAGTACTAAGTCCTGTATTTTGTGTTTTAATGTGTTTTAAATGTTGCAAAGAAAATACATACATGTACTTTATTTCATTAAAATTAAAATCTATGTCCAGTTATTTTCTATAGGTTTGTGTGAGTATATGACTTGTTCTCGATTGTACAATGTTTCTTTTCTGAGGTAATTCACACTGACCCCACATGGGATCAAAAAACACATTTTAATTGTTGCAAACATCACCTACACTGTCTTTAAGGTTGGTAGGTATTTGAGAAACACAATTTGTTTAACTTTGGAAACAATGATATTAGCCAATAAGCAGCCACCACTCCTTTCTTAAGAAAATATATAATTACCTTGTCAATGAAGATTTTAAAAGAATTTAATATTGACAATACTTAAGAAATGTTAAATAGTAGTACACGTATTTATCTTTATGCTGTTGTATGATGTATAAGAGGTCATGAGTATGTAGGTATAACTAAAAGATTATGTACGACTTAAGTAATTACAAGACATTTTAAAATAAATTGTAGTTTCTATTAAATATTTGATGCATTTAGTTGTACTTTTCCTAAGAATTAAGTCCCCAAGGAAGAATGATTTTCTCTGTAACTATAAAAAAACTGTATTATTATTATTTATATTTATAGATTACTGCATTTGTATTGGAAAATTTGAACGAGTTTTTTGAATGGAAATACTGCAGGACCTTGGGAGTTCAGTATATCCATCCAACAAAACAAGTTCATATTTTCCATACAAATGCAGTAACCTTTTTATTATATGCTAAATTTTTTTATTCTACCTATTGCTTAATGTTAACAAAATACACTGCATGAAATAAAGTAACTGAATGTATGCCACATTCCAAACTAAATACACATGCACATATTCATCATTACACAACAAGAACATTATTACTTTGCACATATAAAGTTGAAGTTAGTCACCTGCTCGACATAACTTTCGAAAGAAAATGGCATGTCTAGTTAAAATTGAAATTTGGAGCCATATTGTGAATGAATGCGCATTGTAACAACTTTTCCAATTGATTTGGATTCAATAGATTTTTTTTTTCTACGAACTTTTGTGATTATGGACTTGATTTATATGTGACAATTCCACATGGCATTGAAGAAGGGGGGGAGAAGCGTGTTGACATCTGCAAATGTGTTTCTGTTTCTGTCATTGAAAGTTTGAAATCATAATGTGGGAAAAATATGAAGTCTTTCAATTGCAATTATCATAAAGACGCTATGGAATTTAATGCATATTTCATTATGAGTGCAGTAAGGAGGATGTAGTTGCACTTATTATCAAAATTACATACAATTTTGAAATGTGTAATCAAGATTGAGAACCTATGACATGGTTCATGTAATTCGGATTTGAGAACTAAGAAAGTACATTTTGAGGAAATTCAGGATGCAAAACTAAGTATATTTTTTGCCATTCTTATCACCAGCTAAAGAAGACAGTATATGACTTGTCACTTGTATGTTATTTGTAAGGACACTTTCTTGTGTCTGTTGTATACTGTAGCTAGCCTAAATCTGAAACATTGTATCAACAAATTTAACACAGAATGTGTCAAAGCAGCTGGTATGTGGCAGTCCATCAAACATGTTTTAGTTCATTCAGAAACAAATTTAAACAACCACAATGTAAAGCGCTTCTTACTTGAGTGTATATGATTTGTTTACAAATCAAATGTGCTGGCATCTGTATCCATAGTTTGTTTACAATAAAAAGTAGTTCCTTTATGCACATGAATGCTATATGTGTATTGGCATGCAGGTTCAGTATTGGGTAATACTGAGCGATTCGACAATGTGAAGTTAACGGAGAAAAAAAATGAGCATATAATAATATTATTTTATGAATTCTGCACATGACAATTTTGACCTTTTCCCCTGGATCAACAAGATGTGGAACCAAAAATAGCTTTCATCTAGTACCATATAACAAAACAGGAAAGTATTTACAAAGTTTAATATGATGCTTCTGATGGAAAAGAGGCATAATGACTGGATGCAAATGGATGGTCGGAAAGACAGACAAGTTTTAACAATACTTCCCATGTCTTCTCAGGAAATACTAATCATGGTAACTAGAGAATAAATGTGCCTTTCACAAAAAGTATATTATTTTATGAAAAAATGTTAACTAGTGCTTTTATACTGAAAGACTTGTTATAAATTGTTGCTTGATTGAGGAAGAGACCTTTCTTTTTAGTGTACACTCTATATACTTGCATGAAAAAGGAGAGTAAATGGGTAAATATTATTGTCTGCATACATATTCCCATTATTATATCTTTGCTGATAGTCTCTGTTGTGCAGATGTATTATCCATTTCACAGACTTAGAGTAACAGACATGAGCTGCAATTAAAGCTTACCAAAATATCTGCCTTTGTTAAATATAAAAACCAGTGGGTATTCATTGAAAAGGTTTTCCACTGAACATAAATAATCATGAAGAGAACTTTAAAACAACTCAAACATATTTTGAATACTTTAATAACTTCTATTTTATTAATACATGATGGACAGTGGTGGCCATTCAACAGATTTGGATTGAATGTCAAGGCAAAACAGTATGATCCTTCAATAGGGTGTATGCACTTGTATGTTATAGATGATTCCAAAATAAAATAAAATATGTAGTTTGCACTGAAGGTTGCCTCCTGTTGCAATAAGAGTTTGTATTGTGTTCCTGCTAATTTCAGTCAAAATCACACTAAAAAGCCCCCAACAATTTCAAAAAAAGTTGACCATTGTAAAATTATATCAGTTTATTAGTTTTATTCATTTACATTTTTAATTCTTTATTTATTCTTTTTAATTGATATACATAAATTCATAGAGTTTTAAGTTTTGTTTTGTGAGGAAGGCTGCTGTGGATGGTTGAAGTATTTTCAAACTGAAATGTATTTTAATAACAGTAAAAAATATTTCCTTATGATGAAAATACATTCAATGAGTTCTGTTAGAAATTGTATTTCAAGAATTACATGGATATTATAGAACAAAGAAACTATTTAACAAACTTTCAGTTATGTGACATGTTATTATTAAACTTGTAGTGAAGAGTGTGGACCAAGCAACAGCAATCAGTGACCATGCTGGGAGAGATCATGGTAACAATCAACATGACAAGAAACCACAAAAAGATATTGGTACAACATTTCCTAAAGATGAAGGGCAAACAAAAGAAAAACAAAACTCTGCTGCACCAGTCTGTCCAGAAATTGAGGAAATTATTATTCGGAAACAGAAATTCTATGTTTATCGGCCAAACAAAAGAATGGAAGTAAACATTCACACGACTGACATTACTAAACTAATAGGAGTAGAAGCAATAGTATGCTCTGATGACAGAAGAGGTACTGGACATGGGGCAGTAGCTTCTATATTATTGAAGATTGGAAAATCAAAGTATGAAAGTGCAAAGAAGAAAGCCTTTGAAAAGGAAGTACATTTTGGAGATGTCATCATCACAGAGGGAGGAGATAGTAAATTCCGCTTTGTGATCCATGCAGTGATACCATCTCATAAAGACAGCACACCACCTGAGAGGCACAAAGAGATAGTCCAGAAATGCTATCATGGAATACTGAATGAGATCAATAGTTGGCAGATAGCATCATTTGCCCTTTCTTTGATAGGTGCAGGTATGTACAATACAGGTAAATAGATGCATGAATTCAATAATTTCTTGGTATATCAAATAGGTTGAACTCCACCCTTGTAAAATTGTTTGCATTTGCCACTTTCCTTGAATATCTCTGAAGAAAAGATAAAAGTTGCTTTTGACTAGGATATGTGAAGGAATTGCTGCAGTGTTGGGATAAGCAGGGTCAGTATTGAACCAGGAAAAGTTTGAGTCTTTGTCAAGGCTTTTCTTGACTTTTCCTGGCTGTTTTAGGTTGCCTATGTAAAAGCATTTTCTGGCTTGTTCAAACTTGTCCTTGTTCTGGAACTAATCCATCTTGTCCTGGGTTTTAGCATTATGTCCTCGAACCAGTCCAATCTTTTACCAGGCTTGTGACAACATGATCTAGAACTAGTCCAAATTTCTCCTGGATTGTCCCATCTTAGCAGAGAACTTATTTTAATAATTTATTACCAGTCACATCATTATAAAGAGTGAAATATGAGTTAAGTAATGTAAAAGCAGTTAACACATATTTTCGTAAACAATAACTCTGTCTGCCAACTCTTTCAGACAGTATTATAAAAAGTAAAAAGCATTATTTTCCACCTACAATTATATGTCAGTTGATAGTGAAAACAGACCATTATAATGAGACAGCTCTTACAGCAGATTGTATTATATAATTAAATCAGAGACATGATCAAGGAGGTTAATCTTTCAATCTTCATTTGAAAAAAAGTTTATCTTTTGATAACTGCAATGGCCCATGGACAGTATGTCCAAAAGCGAGTTCAAAAGGACTAAAACCTTAAGATTCTTGAACTGATTCTCTACCAACGAAGAGCACCAAATAAACACCTCCAACCCAATCTTTTCCTGTATCTAAGCGATATGACTGAATCATATTCTTCAAAGTTTGATGAAATCTTTCCAAAGCCCCTTGACTTTCAGGGTGATGGGGGAGTTTTAATCTGTCTGATGCCTAATTCATGCATAGCTTGTTGGCAAATTGTAGCATAAAATTGACCTTCATTAGTCTGGACAGATTTGGGTCGGCCAACAAAATCTTTTGATAAGTCTTATTGACTTCTAAATGACCAGCCAAGTGAATCTCATCAGAAAGACTTAGAATTTTCTGTTGATATGTCCTTGGAACTACAATTTGATATCTCACAGACCACTTGTCACCAGCAGGTACCTCAGGAGGTCTCCATTTTCTCATATTTTTGTTAACAAAATTAATAAATAGAGACTTGAGTGGCCAGCTAAAATGAATAGGAGTTATCAGGATCTTGTTCCTGTTCGAGAAATGATTGTTTTTGTCACCCTGATTAGGATAGAGAGAATGAGTAGTAAAATCACAATCACTGTAATCAGTATCTATACTAGTAGCAAAAGTGACCTCATCAAAAGACTGATTAATACATGTGTCAGCATAAGGAATAATTTCCTGATCAATATCATTCTCAAGAGCTCTTTTGCCTTAGCTCTAGTACCTGCACAGTCAAGGTACAAATCATGGATTTCATTCTCAAAAGGATCAACTTTCTAATCAAAACAAAAGTGCATTAAGCACAACCTTATCTCCAGTTAAGTCACTGCCTAGTAATAAATGAATGCGGTTGATATGTAAAGGAATCAAAATGGAGAGGAACATTGACTAAGCTACACTCTACTCCCTTAATAAAAGCATTTTCTCTAGCAGACTTTTCAGACAAAGGCAAAGTTCCAGATAACAAAAGACTCAGAAAGGCATTGTGTCCCTTAATATTTTAATATGGATAGGTTTGGCAGAATCACCAATAAGTGAGTGGTTCATAATGAATCTGATGAATTTGTTTGACTCAGCAAATTACTTTCAATATCTTTGACTGTTGACCTCTCTGGAAAAAGAGCATTTGGAAGAACTCTGTCTTATTATGTTGCTTATTTTTCAACTGGTAGCAATCAGAAATGATGTGCCTCTCTTTTTACAATAAGTGCAAAGAGGAAAAGATAAGGATATCTAATCAGATATTTTATTACCAAATGTTATGTCAGATTTGGAAGTACTCAAGTCTGCTTAGAGGAAGACTCAGAGACAAATGAAACTTCATGAGTCAAGGAATAATCATCAACTTTTCATGAATCATTTTACAAAATTTTAATTTTTGCTCAGCAAGACAGGTCTTGACATCACTATGGGTGTAATTTTTGAACTCTTCAATTAAAATGAGCTGTTTGAAGTTATTGTATTCTTGATCACCCTTCTTGGCTGAACACCACCTGTCAGGTAGTTGTTCTTTTTGCCTTTGAAATTCGATGTGGGTTGATCCAGTTTATTTTCTAGAATTCTGAAACCTCTGTTGATATACAAATACCTTTATTTCAAATACACCTATGAAGACTTCTCTCCAGTACATTATAAAGTCATCCTTTTCATGTTCAACCTACAAAGCATCCTTCTGAAGTCAATTGCCTCTGCCACTCTTTGGCTGATACATAATGCACCACTGTTTCATGCTATTAGTTAGTTGGCATTACATACTAAGGGAGACAACTCATGAAATCCAATAGGAGTCACTAGGATAAAGCATTAAAATATCTGCTCAGTCCGCCAAGGTGTAGATAGGGTTAACATATCAGAACCTTTTCTTCTCTTTGGATCTGCATTTCCTCTGTCAGAATTTACATTTCTTTCTTCTCTATCTCTCTCTCTCTCTCTGAATGTGTATTTCTCTCTCCTCTCTGCATTTGCATTATTAACTTCTGAAGCTGAAGCTTTCTTAACTCTAATTCCATCTGGTATTTTAACTGTAATTGTATTAATTATGAAAACCAAATAAAGGCTTTCTAATCAAACACACTGCTCTGGTGGCCCAGCGTCCATCTCAGATGCGGGAGGTTGCAGGTTTGAACTCCAGCTGAGTCATACCAAAGACTTATAAATAATGGGATTTGCAGCTGCCCAACTTGGTGCTCAGCATTAAGAGGCTAGTGTTCGGACTGGTCAACCTTGTATCAGGATAATGTAACTGGGTGGGATATCATGATATATGTCTTTGGCATGATGCCCCAGTGCTAGACATCACTATAAACTGCCACACTGCAGACATTGTAGCAATATGACTGAAAAATTGTTAAAGCTACATTAAAACTCCAAATCATACACACACACACTATCAAACCCTAAGCACTTAATCCAAAAAATTCTTTTCCAGCAAATACACAATCAGAACATTCTTTGACTTTTGCTTCACTAAAGCCTTCACTTCAGAAAGATCATAATATCTGGCAAGCTCAAACAACTCATCCTTTTTCAAGGACTCTAACCCTTCTTAGGTAGGATTTTAAATCAAGTTGTTGACTTGTTGACTCATAGTGAAAGTTGGCTGGTTTTACTAAAAAGTTCTCAAATTTGTGAAATATGTTTTACCAGAGATAATGAAAATTCATAAAGAATGTCACTTCAAATTGCAAAAGCAATTTTTTATTTTTTCTATGGTCTTAAATTATATAACAGAAAGAAGCAAACCCAAAATGTTTTGTAATTTTCAACAGATAATTTATTTCCCTAAAATACAAAGTGAAAATTTACAAGGAACTTATGGTATTTTGAATTAATTCCCCAATAATCCTAAAAGTTATATTACCAGTCCAAAAGAAAATGGTCCAAATGAAATCCAGTATTGAATATGCTGACATGCCAATTGTCTTGGATAAGCTGATGTGTCAACAGTCTTGATGTATCACAATGATATAATCCAGAATGTCCTTGAATGAGATCATGGTAATCACAAAGTGGTAATTTAGTCCGAAATGTGAATGAGCACTTTGTAAATCCAATGAAAATTAAATCAATAACTCCTCTCAAATTATATTGGAATACAACTAAAAGTGATTCTACAAAGACTGATATTAATTTTGTTTACTTCAGAACCTTATATAAAAACCTCAGGTGCATTATAAATTAACAGGATGTTTGCTTCTAGAACATTCAAACTTTTGTAAAGAAGGCTGGATCTTGAACTGAAATATCAGTCAACAACTTATTTACAATATAAAAACAATATATCAGATAGACAGTAGAATATCCAAGGGAAAAACCAATGTCCTAAACTCAGATCCAAGTAAACATGTTGTTTACAAATAATGATTATCTTGAAGTATAATCTGCAGTATAATCTGACTCTGGACAATAATATGTTGTTTACAAATGACCCTTAAAATCTGCAATCATATATATATATATGGGGCGTTTGTATTATTTTTTTTACAATTTCCTTTCCCTGGTGACACAGAAAGAATTTTTTTCTTGACAATGAAGCTTGTCAATTTTGTAATCAAAACTAAAAAGGGAAAGTGGCTGTGAATGAGTGAAGAATATTGCTTCTGCAATGAAAGTAGGTCTACATGACAGACCTGGACCAAACTTTGTGAATGGCTTGAACTTAGAGCAAGGATGAATCTTACTGAATTTTGAGTCAAGTGTCAGGGTCTCTTTGACTGAAAGAATAGTGGTTTCCACGCAGTAAAATTCAACTTCATAGACCTGCACCAATCTTTGGGATAGTGTGCACTTGTGGTAAGGAAGAAACCAATCCATTTTGGGCTCAAAAAATCAAGAGGTTAAGGTGATTTCACTGATAGAAGAAAAAAGGTTGTCACACAAACAAATACCAGGTGTCAATCTTCACCACAGTTTGTATATGACTTTCCTGATGTGTACAGAAGGAAGCACATTAATTTGGGGCTGAAAACATTGGAAAAGCATGTAAAATTGAATTTAAAAGTACAATGATTACATTAGGCTGAATGATCCAACAAGAAGCCATTGAGCCCCATAGTTCTTGGAACCTTAGGTACTGGGAGAGGCTTATTAATTATGAGGTAAAAAGTTAAGATCGTTTAGACAAAATTTTGATCATGATTTTAAGATGTTTTATGTCTTCTAATTTCAACTTCTTTTAACCTGTTGCCAACAGAGTTGCACTGTAGGCACAACTGGAGATTAAGCTGTTTCACATTGAAAAAACTTTGCTTGTTATGACTTACTTTCTTTGGTTAATTGAAAACTTTTAACAATGCTAACTCATGCCAGAGAAGCAGTGTATTCATATGTTCCACTTTTTAAGTAGCAGATGGCCTATTAAATGCTATTTGTACATTTAAAATAACTGTACATGTCACGGAGTTTGTGGTCTTTAAATTTTAAATACAAGAGGATTTGAAGAAGAATAGGTGGATTTGAGGTCTGAGCACAAGGGTTAGGAAATAGCAGTAAATAAGAAAAATCTAAGTTCAAGTTTCAAATGTATCATCTATCCTGGCACAAGTTTGTAATGATTCAGGTGAATGTTAAATTATCAACCTATCAGCAGTTATGTATTATCATTTCTAAGAAAAATGATTTAAACTTAATTTTGTATTTGCCCATATATACAATTATATGTACTGTTAATCTTAATTTTGTTTAAAAATTCCAACTTTCAATTCATAATAGAAGTTGACTTTGTAATAAAACATGTTTCATTTACCCTTTTAGGTTGTCTGGAGCATGGTCATGAGGGGAGTGCAAAACTCTTTCTAGACAGTTTAGAAGTATTTTGCAACAAAAATATAACATCAAACTTAAAGATCATCAATGTAATTGATAAAGATGAACACATAACTGAGAGAGTAGCAGATGTATTCATTAAACACACTGAGAAAGTTAGATTTGCATTGGCAGCCCATGGTAGCGAGTGGAAACCAGCACGGGAACCATCTTCATATGCCAGTTCTGTTAAATCTCAAGGAGGAATATCACAGGTCAGGTTTTTTTGTTGTTTCCAGAC
The DNA here is from genome assembly GCA_028554795.2 of Sinohyriopsis cumingii. Lineage (NCBI taxonomy): Eukaryota > Metazoa > Mollusca > Bivalvia > Unionida > Unionidae > Sinohyriopsis > Sinohyriopsis cumingii. The sequence continues at coordinate 497,747 of JAPYKE020000319.1, read as the reverse complement.
AGATAAGATATAAAATCATGCCTCTCTCCTCCTCCTCAGTTGATCATTACTAACCTAACTTAGGCCAGTGGAAGCCTGTTTAAAGTCAGTAATACATTGCCCATTACCTGCTATAGATTACATTAAGCTATGTCATTTCCTGGCACTTGTCCCTGTCCAAGGATATTATTCCTTCCTCCAGTTAGTAATTGAAGGTCTAGAATAAAAGTAACATGATACCAGTCTGACAACTTAGTCCACTAGCTTAGAATATCTTCCCTCCTTTCCTTGGACTTCGCGTATTTATACATTTGTTTCTTCAGTGCTCAGCGCTTTTATTATCAGAATTTATTATCAGAATTTCTTGGTTTCAGAGATTATGAGTGGGGAAAGTTTTGATTCATCATTGACTCTTCATTGATCAGTCCCCATTCAGCAAATTCCTTCTAGAAGAGTGGTTCATGATGGAGACAGCTGCCTCAGTCTGAATGCCATCAGGCCCAAATGAGTGTTTGGTCTCCATGGATTTCTAAATCTCCACATTCCCATTTTCCCAGCCCACAGAAAGTTTACTTAGCTTTGAGTAGGACAGGAGATATTTAAATTTTACACTTTTCATTTTTACCTTGCTTCCATTCTCAGAGCCTTCACCAGGGTTATAGATGTAATAAAATCTCATTTAGGGTTCTTCGGATTTCCCATCTACCATTACTTCATCAACTATAGTATTCCTACACCATCCTATTTATTTGCTCCCCACAACCAATTTTAAAGACCAATAAATAATGATATAAAAATGCACCAACTTAATCATGTCATTCATCAATTTATAATTTCTAACCTGACCATTGTCAGGGAGTACCAAACACTGTCGACTTGTTGGCATTTTAAATCAAATGGGTGTTTCTTTAGTAACATGGTTGCCATATTTGCATGGGCGTGTCTATGTTTTCAAATAACAGATATGATCACTCTTTTTGACCAAATGTGTACAAGAGTTCTTTGTTATTTAGAGAAGATGTGGAGCATTTCCTTCCATCTGCTGAAGTGGTCTAGTCACCCCCTGTTCCTTTGACCAGTTTTTACTATTGTAACTCGTTAGAGGGAATTGTTCTGGCTGGTTTATTTGTTCATCTGATCACTTGATTAGTCAGTGAAAGGTTTATATACCCCATTGTCACTGGTGAAGCTGTTATTGCTGCTGATTAGGTCATATGACAATTGTATTGTCGCGACTTATTGTTCTAGCATCTGGGTTCCAAAATAAATAATTGTCTCATAGCCGGGTTTTGGCTACATAGAGAAATGATTTAACAAATAGGGATCACTGGTCAACAGCGAAATCATTACTGACTTGAAAAGGCCCTAATCTGTAGTATTTTGGTGTGCCGAACACGAATATAACCGTGAAAAATTTGTATTGGCTCTCGTTTTGAAGATATTCATATACCTCATTTTCTATGTTTCACTGTGTAAATTTCTCCAGTAGGACTGCAGCAACATCCGGAATAATGATGTAACATTGCATAATACCATCATGCTCACATCATCCACAGTTGATTGCATCATTTTCTGATGCAATGCAATACTAATGCCATGCGGCTGCTGAAGTAAGTTGACGTCAGCAGTGTACTATACATGTGTAGGCCTATTATACTAATGCCAGGCGGCTGCTGAAGCTGACGTAAGCAGTGTACTATATAAAGCCCAATCAGATAGGTTCAGCATTTAAAATATTTTAGACGTTGTGCGAGACAGTTCAAGCTACTGTTACATAAAACTTATTATTTTATCCATTTACGTACAATAAAGAACAGTAATGCCTCGAAAGTGTGTTAATACCGCGGACAATTTTTGCTATATTTGTGGGGAAGTGACATTTGCCAACCAGAAGAAAAGTATCAATTCTCAAGTGAAGAAGGCATATCATCTTTACTTCGGATGCAAGGTTGGTGACCAAGACAAGCCTTGGGCTCCGCATATATGCTGTGCTACATGTACAACACAGCTTTCACAGTGGTTGAATTGCAAAAGGTCATCAATGCCGTTTGCAGTCCCAATGGTGTGGAGAGAGCCAAGCAACCACCTAAATGACTGTTACTTCTGCTTGGTTCCTCCTCTTTCCGGCGGAATAACGAAGCGAAAGAAGTCGAGAATAGTCTACCCAAACATTCCGTCTGCATTGAGACCAGTTCCACATGGTGAGGGACTTCCTATTCCAGAATCTCCAGCAGAATATTCTCTTGATTCATCTGACGAAGACAAAGGTGAGTCGACCTGTTCTTCTCCTGGTCCATCAGCATGCAGTGATCCAGATTTTCACTGTGGTGCATCATCAACCCCACACAGAATAACACAGGAAGAACTAAATGACCTGATTCGTGATTTGGACTTATCAAAGAACAAGGCAGAATTGCTAGGATCAAGACTCCAACAATGGAATCTTCTAGAAGAAGATGCCACAATTACTGCATATCGAAAGCGCCACCAGCAATTGGAGCCTTTCTTCAGAAAGGAAAGTAATCTGATATTCTGTTCCGATATTGAGGGCCTCATGAATGCTTTAAAAATCACTCATGACCCACAAGAATGGAGACTATTTGTGGACTCTTCGAAACTGAGTCTCAAGGCTGTGCTTTTGCACAATGGAAACATTCTTCCATCTATTCCAGTAGCGTATGCTGTCCACATGAAAGAGACATACGATAACTTAAGGCAGCTACTGAATTCCATTGAGTATAACAAGTACAGCTGGCACCTCTGTGGTGATTTGAAGGTAGTTGCCCTTTTAATGGGACTGCAGCAAGGATATACAAAATACATGTGTTTCTTATGCGAGTGGGATAGCCGAGCAAGGGAAATGCACTACATGAGGAAGGAATGGACTCACAGGCAGAATGTAGCCATTGGAGAGAAGAATATCCAACACCCAGCTCTGGTTGAGGCTCAGAAAATCTTGCTACCACCCCTTCACATCAAACTAGGTTTGATGAAGAACTTCGTGAAAGCCATTGACCGGACTTTGCCAGCATTCCGATACCTGCATGAAAAATTCCCTCGACTCAGCGAAGCAAAGATTAAAGAGGGAGTTTTTGTGGGTCCTCAGATTCGAGAGCTTTTCAAAGATGACCGGTTCAACAACTTGCTGGAAGGTGACGCGAAACAAGCATGGAATGCTTTTCGCCTAGTTTCTACAAACTTCCTCGGAAATGTTAGGGCAGAAAACTATAAGGAACTAGTAGAAGACATGTTGATGAAGTATAAGAAACTTGGCTGCAATATGTCTCTAAAGATTCACTTCCTTCATTCCCATTTGGATTTCTTTCCTAGCAACTGTGGTATTGTTAGTGATGAACACGGCGAACGTTTTCATCAAGATATCGCAACAATGGAACAAAGATACCAGGGAAAATGGTCCACTACAATGCTGGCTGACTACTGCTGGACACTCCTCAGAGATGCTCCCGAACAGCTGTACAAGAGACAGGCGAAGAAATCTAAGATGTAGTCAATGACTTGATTTTTTATAGGTAGGCTATTACAGTTGACCTTTTACTATTGGAATGCATTTCGTTATGTAAACATTAATTTCTTGCAGATTACAAAAAAACTAGAGCCAATTTTGCAATTTGACTGTCATATTCGTGTTCAGCACATAAAAATTGATAAGAATTGACTAATTTTATTTCAGTAACATGACTTTTGTAAAAATTTGTTGTCCAGTGGATACAAACAAAGAAAATACTAGAAAACTCTTATGAATTTTTTTATTTTAAATTTACATTCAGTTGTTTATGTATAATATAGAATGACACAGCTAATTTCTGGAACACAATACATAACACTGTAATGCTATTACATGTATACAAATTACCAGTTTTTGCTGATCTACCAAATTTCAATAATAATACTAACAATACTCATCTTATGTCTCCGATTTTGTCATGAATCTTTAAAAATTTTCGCTTACTATGTCATATATTGTAGCCCTAAACAAGAGACTTTCTTTTAGTCCTACTCTTAGGGAAATTAACCTTTGTCAAATTCATAAGGACTTAGATAACTTCTTTCAGTGAAGAAAGTGAATCATTTTTTTTTAATCATACACCAAAAACAGATGATGAGACTAACTCTTTCAAAATGAAATAATAAGTCAATTCAGACAAAGAAGCAAATGGGCTTCATCCAACCAAAAATGAATGTATGTATTTAGACATTCTGCAGATTGGTAAAATTATCAGTGTTAAAGTTTAAACAAGAAAGGAGATACAGCCTGAATATAACAAAAAATGAAAACCGTCCCTCTATGAACTTAGTAATAACAAGAATAATGTGGTTAAAGAAGCTGATAAAGGCTCTACCATTGTAATCACAAAAACGGATGATTATGTCAAAAGAGGCCCTATTTAGACAACTCATTGATGAGAATTGTTATACCAAACTGAGGAAAAATCTTACAGAAATACACCACAGCATGGTGAAAAACCTTGTAATACAAATTCATGACAAAGAGAAATTAGATGATAAGATTGTTCCTAACCTCATCAGTGACAAAATCCGTACTCCAAGGTTTTATATCCTTCATAAACTACATAAATGCCTTATTCTGGGGATAATCTCTGAAAGACCAGTTATTAGTGGCAGCAGTTCCCCAACAGAAAAAATAACTAGTTTTGTACTCATGAAATTTATACCTTCTTATATCAAGAACACAACCGATTTTATTAATAAAATTCAAGTAATTTGTGATTTACCTGATGACTCATTTTTTGTCACAATCAACGTCACTTCTTTCTACACTAATATATTGAATCCTGAAGGTTTACCTTCTATAGCTAGAACTCTCGATTTAAATAAACTGAATTATCATCTCTCCAAAATTAGTATTGCACTGCAATAACTTTTCTTTCAAGGACACCCATTATCTATAAATTGGCAGAACTGCTATGGGAACTAAAGTAGCCCCATCGGACATCAATCTTTTTATGGGTGATTTAGAATGGAAAATGCTAAAACCAGCACCATATAAACCTTACATTTATCTAAGGTTTATAGAGATATTTTTATGATAAGGATATTGGTTCAGTGTTGGAGTTAAATAAATTTCACCTATACTGTAACAGTTACCATAAAACTATTAAGTTTATAGTAATATATCCCAAGGGGAAAAAAATCACATTCTTTGATTCTACAGTAATTCATGACAACAACACAATTTGATTCATATTGTAAACCTACAGATAAACGTTGTTATCTACACTATGTATTACTACCATCCAAATCACTGTAAAAAAATCCAGTCCATTTAGTCAGCTATTATGAATTAGAGGAATCTGTATTTAACAATTGGACTTTGAAAAACATGCCTCCAACCTAGTTCCGTTTTATGAAAGAAGAGACTATCCAACTATGAGGCTTTTCAAAAAGCAGACCAGAAGGATCGTTCAGAACTACTGAAACCAATTCAGAAAATCTCAAAAAATAACAATGTAATACCAGCTATCTTCACATATGATAAGGATAATTATTTCCTCAAACAGGCAATTAAAACTCTCTGGCCAGTTGTCAAATTGAGTCTACCAGAGATTTTACAAGGTCAGCCAATATTATCTCAGAGAATTGGTTATAAAGTTATTAACCAACTAATAAGAGCTATGTTTTGTAGCAATCATCCAGGCTTAATGGGTAAAACATTCGCAAATAAAGTATTAGATTGCAAGACCATTAATTGCAGTTTCTGCCTGAAAATGGATAAATCCAAAATCTTTAGAAGCACATTTACGAACCTCAAATATAAATCAAAACCAAGAGGATATTGTACCACATGTAATTTTGTCTATTTACTCACCTGCACTAAGTGTGGCAACCAATATGTAAGTGCAACTAAAAGGTAATTCCAAGTAAGAATAAAAGAACACTTGAGGGATATACATTATCATAAAGATTCCCCAGTGTCTATTAGCATTTTAATCTATCTCACCACAACACAGATTGTGTTAAATATCAGAAAATATAAATTATTAAGTTCAATCAAGAGGTTTCTAGTAGCACTATTTATAGGAAAGATAGAAAAAAAATTTTTGATATACCAATGTACTCTACATCTGGTTGTGTGTGTGTGTGATATATTGATTTTTAATGTAGCTTTAACAATTTTTCAGTCTTATCGCATGGCAGTTTATAGTGATGTTTAGCACTGGGGCATCATGTCGCAGACATGTAGCATGATGTCCCACCCAGTTACATTATCCTGTCACCAGGCTGACCATTCCTAACACTAACCTCTTAATGCTGACCGCCTAGTGAGGCAGCTGTTAGTATCATTTTTTAAAGTCTTTTTTATGACTTGGCTGGGATTTGAATCCGCAACCTTCCGCATCTGAGGTGGATGCTGTAAACACTTGGCCACTGGAGCAGTCATCTGGTAGGGATTAACATTTTTGACTGCAATGGATTGTTCTACAGACCAGAAAAGGACAGTGGGCAGCATCTATCTGCTTGTTTGCATCAAGAGCCTCCATTTGCTTTGAAATGCTAACAGGTTGAGTCCCTGGCGACAATCGAGTTAGAACTTATAAACTGATGAATGAAATGTCTAAGTTTTGTGCATTTTGTATATCCTTGATGCCTTTCATTTTTAAAATCGTTATGGAGGACAAACGGGAAGGTGTGCAAATATTATAGTTGATGTACAACTAGTTGATGTGCAACATTCTCAGAACGTGCTTTTCTCTAGGAATATGTCTCTCTATCAGGTGACAGTCACTAATCTAGGCCTAACTCCCATGCAGGAGAAGTCATATCTTATCCCTTCTCAGAATTTTGTTTACATGAAGTTGAACTTTCTCACCTGTCAAGGAACTTGTCTCTGTTCCTTCCAACAGAATTTCAGATTCTTGCTGTCTTAAAAAGACTGGATGAAAAGACATCATTGTTGGATCATATCTACATTTCTCTTCTGGGAATTTTAAACATGGCAGCAGACTGTGTTCCTCTAGAAAGGTTTCAGCCTGACTCCTTGTTTTACTCAGATTCAGGGGCTCACCTAATGCCTGAGAGAGTAGTTCTGTATTGCTTATTTTCTTGAGAAGAAGTTTTCTTCCACATTAATAAACACTGTTTGCCTAGTACTTAATGGGTGCATCAATCACACAAGGCATTATAGCATCAAGGTCTCTACAGAAAACACATCGACTGTAGCATACCTCAGACACCAACGCTGCTTATCTTTGCTTGAAAGTTTCTAACTTCATCCAGCTTTCAAGGAGACTATTCACTGGGTCTGCCACATTCTGGGCAAGAGGAATGTTCAGGCAGATAGCTTGTCCAGACAGGGACAAACAGTCCTTGCAGAATGGTCTTTATACCAATCAGTAGCAGTGGCACTAAGTCGTCTGTGGTTAAGGTCGGTGAACTTGTTTATGCTGAAGCTGAACAATAAGCTTGTTCTAGTGCCAGACCAGAGTGCATCGATGGTGAATGTCTTCAGTATGAAGTAGAATCTGTCCATTCCCACCTTTCAGAATAATCCCTCAGATTCTTTACAGAATTATAACTTGCCAGTCACAGCAGAACCTCAGATTGCTCCCCTGTAACCTGAGAGATAATGGTTCAATGATCTCAACCTGTTGGTTGATGATCCCATGGAATTACCACTAAAGAAGGATGACTCACTATTGTCATTAGTGAGATTCTGTCAGGCAAGGCAGTCTTCAAATCCTTCACCTTCTCACATGACACATAAGGTGCTCTACCTACCAGGATGAGTTTTCAAGCTAGAATGCCAATTGCATTTCTCAGGCTAGAAGGAATTTAACTGCCAAGGTTTAAGATGCCAAGCGCAGAATTTCCTGGTGCCATTCTCATGTTATGTCAACAATATAATCCCTTAACTCCCTTGCCTCTCTGATGTCCTTCATTCTCTGTCCAAGTCCAAGAAGGAAGATATACTGAATATCAGAATCGGACTAAGGTGTCAAACTGGAATCATCATGGTTTTATTCTCTTTCTTCTAGATCTTCATTTTACTAATTGGAGGAGGGAATAATTCCTTGGACTGGGGATTGGAACCAGGAAAACATATAGTAATGCAATATTAGCAAGTAATTATTACATAATTTAGATTAATTGTACCCCAAGAGAAACTAAATTTGTGATTGATATTTAGTCAGAAAACATTACTAATTCCATCTTTTCTTTTCTTTTCTTAAATGTTGCTAAATGGAGAATAGAAGCAAGGTCAATACTACCCAGATTCTCTCAGATTTCCTAAAGGAATAATTCCATTCATGTAGGACAACCTTCCTAACACAGATACTGGTCTAAGCTAATACCATGTGCTGTGGTTATGGGGGGTTGTGGGGGTGGGGGTCTCTCTTTGTGTCTAGTGGCATAAACAGTATGCAAATTAGGAGAAAGCTATGTAGACGTGCCTGTCAGATCATGTCCTTACCTACCGTAACAAAGCGTGTTGTGCCAAAACACAATTTTGTACTCCCAAGCTCCCCTGACACTGTCATGTTTAAAAAAACACAATTTTCAGTAACCTTTAAAACAAAAAACACCACTTTTTGTATATGCCTGTAACATGTTGCCTGTATAAGATGTAAACAGTCCTGCTTAGAGTTCAAGTCTAACTATCCAGGAGCAGTTTAAATAGCATCAGTGAGAAGGCAACGAGGACGGGTATAAACAACCATTTCAAATATTACTTGAATGAGTGACAATAGCTAGTGCGATGTGTTACTTTACTTGGATGACTGCTGTGGGCAAGCCCATTATGCTGATTTTCATAGGTGAAGTTCACGAAGTAAAACAACCCAATAAGGGTAAATCAAAGACATGCTAGGTGCGTGTTGAATTACAAAAGTTATTGGATGTCATTGCCTTGAGTGAGAATGTTTAATCCATCTGTATTAAAGATTATTGACAAGTTTGGGAACAGCATCAATGTTTCTTTGAAGTCAGATTTTACTTCATATATGTAGGCTAATGTAACACATGATTATTCCAGTTATGGGAATAGTGCTCATAGTAATTCATTGGGAAGCAATTTGCTATCAGCATCAAAAACAATGTCCAGCAAAAATAAACCTTGGAACTCCTCGTTGAAGGGATTTTTCTTCACCAAGCACACCAGCAAAGAAGGCAAGGGGCATTTAATTTTATGCAGATACCGCCAACATCATATCGACATATGACATTCCAGTTTGTACGATGTCTGTCAAAATAGAAGCACTTTATTATTATCTTAATATTGTTAAAATACAAAGTATTGACCTATGCTTTTCAGGATGATTTAAGCCATGAAAGACAATAATAAGCAACTGCTCTGATAGCCTAGTGGTTATGAGCATCCGCCTCAGTTGCAGGAGGTCATGGGTTTGATACCCAGCAAAGTCATACCAAAGATTTATAGAAATGGTACTAACAGCTGCCTCGCTTGGCACTCAGCACTCAAAGGTTAGTTTTAGGACTGGTCGGCCTGGTATCAGGATAATATGACTGGGTGGGACATCATGCTACATGTCTGCGGCATGATGCCCCAGTGCTAGACATCACTATAAACTGCCTCACTGCAGACATCATAACGATATGACTGAAAAATTGTTAAAGCTACATTAAAAATCCAAGTCACACCCACACTCACACACAATAATAAGCACATTCTCATGTTGCACAGATGGTTTGTGTTGATAAAACATTAACACACCTACTGGACAGAGGCATATATTACTACTGTATTACATGCAAATCCCCCCTTACACTTGAAAATATTACCACCCCCAATGAAATGGTTAGTCCCAAATGTGATGTATATTCATTTTTCTATAACGACAAGCATATCCCATGATCAGACTGCATAAAACTACTCTCACAAACCAGTATCTGAAGATCAACTCCAACCACCATCTTGAATTTAAGTGATCAATGGTGAGAACTCTGTTGCATCGGGTGAACAGCATTATTAGTGTTGAGGAAGACTGTGTGATGAAGGTTAATCATAATATTAAGACAGCTTTAAGGGCCAATGGTTACAAAGACTAGATGATTGTGTTGCCTGAAAAGTAATGGGGAAGGGAGGAACATCAGAAGGAGAAGGAGCAAAATGTATAACAGTCCCTTTACCATGTACATATTAGTGAACTCTCCCACAGATTAAAAAAAATCTTCTGAAAGCATGGAGCTAATATGATCCACAAACCCTTGAACACCATCCATTCAGTTATGGTACATCTCAAAGACCACACTCCTTTGAATAATAATAAAGACTTTATTTAAAGAAGAAGCTCATTTGGTCAACTGACCAATCCTCCATGAGTCTTTCTACAATGACATTTGTGTGTATGTGTGTGTCTATATATATATATATATATATATATATATATATATATATAATGCCCAGTTTTCTCACAAGAGGAGGTATCTTTAGACAACAAACACTATTCAAAACTTGACAATTGATATACTGCTACAATAAAATGTGTCCAAGGCTTCAAGGTTGAGTACATACAGGATTCATACAAATAGTAGTGTGTAAAACATTATAGGTGAGTACATGATAACAATGTGGTAAATAGTAATATTCCTGAATTAAAATCATAGAAATTATTGTTTCTTTAGATGTTGACTAAGAAGCTTTTTAAAAGCTTGGCATGTGTCAGCTGACTTTATATAAGGTGGTATGGAATTCCTTAGTTTGGCTCCAGACAAAGCAAGAACCTTCTTACAAAACTCTAAATTTGGTTTAGGTACATATAACTTGTTTGAGATGGATCTTAGTTCATTCATATGTACATTTTCAACAAATTTAAAGTTACATTTAAAGTAATCAGGAGCCAAACCGTTTAAGGATTCATAGACTAATAAACCCTTCTGAAACTGAATTCTCCGCTGAAATGGAAGCCACTTTAGGGTTATAAAAAGATTTGTTGATGGTATATATAAATCAGCATCAAGAATAACTTTAGCTTCTCGTGTTTGAAATTTCATTAATCTTTCTTAATTTTCGATACCACTATTGCCCCAGATAGAACAACAATATTCTATGTGTGGCATGATATATGCATTGTAGAATATCTTTCACTGTTCTCGAGGGAGACAAGATTTTATTCTGTTAAAGAGATAAAAAAGTGACTAAACTTTTATAATGACTTTATCAACCTGCATTTTCCAGCTCAAGTAGTTTTTCATTTTCAGACTGTTTTATATCCATTACTTTTATCATTACTTTGAAATCATTTTTGTCAGCTTCTACTCTTGCTGGACTACCTATGATTGTGAATTTTGATTTGGCTGCATTTATCTTCATAACATTGTGCTCACACCAATTGTGAACAATGGATGGACAGAACAACAGTCCCTCAGAGGGACTGACTCTTGACTGGCCAATCCCAGGAATCCCATATAAGCCAAAATAAGGATTATATAGATTACTTTTTTCATGCATTAATGATTGTAAGCTATCCCTCCCCCCATCAGATAAATAAACATTTTTACAAATTGTGGCTTTTCATAAAAGACAAGTAATTTCAGATAGCTGTCAGTGCATTTAAAAACAACATACCTTGGAATCATATATATATATATATAATTAGTATCGAGTTAGATTAGTCTACGCAAATACTTCACACTTTTAAATAATACATGGATAGGCTTTTTTGTAACTCTTGCTTTAACATTTTCTTACGACAATGTCTAACCAGCATCTGGGGAGGTGTGAGCACAAGAAAACCTGGGACACCCACCCTGGTTGTCTTTTTTTTAGCTGTGGTCAGACAAGGTCCTGGTCCTTGCTGAATGCAGACAAATAAAGTACATTTGTCTTCTTCCTCAGAATTTTTAGGGTTTTCCTTCTCCAGTACCCAGGGGAGAAAATAAGTGTGTGGAGAATGAATAACATCCTCTTCTGACCGAGAAGCAACACCTCTCCAATCCCTTAGGACAGAGAGTAAGTCATGCTGTCCTGGGTTCCCTCTTACCCACCGCAGCCAAATCCGCCACTATGAACAGTCTCTTCAGTCTGCAAGAAGATTTATGGGTCTATCTTCCCCCTATGCCAAAATCTCTGCTGCACAGAAATATTGTCACATGGTCCTGCCTCCCAGGAGCAACAGCATAATGATGAGCTGTCTATCATCATACATTTGCAAGAGTTTGATGCAGAAGAGGAAGAGATCTGGTCTTTTGACCAAGTGGTTCATGAGATTTACTGTGTTTTACCCACTGTCCCAAGGCTTTAGGCTCTGAGGACAATAAATTTCTCTCCAGCTTGGAGAGAATCTCTGGAGCTACCTTTCAACCAGATCTCTTGGTGCTCCTTTGCTCAACTATTATTAAGGAGCTTTCCCAAAGGTTTATTAAATTCCAGAAGTTTGCTAGACAACATAAGGGTTGTCTATCACTCCTCTATGTTGAGACCCTTCCTGTCCCTTTAAATGTCCCACATTGGATGATGGAGCAGTACAAGTAGTAGAATTTCCATGGGGACCTGGGCTTGCCTTCCAGTTGAAACACTGGGAGCCTTAGAACTAAAGGGTAGGTCACTAGTAACTATAGCCTTGAATTTCATCTTTTTGGCAGCCTCATTGAGTCTACTGAAGCTGTCCTCCAACATGTAGCTGCCCGGTAAAACCTTTTTTCAGAGATTTGGTTTGGTATCATGGACAGTTATTGGGTCCTCTATCATAAAAGGAGGATACTGACTTTAATTTCAAGATTATCCTGTAGTAAGGTCTCCCACATGCATCCACCAGTTGAATCTGGTTTATTCAAGGAAAAGGGATGCTCTCTTCTCCAGAAGGGTGCAGTAGAGAGAGTGATATATGACCAGTCTCCAGCTATTTACTCCCAGACTTTCCTGGTACAACAAAAGGGGAAAGGTTTACATTAATTATTAATCTTTCCCTCAAAAACAGGTTTCTGTAGGAGGAACCTCTCATGATGGAGATCACAGCCTCATTCAGGAATGTCATAAGACCTATTGACTGTACAGTCTCCATCAATCTTCAGGATCCATACCTTCACATCCGTGTCTTTTCTTCTTCCATGAAGTACCTCCAGATTTGTTTGCTCAGGGAGGTCTTCTAATTTTGTGTCTTATCATTCCACATAGCCTGCACACCCAACTTAAGTTTATTGTGGAACCTTGTCCTCCAATAATTCAGTGATTGGCTTATTCACAGTGGCCAGCTAGAGTCCTTCAGACTAGATCTGTCTTGCTTTCAGTCCATAGTGACCAGGTTGGGAGTTTTATCCAATCTAGAGAAATTGGAACATACTGCATCTCAAGATTTTGTCTACATGGTGATGAATGGACTCTCAAAGATAGGATTAGTCATTGTCTTATGGTATAGCATGGACAAGATCCTGACTCTGAGTTGCTGAGAAACAATACCAAATTGCTGGCTCATCTAATTCTTTTTCTACTAGGGATCTTGAACTCCACAACAGACTGCACTTGCACCCTCCCCAGTTTCTCCTTCTGGCAAAATGGAAACTGCACAGTGACTCTCAGAATGCTTAGGTTTCTCTAGGTATGGATTTCTACTGTAATCCGAGTTGATGGACAAATCAGGACCATTTTCTGGTCAGAACCCCCATACATGCGCACAAACCCACTTCTGTCTTTACAGAAACATAGTCTCAGGCTGGGATGCTCATCTGAACTGGAACCATAAGGACTGTTTTTCAGGGCTTGAGGTTGCAGTAGGAATCTGCCCTCCACATCAACAATTTAGTAATGAGGGCAGTGTTCTTAGCTCTTCAGGGGTGCATCAAAAAATGAGTGGTCACTGCATAATAGTCTTCTCTAACATGTTGGTGGTATCATACCGATACCTTAAGTGACAAGGAGGCACACATGTCCCTACTCACTGTGTGGAGTTTTGGAGGGACAAGATAGTCCTCTTATAAAGGTATCTGCACCAATCCATAGCAGATTCCATGTTCACACTTTTGGGGAGTTCTTTTTGGGGACTTGTTTGTGACAAGACTAAGCAATAAACTCCCAGCTTGTGATCCCCAACTCCCAGACCAAAGAGTATGGGCAGAGGATGCTCTCAACCTGAAGTGGGATCATCTGTTTGCTAATGCCTTTGTACAAGCCCTTCAAAACATAATAACTTCCACTGCTCAGTTCATTTTTATAACTTCTTATGTGACCCCAATGACCATGGTTCAGCAGTCTTCTCAGCTTATTGATAGACCAGCCAAGGACATTACATGAGAATAGGGTCTTTCTGTTACAGAACTTTGGGTTTTTCCTACAAAATAGCCTGCTAATCTCCACTTTCATTTTTGGCTCAGTTCAAATGTTCTGTCAACCAGGACATTTTGAAACAAAGTCAAGTGAATCATTCAGTCCTGGAGACAATTTGTGTTCAGGGTTTATGATGCCAATTGATTGGTGCAGTAGAAAATGTGTTTATCCTAGGAGTCCCTCTGTGAGTGCAGTGGCAGATTTTCTTCTCTTTCCTTTTGAAGATAGACAATACTATCAAGAGCTATTGGTCTGCCATATCCAACACTCCCAAATGTTTTAAGGAACCAGCTTTTGGAATGGTCTCTAACATAGCAGACCTGATCAAATATTTGGAACTGCAAGACCAGTATCTCACTTGCTAATGCCTACATCAAATCTCTTGTGTGAATTTTAGTCTTTAACTAAAACCCCAATGAACTTTTGGGTGAAGCATCTTTCAAGAACCTTACCTTTAAGTCTGTTTTCTTACTGTATTTGCTCTGTCATCTGTGAGGTGAAGGATAAAGATTAATGCCAATCAGCAAGGTTCTCTAAGGATCAAACAAAATTATGAATCAGTTTCTTTCCTCTCACAACCAGGTTATTTTAGCAAAAAGACAGCTTCCATTGGTTGCTTCACTACCAACTCAGATCTCCAGTCTCAATCATGTCCATGCTCTTGGTAATCAAGATAGACTTTTATGCCTTGGTAGGGTTTAACATTTTTTATTTGGCACACTGATGTCCCACTTGTTTAAAAGCTTACAAAAGAATGGCGCATAGAGCGCATTGGGCAGAAGCCATGAGTTTTACATAAAAACATTCTGCAGTCACTCTATGAGAGATGAATTATATGTTCACATACAATATGGTCCCAATAAATACATTTAGTTGGTTCTAAATGAAAAATGATGCCAACTCGGCATTAAACTTCTGAGCATGTTAACTCAAACATAAGAAAATAGTTTTGTTACCAGATCTGTTATGTTGGAGTTTCTCAAGAAGGTTTCAATACATAGCAATTAAAATGAACATAAATGCGCTTACCATGGATTACTGGAAATTCTTTTTGTGCATTAGTGTCAGTTCCTTTGAGGGACTATGTTCTGTCTATCAATTGCTCACACTTTTATTTCAGGGAAAAAACTAAATGATACTTTAATATATCTCTTTAATATTTGGCACACACACACACACACACACACACACACACACACACATATATATATATATATATATATATATATATATATATATATATATATATATATATATATAGAGAGAGAGAGAGAGAGAGAGAGAGAGAGGGAGGGAGAGAGAGTGATCTAAATTGGCATTTTTCTGTTTCTTCTGTGGTTTATTTTTACAATTTGTTTATTCATCCACCCAGCCATCACTTTTATTTCTGGAGCTGAATCACAAAGCTCTTCAAAGTCACTTGATGATTTATTTACTTTAGTTGACGAAAATAGATTTTAGGTCCATTAATATTAATATCCATTAGACTAATATTTTATAAGGATTATAGAGATCATAATTATCATGCATCAATGATGGTTGCTATCCTATTCCTCTGGTAAATAAAATTTTAGTCTAGCTCACTCAATTATTTAATTTCAAAGAAATAATGCCTGTTAGTAAAAGGCATGTAATATTGGTTCTTTTACTTTAACTTTTTCAGGAATATACTTCATTCATTTTGATACCTCTCATTTGACTGGAAACATTAGTTATTTCAGTAAAGCAAGCATATCAGATATTAGTGATATATTCCCTTCTACTCTTCTTGGCTTTTAACCAAATGACCCTTTATCTGAAAGTTTGTTTATTATATAATTTAATTGTTTTGTTGCACTTAATATACATTTACTTCTGCCTGTTACACTGTTGTATATGTGATCTGGTACAAACATGTTGCAAAGCACTATCATTAGCACATAGAAAATGCAAGTATGCACAATCTACTTAGGAAAAATTACATAAAGAAACTTCATTTAGCATTGTTAAACCTATGTTTATTTTTATGATAATTTTTGTTTGGAGAGATATTTCTTCTGAAAAGCTAAAACAATAGAAAAATCATGATGATATTAAAAGAAAATTGTTTAATTGCAAATACTGATTTGAAACCTCAAAAATCTCTTGCATTCTTTATAACGTGCTCATTCCTCTAGAAGTGCAGGGAATAAGTTGGGCTCAAAACTAACATTGCCTAGCTAGCATTGTACCAGTTACATTTGTGAAATTACTTGTTGAAAAAGCGTACTTCAAGTTTCTTGTCATTAATATTACAGTTTTATTTCAAAATAGATGCTACTGACATTGAAAATAGCCTGAATTTTGGTAGTTAAAAATATGACAACTTTCAAAATGTTATCAGTACTAAATAAAAGTTAATTTGAAATACTGATCAGGAAGAAAAGCCACTGATTAAAAAAAGAACCTATTAGTTTTTAAAAGAACCACTTTTAAGATTTATAAAATTCTCCTAAGGGCATTATTGAGGCTAGAAGTGATAAATTGATTTTCAAAGTAGGGAAATTTTTTATTTATGTTGATCCACAGTATCAGCCTTCAAAATAAATCCTTGTTTAACCTTTCCTGTGATCAATGATATCTCATTGGATATTCTATTTTTATGTTTTATGTAGGTCAAGCCAAAGAGTCCTGTACCAGGTGCACTATCTAAGGAAGATTGCCATATCTGCTTGAATGAGGTGAAATCCCCAAAAACACTGAGTTGTGGACATACATTCTGCATTAAGTGTATAGAAAAAAAGTTTGAAATAAAGCCAGTGTGTCCTAAGTGTGGACCCTTCCATGGAACAATATATGGAGACCAGCCAGATGGTGGAAAAATGACAGTCTCTATCTTGAAATTCAGTTTGAAAGGGTTTGACAAATCTGACACTATAAAAATAGATTACTTGATTCCCAGTGGAAAACAAGGGGTATGTTGTGTGTTTCCATCAGTTGATGCTAAATATTTCTTCTTCAAAATTATCCTTTAAGCATTTTATATTTTCACTTGGTCATAGTCTGACAGCTTGATTTGAGTAATGGCTGTTTAAAGGGATAGTCTAGGAGTGAAAAGTGTGCAAGCATATAGAGAAAAAAAAACTGGTTGACAATTTTTTCAGGGTATGAATACATACTACTAGTGTCATCAAGCTATCTCCACTATTCATCTACATTCTTTAACACTCAAGGAATCACATTTTGTGCAGTTTTATTCAATCCTTATTAGGCCCATATCCAACATCCTCCTTTCTGACTGGTATTTAGCAGGTTTTTTCTGGACGGTTTTAGGTAATGGCCCTTAACAATGAACTTGGGGCTGTGAATCCTACTGGATGGTAACAACTCTACCATCCATATTTAATAATAATAATACACATGTAATAATAATAATAATAGTAATATTAATGCTTTATTTATATAGGGTGATTCATTAGTCAAAGACTGTTCTCCCTTGAGGCCCTCTTAAGGAGAGTATAACAATGCACATTATATGAGGATAGCAATAATTAGTGTTTATTTTAACATGTTTAGTATTAAAATACTAAATTCTATTATCTATTAGAAGCACATATATGCTCATGATATCTCTTCTTAAATACTCTAATATTTTCAGCAGATTTTACATATAGTGGAAGCTTGTTCCAGATAACTGTACCAGAGTATTGGAAGCTCTTTTTAAATTGTTCTGTTCTTGGTTTTGTTGGTAGGTTTCCATGTGATATTGATCTCAACTGGTATTGTGTTGAAAAAGGCCTGAATAAGTCCTGAAGATACTCTGGTGCAGTTCCATATAGACATTTATATAAAAGAACTGCCTTGTGAAAATCCATCATGTAATATATTGTGAACCGTTTGAGCTCTGTAAATAAGGCTTTTGAGGGATGATCAATAGATGCATCTAAAATTACACATGCTGCTCGTTTCTGAAGTTTATAAATCCTGCAAGCTCAAATTTAACACAGTTCCTCCATACATTTGAACAATGATCCATTGTTGGAAGAATATATAACTTGAAGTATAGATTTCGAGTTTCCATAGGTAAATATTTCTTGACTCTGCTGAATGGGGCAATTTTGGATGACAGTGCTTTACAAACCTTGTCAATATGGTCATTCCATAATAAACTTTTATCTATGGTCACAACTACAAGATTTTCATGCTTGACATTTTCCAATGTATGATTATTTATTGCAAGAGATAGTTCTGGGTTCCCTGACTTGTGTAGCTTTTGTGATGTCCCCAAAATCATACATTTTGTTTTACCTTCATTAATTACCATCCTATTTTGTTGTGTTCAGTTTTGGACTCTAAGAAGGTCTGAGTTTAATCTCATTTGGATAACTTCAGTATCAGAACTAGATGTGTACAAGGTTGCATCATCTGCAAACAGATCTGTATTTGTGGATTCATTATTTGTTGGTAGATCATTGGTATAGATAAGGAAGAGGAAAGGGCCCAAAACTGAGCCTTGAGGGACCCCTGAATGCATTGTGCGAGTTTAAAAGCTAATATTGCCAATACTTACTTGTTGAGACCTTTGGTTTAGGTATGATCTAAACCAGTTTAAAGAAGGATTGTTGAACCTTTAACAGTTAAACTTTTGCAGCAGAATTTCATGATCAACAAGATCAAAGGCTTTCTTGAAGTCAAGGAAAACAATCCCAGTCGTATGCCCATTATCCATTTCCTTCAGCCAATAATCAATTAATTTGGTAAGTTCTGTTTGGCACGAGTGGTACTTTCTAAATTCTGTGCTTTATAAAACAGAGAGTATGTTTCAAAAAATGTATGGACCTGAATGGCTACTTGCTTTTCAAATACTTTTGACAATACAATTAGAATTGATATTGGTCTGTAATTCCCTGGATCCTCCTTTTCTCCATTCTTAAAGAATCATTGAATCTGAAATAAATGTAATGTTACCCTGTCATTTTGTGTAATAATGCAGTAATTACCTATGAACATGAGGCATTCCAGTCACAACCGGTTGTGTGAAAAAAGTGTATGGGAGAGTCACTAAGAAATTACAACTCTACCACCTAGTTAACACTATGTAGCAGATCTTCATGTTTTATAATACTGTACACATCTTGCATACCAAGTCACTTAAAACAATTAGCAACAAAGTGTAAACCAACAACAGAGGGATTCCATAATTAGCCTGGTCCCATGATAATAATAATAATAATAATAATAAAGACTTTATTTAGAAAAGGTACAACATGTACAGTATATTCAACATGATGTGAAGAATCTGGCTTGGCACTAAATAATTAAGTAATTTTAAAATTCAAATTATCAGGCCTGGAACATATAGATAGGCATCTGTGAAAACATAAACATATATCAAACATCAGATATCACCCTGTATTGAAAAATTCAACTATGAAAATGATGCAAAGTTACAGAAAAAGGAGGTAATTTTTGTACTGGAACTGTTCAATTTTCAAAAGATTTCATCCATTTAAGACATTGATTATGAAAAGAAGAAATGCTAGGAGCCTGCCTTATGGCCCTGGGAATGTTGTTCCTTACCAGTGGACCAGTATCTTGAAAACATTTTTAAAACAATTCCTTCTTTGGCCTTGGTATAATGTACTTTTTACTTCTTATGGACCTTAACTTTGGAGTACCATCAGCATCTCTTTGGTGAAAGATATCGCTCAGATAGACAGGAATGGCTTTTCTGGATACTTTATACATCAGTTTGGCCTTTCTAAGAAATATTCTTTCATGTATTGTTAAAACCTTTATGTTATTCATTGCATCCTGAAAATTGTCTATACATTGATCTAGAATTAAATAGCAAGCCCTCTTTAGCAGTCTTAAAAGTGTTGTTATGTTTGAATTAGAGGTATTACTCCAAGTTATATTGCAGTAGTCCAGATAACTTTTATAAAACATGACTCTGTACTGAAGAGGAATGTATGTTTTAATTTTCCTCAGTAGCCAAAGATAAGAATTAACCTTTTCTGAAACATGTTTATTATGAATTATGAATAGACCAAGTAAGATTGTTATCTATGAATACACGGAGAATTCTATCTTGGGAGGTCATATTAAGGCTCACATTGTCAAATAGAACCTGCAGTTTGTTGCTGTTTAGTCTTGCTCATTTTTGCTGTGTTTTAACTAGTAGGGTTTTCGTTTTTTCAGTATTTATGATCATAGTTTTCCTTCCACCAACTTGAAGTCTGTTGAGAGCATCTTGTAAGTTATTTTCAAGTACCATTTTGGTTTTACCCATCTCACACAGTGTAGTATCATCTGCATACGGGTCAGTGGAAGAAATTGAAGTTCCAATCTTAAGAAGTAAATCATTGATAAATAGAATCAATAACAGAGGTCCAAGGATAGAGCCTTGTGGTACTCCACAATTAATATTTTTATTTTCAGAAAGTTGGCCATTTAAAGATGCTTTTTGCACTCTATTGGTTAAGTAAGAAGTAAACCAGTTTAGGGAGTTTTCACTACATTGATAGATGTTTTAGTTTTTTTTCAAGCAAAATTTCATGGTCTACAAGATCAAAAGCTTTACGAAAATTGACCATAATAGTGCCTACCATTTCTCCTTGATCTAATGCTTTCAGCCATGTATCAATCAAAGATAGAAGTGCAGTTTCACTGGAGTGATTCTGGTGAAAGCCAGGTTGATTATCATAGATAAGAACAGGAGTGTTCAAATAATTGAGAAAAGAATCATGCACATGTTATTCTAGTAATTTGGAGAGAAAAGGAAGGATAGAGATGGGTCTGCATTTTTTTACATCAACTTTTGTTCCCACTTTATGCAATGGTATAACCTTAGCAGTTTTCCTTGTTTGTGGAAATTTAATAAACTTAATACTTTCATTGCAAATGAAAGCTATACTCTCTACAATTGCAGGTCCAGCTACCTTTAGTAGCCTTGGTCCAATCAAGTCCTGTAGCTTTACAATCATCCATT
This sequence comes from Sinohyriopsis cumingii, assembly GCA_028554795.2. Lineage (NCBI taxonomy): Eukaryota > Metazoa > Mollusca > Bivalvia > Unionida > Unionidae > Sinohyriopsis > Sinohyriopsis cumingii. Next base: position 476,559 of record JAPYKE020000319.1, on the reverse strand, counting down.
TTTTAAAATGTATTTCGACATAAATTCTGGACTCATTTCAGGAATTTCAAACTTTATATTGTTTGGTAGGTTTTTTTTGTACAAAAATTGTTTGAATTCCAGATGATCAGATGAAGTTCTGTGTTCTTTAAGGTTTTCAGCAATTTGAACAAAAAAGCTGTTAAAAATATTTGAGATGTCAGTTGGATTATCAGTATAAATGCCTTCATGATTGAGGGATACAATTTCAGCTTTACTCTTGCCTGTACCAAACCCTGTAAACACTTTCCAGATAGCTTTTGGGTTATTTTGGTTTTCATCAAGCACTTTTTTTGTAGTGTGCTTGTTTGGCTTGATGTTTCATTTTATTAACTTTATTCCTCCAAACTCTATATTCAGCTTGATTTCCTACTGATTTTAGTTGGTCTCTGCCTAATTGCTTCTAAAATTTCTGGGGGATCCAGCCTGGCTGGTGGTCTTTCTTTATTCTATGGGTTTTTTAAAGGGGCATGTTTGTTCACTATACTGATGAACAGATCTGTCCACATATCTAAAACATCATCAATATCTTCAAAGATTTGGAATCTATTCCATGGAATCTGTTTCAGATCTTCTAGGAGTTTAACAGTATCAAAGTTTTGAAAAGATCTATAAGTAATGGATTTATTGATATTATTTTTTATTGATTTGCCATTGACTTTACATGTTAGAAAAATTGCAAGTTGGTCACTTTTACCAATCTTTGGAACCATTACCTCCAAAACATTTTCTTTTGTATTATATAAATATCATCTATAAGTGTTTTAGAGGTAGATGTTACCCTGGTGGGTTCATTTACTAGTTGCTCCACACCTAACGAAGCAATAAAATTCATCCAATTTCCTTTTATTTGATCATTGAGACGGTCTCTTTATATAGCCTAGAATGTAAAATTCTTTCTCTTCATTGGAAATTTTATCTACTTGAAGTTCAAAATATTTACATCAATCAGTGTGTGATGATGGGAGTCTGTACACAAAACCTACTAAAGAGGGCTTAGCTTTTTCTGGAGTGATCTGTAGCCAAATGGATTCTATTTCCTGTATTTCTTATATGTCTTCCTGTCTTTTGCAAATAATACCAGTTTTAACATACACAAGGAACCCACTATTGCCTGCTTTCCTATCCTTTTGATAAGGCTTGTCATAGCCATTGATATACAAGAAATGTTCACCCTGATTTTCTGTTAACATTGTTTCTGAGAGTCCAAATAAATGGATATTATTTTTTGGAGAGGTTAGCAGTAACTTCACTTGATAAATCTGTTCATGGAAACCTTGAATATTTAAATGATCTATGTGTAAACCTTTACTACAAATTCCTAAATTGATGAGATTAATATCAATGCTATTAGAGGCACTCAAGGAGACATTAAAAGTATTAAAACTATGTCCACAGTGATCATCATTACAACTATCATTACTCAGTATAAAAATTAGTTTTTCTGCAACTGCATTTTCTACTTTTATAGTCATTGTATAAATCTGAACTATTAGTCATATTTCAAAATGTACAAGTAGCTGGTAAATTTCCACATTCAGAACATGCATCAGCAAGAGGATCAAATCTGTTTTGACAAGGGACGCCTGGTGTATATGACAGTCCTTGAAAGATAGACTGGTCCTCCTGCTGAATAGAATCTTCTGTGGAGTTGAGATGGCCTCATTACCCTTTATCTATTCCATAAATCTAGTGTGAGTTTTGGCCTTGTATCCAAAGCTACCACACTGATGGCATTGTATTGGCTGTCTGTGCCTGCATTCCTGTGCTGAATGTTTGATCTCACCACAGTAATCACATCTCAAAGTGTACTGACTGTATTGATATGGCTGACCATATCATATTGTCTGGTGCTGTTTTGACCCACATTGAATTTATAGGGACAGATGAAGTTTGTAATATGGCTGGAAGACCAGACAACATGAATGAATGCATTTATATTTTTTGCCAGCTTTTCCACCCCTTTGGTAGACAGGTGGATGTTATCTCTTTTTCTAGATAGATGTTGCATCACTTGTCCCTCTTTATCCAGGAAACTCATGTAATTGTAAACAATATCACACTTCCATTCACTTGACCTAATTGATATCTAACACATCACAAGCTCCATGACCCACTGACAGTTATTTAAAGTGGGCCAGATGAGCAAGCTAGCTTGTAGTTTCATTTATCATAAGAATATCAACAGCAGTGTAAAATCAATAGCTTCTAACAGCACCTGGACCTTTTTCTTCTCTCTCATTGTTAGTTTAACACTTAATGATACTGCAAGCTCCCTTAATCATAAGTTCACGCTGAATCTTTGTCATATTTTTCAAATAACATTTCAGAACTTCAAGGGTAATCATTATAGTCAAATTTCATTATCCTTATATTTTTCCAGTCTACAGACTCACCTGCTAATTATTTTATTCACTTTACCAATGCCATGAATTGTGACATTTTATATGTGGTAGGCAGGTCCTGCATCATTTGAGTGCATCTGTCGTGAAACTCCTTGATCAAGAACTTGTGATCTTTTTCATTTCGGTTCAGATAACCTTCAGTAATTTTTTTCTTATATTAGCAATCGTAACCTACTGGTTTTCTGCTAATATGTAGTCTCTTGCTTTAAAACAAAATAAATGCTTGGTTAACTTAATTATTGTTTTTATCTCCTGAAACAGCTGTAGTTATTTCCTTTTTACCATTTATATGTAGTGAAACACCCACTTAAGGTGTTTCATTGCTGAATAAATTATATTAGCATAGATTTACCGATAGTCCCAGCTTTACCTGGTTCATTTCAAGGTTTTTTATGTATCATTCTTCTTTCAGAATCTTTATTTCAGGAACATTGTCTTAGGTGTGGGTAAGTGTGGCCACAAAAGAAATCTCCTTGGGACATATACCCCACTTCTTGTTTATCCAGTATATGCTGTTAGAGAAGAGACAGCTTTTCATTTTGTAACCTCTGTTCTGACAAGATGTGGGATATTACACAGAGTTGACTAACCTACCAAGTGACAAAAAAGGTATCCTTGTCTTTGTCTGAATTTTCTGGGTTCTCTTTTGCAGGTCTGCTCTGAGACTACTGGCATTAGTGGGACCCTCCCAAGTGAAGGTATAAATGGGTGGAGAGTGAGTTATGCCCTCCTGAGAGGGCGGAGCAGCACTGTCTCCATTCTGTGAGGGCAGAGAACAAGTCATGCCCTTCTGAACAGTAACCTCTCTTTACCACATTAGCGAGTTGTGTCTTCCCCTTAGGGTGGAGGAGCATTCTCACATGTCCGAAGGGGCAGAGAGCAAGTCATACCCAGGCATGAGCAGCACCCTCTACTGACCCACAGCTTGGTAAAGACTGATTGTGAGTTAAACCCCTCGTAAGGGGGAGCAGTACCCTTTCAGTCCCATTGACCCATTCCTGGTGATGCAGTCTAGCTCCCTGAAAATGGAGTGATCAGATCCAAGTCTGTCAGATCTGACGTGGCTCTTACTATAGATCTGAGTTGCCTGTAGAGTGCCTGCCCAGTGTCCAGTTACTGGTCACTGTAAATGTGTCTTTAGAACCTGTACAGTATAGAGATAGGTATCAAGCTGAGTTCTCCCCTTCCTCAAGACTGCCTTATCATCCTGTTGGGATTGGGAATCAGCTTACAGATACCATATTAAGGATGGGAATTGGAATGGCATTCCTCCTTCCCTATTATTCCTCTCAGTTCCTATAGGATGTGGAGCCTTCTTCCACAGGAAAGTGATTAGCCCATTCCCTACATGCAGCCTTGGACTTCTGGACCTGGGCCGCATATAGTAGTGAGGTCATGCCTGCTGGCTGTAGATCTACTTTGTCTGATGAGGTGAAGTCCAAAAAAGAGTGTGGGAGATACAACTTTCCAAAACGCTAAAGGCAGGTGGAAAATTACCCTAAACCACAAACAGAGACCACTGCTCTCAACAGTTTATTATCTCTGCGAGAGGAGTTTCCCAATCAAGTTTCTCCTCCCACCAAGTCTCCCCTCATTAGGTCACATAGTCTTTCCTTCCAAGATGAAGATGTCCGTTTTGTCCTCGTTGAAGATGAGTTTGACTTGTGTGGTAACCCATTCATTCTGGTCACTTAGCCCTTCTCTGGTTTCCAGGGCCGTCATCCTTTCCTAACAACAAAGGTGGACAGCTATGTTGACTTGCACCCACTCCTGCAGACCATAGCTCTTCCTTCAGTTCCTGCTGGTGGCAGACTAAACCTGTTTTCATAGGCTTTGTCATGCATAGTGGTTGGGTCCTTTCTATCATAAGAGATGGTTACTGTCTTCGGTTCTGGAATTGCCCTCCTCTAGTAAGGTCTCTCATTTGCTTCTGCCAGTTAAATATGGCCCAGTTAAAGGAAGAGGTCCATTTTCTTTTGGAAGGGTGCAGTAGAAAGGTGTTAAAGGATGAATCTCCAGTTCCAGTCTTCTCTTCCCAGATTTTCCTTGTTCCCAAAAATGTGGGAAAGTCTCATCTAGTTATCGCCCTTTCTCCATAAGCAAAATCTTGCTGGAGAAGCCATTCAAGATGCATACTTTCATATCCTTATCTTTCCTCCACAGAGGAAGTACATCAGATTGTATTTGGATGGGGAGGTATTCCAATTTTGAGCTCTGCAGTCTGAGTAGCTCTGGACAAGACAAACTAGATCCTGTCCTGTTGGAGACACTGAAAGTTAAGACAGAGTTTTCAGTTCATCTTTTTCTCTCAGCTGGAGACTTTGAACGCTGCTGTGGACCTGGTTTCCCCTAGGCATGTTTTACTTGTATCCAGTCCAGTTTCTACTTTAAGCAACCTAGAAATTGCACAGGGACCCTTGAATGCTCCCATTTCTCTGAGTTACAGTTTCCACCACCATCAAAATTGGTGGGCAGATCAGGATTGGCTTCTGGAGGGAGTCCCAATGCACCACCCGAACCCAGGAATTTACTCATCTAGAAGTGAAGGGTTCAATTCTTCAGATCTTATGGTCTCATGAATTTGGAAATTATGACAGTGTTTTTAGGCCTTCAGGGGTGCATCCAACAAATAGGAGGTTGCTGTGTGATGGTCTCCGATGACAACATATCAGTGGAAAAGTACCTCCGGAGAGAAGGAGGCACACATGCACCTTTTCTTTGCATGTAGGTTTGGAACCTTCTTCACTGGATTGCTTTACTGGATTGCTTCAGAAGGAATATTCCTTTGAGTATGTAACATCCCCGACAGGAGGAAGATTTTGGTGGACATTATGTCAAGAAATTTTTTATTCAATAGTCTCTCCACCAATCCATAGCAGATTTCTTGTTCCTTCTTTTGGGAACCTTCTTGGTGGACTTATTTACCACCAAGCTGAACAACAAGCTCACCTTTTATTTCCAAAGTCCCCAACCAGAGGGCCTTGGCAATAGACACCTTCAGTCTGAAGTGGGATCATCTGTTTGCTTATGTCATCCCACCTTTCAGGATGATGTCAAAGGTCCTTTCAAAAGGTTGGGTGCTCTGCAGTCCAACTCATTTTGATAGCCTCTCTATGGCTGCAATGATCATTGTTCAGTGATCTTCTCACTCTTCTGGTGGACAAGATATGATTATCATTTAATTCCTCCATTAATGAAATTAACCTGGTAGGTTACTAAGGATGTTTTAGCTATACAGGGCATAGACAAGACAAGCTTATGAGACGGTCTGGCATCCATCATCCATCATCTATCCATCTGCTCGTACAAGTTTGTTATCACTACTTCTAAGCTACATGGAGGATTTACATGCAATTGTTTACACACATTCATCATATGGTATAGTCTGGTCTTAAATGAAAATGGTTCTGTGGTTCTGCTTGGGTATCAAATATGGCCACCATAAATTCTTAAACGTTTATTGTCGCTACTCAGCCTGAATGGATGGTCATATCAGCATGGGGTTTCCTCTACCACAAACTTCTTATGATGTCTAATTGATGTTTAATGAACATGACGCTGTTGTGATGACCAATATGGCCATCATAGTGGCCATCTTGAAAATCTTGTTTTTGCTACTTTTCCTACATGGATGGTCATATCAGCCTGGGGTTTTAACACAAATACTTTATATGATGTCCAGTTGATCAGAAATAAAAATGGTGTTCATCTGATGTCCATTTTTGCCACAATGGCTATCTTGAAAATATTGTTGTTGCTAATCTTCCTGAAAGAAAAGTAGTATTGCCATGGGTTTTCTCCAGAAGACAGGTGATGTAACGTTAGTTGGTTCAAACTGAAAATGATGTCAAATATGGCCACCACAGTGGCCATCTTGAAAATATTGCTGTCAGTACTCTTCCTGACTGAATGGTCATATCAACATGGGGTATTAATTAAACAGCCTCTTATGGTATCTAGTTAGCCTTAGTATTGCCATCCAGTATGGCTACCACAGTGGCCATCTGGGAAATCTTGTTATTATTACTTTCCTGACCGAATGGCAATATCAGCTTTAGGTTTACACTGAAAGACATTTTATGATGTCAAGTTGGTCATAAATGAAAATGGTGCCAGCCAACTTCTAATATGACTGTCAGTGGCCATTTTTAAAATCTTGTTATCACTACATCTCCTAGATGGCTTGTCATATCAACATTGTGCTTCCACCAAAAGACTTATCATATCTAAACAGAAATGGTACCAATCTTATCTTAACTATTGCCACCATAGCATTCATCTTGAAAATCATGTTGTCGTTGCTACTCCAAAACACAAATATCATATTTAAATGGGGTTTCCACCAGAAGACTTGTTATGATACCTTGTTGGTCCTAAATGAAAATTGTGTGATGTTTACGTCCAATACATCAACCACAGTGCTAATCTGAAGAAAAATAATGATTGCTGAAGAATATTGAATATTATTTCAACACACTGCAGTTTAAAGGAAGAAATTGTCTTATCCTGAATTCCTGAACATGTATTTCAGCCAGAGCATCAGACCCTTCAAGGAACTCTTTTACATTTTTGCCACATTTCACATCTCCGATTCCTGTATCAGATAAATGGATGAAACTTGGCAAACTTATATATTGTCACTAGAAGGATATGATAGTATATGTTTCATCCATTTATCTCAGACACTTTCAGTGTCTTATCATCAGGATGAAGTTCAGATATTAATATTTTAGATTTTAGTTTCTCTTTTATATATGTAACATAAATGTTATATAATGCACAAGGATGAACTATGGAATAACTTTTTTGTCAGTTTAATGACATGTCATATTGAACAGTCAGGATTGTATTTTTAAGATGAAGGTCACTGATTAAAAGTGTTATCCCTGTTTGCACTCAGTCACTTGTACCCTTTGAGATAAAGTTGTGAGTCATGCTTTCTTTCCATGTCTTCCAATAAACACCACAGCTCTATCACCTGTATCACATAGTTCAGATTTCATCATTGTATACTTTTGGTTTCTTCACTATGGGAGTCATATCAAAGACTTTAAAAATGATACTAAAAGCTGCCTCGCGTGGCACTCAGCTTAAGAGGTTAGTGTTAGGACTGGTCGGCCTGGTGTCAGGATAATGTGACTGGGTGGGACATCATGCTACATGTCTGTGGCATGATACCCTAGTACTAGACATCACCATAAACTGTCACACATCAGTATGACTAAAAAGTTATTAAAGCTACGTTAAAAATCCAAATCACAAACACACACACTTCACTATGGCAGGTTGGCCACAAAATGTCACTGTGATTGTGAAAAATAACACTTTAACTATACAAGATCTACAAAAAGGACCACCTCTTGTGCCCAAATATTGTGTTCCCTGAAGACAGGTGGTCTCTCATTACAGGTCACTATGCTATATACTCATTAAATTTGTGCATTGAGAATATGGTCTCTAGGACAGGTGGTCTCACATAGCAGTGGTCTTTCATGACAGGTTTTACTGTATAGTGCACTTTTGCTTACCACTTTTTTAAAACTTGATTCTAACATATTACTGGCATATATAAAGTTGAAGAATCCAATTGATGACAGTCAGATTTTAAGCATTTTGAGAAAATAATAGCTTTCTGTTACAACTATATGGTTTTAAACTAAGTAACAGAAAAATGTGAAGGCCAACAAGTTTTGTAAAATTCAACAAATAATTTATTATAATTTATTTACCTAAAATACAAAGTGAAAATTTAAGGAGAACTTAATGGCACAGCATTGTGAATTAAATACCAAATATTCCTAAATGTTCTATCACAAGTAAAAAGAGTATTTCAATTGAGTTCCAGCGGTGTTCCAAAAGAAGTCCAATTTATTGTTCTGATGTGCCAGTAGCCATGAATAGTGTTGATGTGCTAAGTCTTGATGTATGACAATGGTGTGATCCAAAATGCCTTTAAATGAATTCACAGTAATTCCAAAGTAGTGACTTTATCCTGTTGTCGATTGCACCAGTTGTCTAAGTGGTTAGAACATCCACCTTCAATGCATGAGGTCGCAGAATCAAACCACGGCCAAGTTATACCAAAGACTTATAAAATGGTAGTAGCAGCTGCCTTTCTTGGCTCTCAGCATTTAGAGGTTAGTGTTAGGACTGGTCGGCCTGATGTCAGGATAAGGTGACTGGTGGGTCATGGTGCTACAGGTCTGCAGCATGATGCTTCAGTGCTAGACATCACTATAAACTGTCACACTGCAAACATTATAGCAAAATAACTGAAACATTGTTAAAGCTACATTAAAAATCCAAATCACACACACACACACAAACTCTTAAAGTTATTGAGCACTTTATAATTTCCAATGAATAATTGTAATAAATACATCTGATAAAAATATCAATTGAACACAACTGAAATGATTGATTCTTCTTCAGTTGTTAAGATAGGAATGAATAATTATAAGGTACAACCCTTATATAAAAATATTGCATTAAAACTGTGTCAGGATGAGTGTTCTAAGTTCATTTCCAGAACATTCCAACTTGTAAACAAGGTCAGGTCCTTTGATGAATTTTTAGTAACCAACCAATTAGAAATCAGATAGACCATAGGATTTCCAAATATGTTTACAAAGAAAATGGCAAAATGTACATACCCATAATCATTGACCAAATTAATATGTTGTTTACTAAATGACCCTAACAACCTATAATCTTGAAGCTAAACTTAAACACACAAAGTAGAGCTACATAACACCTCTCATCATAAAGGAAAAAAGATCAATGCAATAAAGCTTTCTTTTACATATTAGTCAAACATACATAAAATTACATCGAATATCTTATGAATGATACAACATATATACAAAATAAAGTGATATAGCGATTCTATCCACATGAAAGTGTGTCTGCAATCAGATTATCTTTTCCATTGATGAACCTAATGTCACTATTGTATTCATGCAACATCATACTCCATCTAAACAACCTCTGAATTTTTTTTTTCATTTTGTTATGAAAGTAAGGGATTTATAATCATTGAAAACAACAATCTGGGGAGCAGAACTAACTTAAACTTCAAAATGTTGCAATGCTAATATTGAAGCAAAACATTCCATTTAATTTCTGGGAAAAATGGCACACTGGATGATTCACACCATTTTTGTCATCTTGAATCCATACTCCACCAACCCCTACACCACTTGCATCAACATAAATTTTCAATGATTGACTGAAATCTGGTGCTGAAAGAACTGGTACACTTTTATGTATGGTCTCAATTTATCAAAAGTCTCAAGACATTTGTCAGACCAATGAAACTTGGTTTCCTTACTCAACAAATTGGCCAGGTTCAGCAATTATGGGAACATTTAAGCAAAATTTCCAATAATATCCAACCATACCTGAAAATCACATTGGTTGCTGTTTACTGATAGGCACTTGGAATTCAGAGATAGCCTTGTCCAAACTTCTATAGCTTTGATTTGACTGTGCCCTACATGTCATAAGACTGTAAAACAAGCATGGCAAAACTCACTTTTACCTAAATTTGTCTCACAACTGAGTCATTCAAAGAATTGTCTAAACCAGATACTGTCATATTCATTAAATGCTGGAAAGTTGAAGGAGAACCTTTCATGCTGAACAGCATGACTTTATATTGAAAATGACAATCTGGAGCTGCAAATGTTGAAATTTCCTTTGCTCCTTCTGTGACTGGAATTTGCCAAAATCCTTTCAAAAGATCAAATTGCGTGACATACTTTGTATTTCAAATTTTGTCAATGGAGTCATTGATTCTTGACATTAGAAATGAATCTTTTGATGACACTATTCACTTTTCTATAATCAGTGCACATACGGTTTCAGCACGATAGTGGTGAACTCATAAATTTTACTTGGTTCTTTGAAATAATTCTCCAGCAAATATTGAATTTCTTTCTACAAACATTCCTGTATGAGATGATTCACTCTAAGAATGTTGTTTAGAACCTACATTTTAATCTTCATGCAAGATGTTTTTTATTTATGTTGGAACATTTGGAAACAAGTGCTCATATTCATGTAATGTCTGTTTTAGATCACTCTTTTCTTGTGTGACAGATGCAAACGTTTCTGGTCCAGATTGTTCAATATTTCTGAATTCCAAAGATTGGTTACATCAAAGTCATTACAACAAAATTGCATGTCATCATTTAAATCCTCACTGTGTGGGATATGCACAACTAAATTGACGTTTTAACAGGGATATCTCCAACAACATACTCTTTTAACATATCTATGTGGCAAAGTTGTTTCTGTTTTCACCCCACCCCCTAGGAGTGTTAATGAAAGAACTTAAGTCACTTGCCTTCTTTTCCGTTCTATAAGGACCATAATACTTACCCAGAAGACCAGAAGAGGAGTTTGAGCTATGTGCAGGAACACCAGAACTTTATCAACAGGCTCAAAACACCCTTTCTTTGTATTTCTTTCATACCTTAATTTCATTCTTGACTGAATAGATTGAAGTTTAGTTCTTGCAACTTCACAAGCCTTTGACTGCTTATATTTGAAATCAGAGACAGTCGAGAAGATTAATTTCTGAATTTTTGGTTGAAAGAAGTTACTCTTTTAATAACTTCAATCATCCATTGACATTATTTTCAAAAACTAATTCTTAGGGACTAAAATCTGAAGATTCTTGAACTAACCTCCTAACAGCAAACAAGAACAAATGAACATCCTTGTCCCAATCTTTTCCTTTATCAAATTAATATGACTGAATAATATTCTTTAAAGTTTGGTGAAATCTGTCAAATGCCCCTCGACTTTCAAGGTGATAGGCAGAAAATCTAAACTGTTGGATGTCTGATTGATGCATAACTTGCTGGGTAATTCCAGGCCAAAAATTTGACCTTTGATCAGATTAAAATAGATCTGGGAAAGCCAAAAGGTGTATCAAAAAAACCTTTATCAGTCTTTTATTATCAGGTACTTTGCCTTTGCCTTAGAAGTCTTCTTCTAGTGAAAGTGTTTTTATTCTGGGAGTAAAGTGTGGCTTTGTTAATATTCCTCTCCATTCTGTTAATTTTTGATCAGTCATAGTCTCAGCAACCAGCACTGATTTCTGTACTCACTTAGGGTATTCATTATTTACTAGGCAATGACCTAGCTGGAGATAAGGTTGTGGTTAATCCACTTGTAACCAACAAGCCTTGTTGGGATCAGAAAGTTGATCCTATTGAAACTGAAATCTATGATTTATACACAGCTTGTGCAGTAAGAAGAGCAGTAGCAAAGAGAGCTCTCGAGAACGATGTTGAAGTTATTTCATTAGCTGACACATTTATTGGTCAGTCTTTTGATGGGGTAACTTTTGCTCCTAGTAATGATAGTAAAAGAGTAAAAAGCTCCTGTGTCAGTTAATATTTTAATATGATAGGCTTGGTAAAATCACCAACAAAGGATAAATAACCTTTCAACAATGAATGGTTCATAATTCTCCATAATAAAATCAGACAGATATTGTTTGGCCCTAAAATACATGACTGTAACCTTAACCTCTTAGAAATAAGAGCATTTGGAATAGCTCTGTCATTATTCTTTTGCTTATTTTTTGCAACCAGTAGCAATGAGAATTAACATGCCCCCTCTTCTTACAATAAGTGCACATTGGAAGAGAGAAGAATTTCTGATCAGACTTATCAGAAGTTTGATTCCTAAAAATTATGCCATATTGAGATTGGGAAGTACAACTGTGAAACTGGGATGGTTTTTCTTCCAAAAAGCTGCTGAGAGGAAGATTTGTTGACAAATGAAGCTTTGTGAATCAAGGAATAGTTATCAGATGTACTAGCAGCATTTTCTAAAGGTTTGACCTTTTCCTCGTCAAGGTAGGTCTTGACATCACTATGGAAGCAATTGTGTGTGTGTGTATGTGTGTGTGTGTGTGTGTGTGTGTGTGTGATTTGGATTTTTAACATAGCTTTAACAATTTTTCAGTCATATCTCTACGATGTCTGCAGTATGGCGGTTTATAGTGATGTCATGCACTAGGGCATCATGCCGCAGACATGTAGCATGATGTCCCACCCAATCACATTTTCCTGACACCAGGCCAACCAGTCCAAACACTAACCTCTTAATGCTGAGCAGAAAGTGAGGCAGCTATTAATACCATTTTTATGAGTCTTTGGTATGACTCAGCTGGTGATTGAACCCGCGACCTCGCGCATCTGAGGCAGATATTCTAACCACTAAGCCAATGGAGCGTTCCAGATCAATTCTTGAACTCTTCAATTAATATGAATTATCATAATCTTTATCAGCCTTGGTTGTACACCACTTATCAAATAGTCTTTTTCCCATGCAAATTTGAGAGCTTCCCAATTTCTTTTAGACAGTTCCTAAAACTCTGATATGCTTCAGACAACAGCTCATAACCCTTCAAGATACATTTCTTTACCATAATCATAATTATTTTGTTTTTATGACAGTGAAGTATAGACTTACCAAATGTCACAAATAAATACACTTTTTTGTCACAATAAAGTCCAGTGATCTCTAAGCCATTGCATATTTTTAGCAATGTCTCATTAAAAAGTATTGATTTTACTTCCTTTTCCTTTAAAGGGGGTACTGACCTAATATTTATGGTAACATCTAAACCAGAACTTGTGTCTAAAGGGGAAGAGTGCTTTCCACTTGTCAGTTCTTATTCTTTTAATCTGAATTGCATTTCCCTTTCTTCTTTTGCAGTTGCATTTGCCTCGCTTCTCTCTCTCTCTCTCTCTCTCTCTCTCTCTCTCTGCAATTACATTTGTCCTTTTTGATTTTGGATTTCTCTCCCCTCTCTGCATTGGCATTTCCTTTTGAAACTGAACCTTCTTAACTCTAAGTCCTTCTGGTAATTTAACTCTAATTCTTTTAATTTCCTTTCCAAACCAAATACCGACTTACTAATCAAATCTAAACACATTTATCCGGAAAACTCTTTTCCACAAAATAAGAAACAAAAATAGTATGTATCTCTTGCTTTGTTAAAGAACCCTCTACTTCAGAAAGATCATACTGTCTGGCATGCAAATGCAACTTGTCCTTTTTTAAAGATTCAAATCCTTCCATGATATGATTTAAATAACATTCTGTACTGTATATGACAGTGTGAAAGCTTGTTGGTTTCACTAAAGATTTCTTAATATGTGACATTAAAATATCAGGGACTAAGCAAATTATGAAACAAAGTGAATTTAAATTTCAGAAGCAACTGTAATTTCACAGAAATATCTTAACGAAATTTGTATCCCAGAGAGGGGCCCCCAATTTTCTGTTACAGGTCCATGGTCCTAAACTAAGTAACAAAACAAAGTGAAAACCAACAAGTTTTGTGAAATTCAACAATTATTTTATTTCCCTAAAATACAAGGTGAAAACTTTATAAACAACTTACAGTATTATGAATTAAATCTCAAATGGTTCTAAACATTCTATAATGAGTCCAGAATTATAGATTATTCCAAATGAGTTCTAGTGGTGTTCTGAATGAAATCTAATCTATTGCAATGGTGTGCCAGTAGGCTTGATGTATCACAGTGATATAATCCAAAATGTCTTTAAATGAATTCACAGTACATCCAACCAAGTGATTTTATCCTATAGTCTATATGCAGTTTGTAATTCCAGTGACTAATTGAAAGAAATCCTTTCAGATAATAATGAGGGCCATGAGTTCATTTCCAGAACATTTCAACTTGTCCTTCACTGAATTTTTAGCAGCCAACCAATTAGAAATAATGTAGACCATATAATTTCCAAATAAACATGTTTATAAACAAAATGACATTGTCTTAAAATACAAACCCACAGTAATGGACAAAATGACCCTACAATCTATAATCATGAAGAAAAAGAAACACAAGATATAGATTTACTTAATACTAACCCACCGTCCTCAAGCAGTAACTAGCAGGTTAGATAAGGTGTTTTCAATCATGCTTGTAACCAGTATTTTGTTGCATAATTATTATTTTTTTTGTGATTCTATATTATAAGGTAGTACATAATTAATGATTGCATTCCGTTACAGAATGTGTTATTTGACCATGATAATTTGAGATATTTAACATTTTCTTACCACTTTCTCTCTACCCTTGTGTAATAACAAAATATTTGGCAGGGATATTGTTTAATCAATGCATTTTCTTCATTTTTTGCCAAGTAAACGGTCTTCTTGTGTTTTGTCATACTTCTATATTAATTATCAAGAATTATTTTGCTGCTTCTTTGGGAATAATTGTCTCCTTACAGTTTCCCTGTTTTTTTTAATCATAACAGATTTCACTTGCTTTGATTTTCCTTCTTGAAGCCAAATCACGCAGAGCCAGGGAAGTTTTTTGGCGGTATAAGAAAAGTAGCATATCTACCAAATACAGCAGAGGGAAGGAAAGTTTGTGAGTTACTGAAGATTGCATTCAAAAGAAGACTGATCTTCAAATTAGGTAGATCTTCATGGGGAGTAGATGTTGTTCCAGTGTGGAATGATATTCATCACAAGACAGAACTCTCTGGTGGACAGTAAGTATATGTAACTGTATTTTCTTCATATCTGTTGTGTACAGCATTAGCTAAGTGTGAGCTTTGTTTGACAGGCTCTTACACGTGTATAATGTGCATCTTCTGTTTTCAATTTTTCTTTGCAAAGTAAAAGTAAATTGTACTAATTCTAATTAATTTTTATTTTTGTTGAGCCAGCATTGATGGACGCTTGGCATAAGGATAACTCTGGTGTCCATAAGTGCATGTCCATCCATATATGTCATATTTCCTTGTCATTTAAGCACATGGTCAAAAGAAAGTCCATCCATCCCACTTTGAGAAACTTATAGCAGATAGGGGCATCTCCCAAAATGTGGCCAACTCCAACATCTGACTTATGAGTGAATGAACAAAAATGTATATGAACTGTCATAATGTTTATGTAATTTAATACAAGAGGCAAGACATTTGTCCTCTTCCTTGTGAAGGAAAAGTTGTAAAATATGAGTCTCCATATTTCCATCTACTCATCACACTCTCATTTTTGCTTCCTAACTTTCAAATCATTTCTGTTTAAGGTTTAAGGTTAATGAATAGAAGTTATTTTGCCTAGTATATGAGATGACCTGTCTTCAATGTCAAAGTTGCAGCATGATATTTTAAGTTTTCTATTAACTATTCTTTTCTGCTCAATAACTCTACAGTCATTGGAAATTAAGGGATGAAAACTTCATATACATCATCAATAGGAGTTTGTTGCTTTCCACACTGAGTGCAATCTTCAAGGTTAAAATTACATCACAATATTTTACATTTTCCATCACAACTGTCCCTTCCACATACACGTTAACCTGATGCTTTTGGCATAATCGTTATGCTTTTTTCAAATAATTATGTCTTACACTCACCTGTATAAGGATTATGCATTTCTGGTACATTAAAAAATGAAATAAAAATAAACCAATGCAAAGTTTTGTTTGTTATTTATATCATCATCTCTTTAAGCCCATTCTGGATATAAACTAAGAATATTTTAAGATAGAAGACTGCTGCATTAAGAACTAAGAATATTCTAAAATTGAAGACTGCTGCATTAAGAATAGCATGAAAGTACATTTGTCCATCCTAGATGCACATTTGCTTTCCTTAGTTTCTTTTTATAGCAGCTGTATCTGACACATTTTCAAGACCCACAGGTTTCTTCAGTTTGATACTTTGCCTGACAAGTTTGTTATATTTGATAAAATATAGGATGTTAGCAGAGCAGTCTGTGATTTTACAGAAAATGGTGCCAGATGTTAATCAAAACTGGCATTCATGGTGTGACTTGTGGATGTTCTGTGACTAAAAAATGTTTGAGCAGATGAAGCTTTTCAAACTTCAAAACATGTCTCATCAGGAAAAGGAAAAATCAACACTAATTTACAAGGTGGAAAAGAAGAATTTGAGAATGATAAAATACATCACTTCGATTGAGCACATCGTCATGCTCATTGCAGAATTTGTGGACTTCACAATAATTCAGTGAAGTTAGACATGTAGACTAGTTAAAGTGAGTGTTGAATATAAATAATTTGTGAATGTGCTTTTTTGTGTTTGTATTGTTTCTAATCCACTTGGATTTCACCCATTTGTAACAAGAATTTTGACCAGCTGCAGAACCAGGTTAGTTGTACAATGTACTATATGTACAGATACAGATTGCTTTTTTATTCTGAAATTACGCTTTTTGGCCTTTATATTAGCAATAATTACAATTGTACTTTCTATGATATCTAGCTGGTTTTAAATTGAAATGGTGCCAAACTGACTTCCGACATGACTAACATGATGGCCATTTTCAAGCTCTAGTTGCTGCTGCTCCACCTAGATGGATGGTCGTATTGGCATAAGGTTTTCACCAGAGTACTTTTCATGGCGCTTACTTGGTCCTAAATGAAACAGTGCTGATTTGACATCCACTAATATAAAGTATAGCACAGTCTTGTTAGCACAACTGGCCCCCACAACTTATCTTGTCAGCTGTCCCTGATGTTGATATATTTTCCAAATTCTCCCTCCCCACCTGTTGCTAAATAGAAACCTGATGCTGGTATTGACTGTCAATTCCTACCCATTCAACCATGTACATCTTCAACTCTTTCCCAACACTACAATCCCTTTGTTCATATTGGTATTAAATACACTATTAGCACATAATTGGCTGTATCATGATGAGAACACAGAATTGAGTGTATAGGCAAAGCAATGAATATTATGCTATAATCTTGTTCGCCAGCCCATTTGTCTGTCCAGACAAGAGAAGGATAGTTCATTTGGTTAAGTGTCTGACTCATAACCAATGGGTTGCAAGTTAAATCTTCATGCTGAAAGACTGTTTCAGATATCCTTGAGAAAGGTACCTTGCTTCAGCTCAGCTTGTTGGTCAGTTACTTGTGGCAGAAATAAGTGATAGCAGCTAATGTTATATTATGAAGAAATAGAAGTAACATATTGTTATCATTATTTGTCCAGACACTCTTTATTTTCTGGGACAGGTACAACTAAATTAATTGAATGTTTAACCTACCTTTTCATAATATATTATTTAAGTAAAATGATAACTAAGAGCAAATTATGTATCAAGTAATATTATTTAATCTCATGTTAATGAACAGGTCAGTATACTGTTTCTTTTTAATATTATAAGTGTTGTAGCTCCACTGATTTGTTTATCTTGGTAGATTTTGAGTACTGCTGTTCGGTTATGTTCAAGAGATCTTCCTCTTTTAGAGATTTGAAGAGTTTTAGTTTGTAGTCATCCTGATGATCTGCAGGGATTACTGAACTGATGTTGGCTCATTCAAACTGCTTGATAACTCAATTTGTGATACTTTGTTCACTTGAAAAGTCTCGTCAAATTTGGATGGGTAAAAGTTTTCAACATCTTTGTGCATGAAATTTAGCTGATAAGTCAAATTTAGTCAATTCTCCAATTTCTGACATTTTGTTTTCAGCATTAGATACCTATGATACCGTAGACCAGTAACCTTGACCTAGTGCACTTCAAACATTCTCATCCAGATTTTTTTCCAAAACATTTTGACAAAGAAAGAATGATTTTCTTCAGAAAAGATCAGAAAGATCTCTTGCCTTAGTCTTTCAAGTTCAATTTAATCAATTGTTTAAAAAGAAATTGTAAGAATGTTATTTTCCTTTGAAGCTTACATTATAACTGCCTTGACTGGTAGTGTTTACCTTTGCTATACACGTGACTGTATTTATAGAAGTGGGTATTTTTAGAACAGTAGTTTTCCTCATAGTTTATACAGAAATAAATGCAATTCATTTTGATCATGTGTTAACATTCTGACTACTGGAAATCTTAGTTACCTTTACCAACTACTGCCATTACATTTATAAGTGTTTAAATACTTAAGCACTGCGCCCTAAACTTAAATCAATTTCACATTAAGAATTTTAAGTCTCTAAGAAAACAAATCTGTCATCAGGAAAATACAGCAGTATCTTGGATGTTCAAAGGCAAACTTAAAGCCTATCCGCTTGATATACATATAATGTAATAATGCATTTAATAAAACAACTCAATAGTTTTATCTTTTTTGAGAATAATAACTAAAGACCTCCTTGGCATATACCTATCATTAGATAATTCATTCAAAGCTCACAACTATAAATTGTATGACAATATTATTAATTTATGGGATTAACAGATAATAACAGAATAAAAAGGTGTGTACATTTGTCATGGTAGATAAGATGAATTTAACTAAGTACACAATATTTGTTTCTATTTGTCAAAAATGAACTTTATATTTCACACTTGTTAATATCACATCGCTTTTATGCAGAAATAAGAAGATATAGTATACTCAAGGTGCCATTAGATACACTACAATATATGGTTCTTTTGCAATGACAATTGAAGGGAAAAGAACATAGTGCTTAAAAAGAACCTATGGCTTTAGGATGTAAAACGCCCCCACTCTTTGTAAAGGGTATGGGTTGATTGGTGGATTGTACCTTCTTTCAAGTGTCCATTTTATTCGGTTCTCGTTATCTAGGAGATGATCGCCTTCGGTGTTATTGCCTGGTTCAAGTAAACTTATAGGTAGAATAATTAGAGTTCTGAGCAGATATATAGAACAGAACAACTTGAGCCCCCAATCATAGAAAATCAAAATTTAATCAATTACATAAACAACAGTGATAACACAAAACGTTAGGAAGATACACTTCTTTTTTAAATAAATCTTTCACCAAATTTCAAAACACAAGTATATTTATAAAAATGGCTGATATGTGTTACTGATAGAATTAGTTCATCATACGATCGAGTGAACAACCAAAGGCGTTACCTTGTACAGTTGCATAACCTGCTTATCTCTGGTTCAGTCCAATTTCAATGTACCTGAACTCTGTCCTTTTGCCTTTGTTCCTTTCTTTTTCTCTCCCAACCTCCCTACTGTTTTGCCTCCCTTTGGCCCTCCAACTTTCTGTGGGTAGCTGGATCTAAGCATGTAGATACACAGATACGTGGATACATCAGGATGATCGGAGGATACTTCTGAGAATAAGCCTGAAGAACTATTTTCCCCTTTTTGTGCTTTCAAGCGTTGTTCATTTATACCACCAAAATTGTGTTCGTCAACTTTCCAGAATCCATTCTTTTGGACAAATGTTTTAAAAGAAAATTTCTTCCAAATTGGCTCTCGGAGTCCCCTGTACCTTTACTCTTGCAGCAAAGCTTAGGCTTATTAGATCTTTTTATTGCGGGAATATTTACAGCGTGAAAATTTCGTACGGGAAACACGCCCCTATTTAGCGTAACCAATCAGGATGTAATATATTTACTGCCTTTTAATTAGGTGCCAAAATTAGAGTCAACTTGACCTTCCCAGTTTTCGACTAAATGTTTCTGGAAATTTTCCAAGTTTGACAGTGCCACTATAAAATCGAAGTTAGCTGTGTCCCTAATAGTCCGTCTTGTGGTTAAAGAAACGAATGCTTAATTTAAAAATCTCTACCACTACCACTACGATCAGACATTTGCAATCACTGCAGTATAGCGATTTAACAAGCGCCTGTCCCCATAAATCTAATTAATTGTTCTCTGGCCCAAGCTAATGTGCTTTTCGTAGATCAACATATATTTGCCTCATCGCATAGGACAGATCTGTATGTTAACCTCAGGTATATTTACTTTGAGATTATGATATTACTCAAGCATTTCTTATAATCTCTCTAGTGGATAAGATATTGTATTGTTTTGGTTTTTTATTTTTACCACATTATTAACTTTTTTTCAAGAACAAAAAAAAAACTATATATTTTAATGATTAGTATATTTATTGTACTATTTCTTCAAGTACTGGACTAAACCAGATTTGTTACACGCACAAATTAATTTAGATCAATTTTGGGATTTTGGGGGGAGAATTTTGTCTTTTTTTACCCCAGGCAGGTGGGAAAAGTGCTAGGGTTTTAAAACAAAACATGGACAGTCGTCTGACCAGAAACGTATTTTTTCTTAGACCTTACTAGATTTCAAAACTAGTTATAACTAAAACTGTTTCTTGTGCTTCATATGTAAACAAAACAAATATGTGTACTTATAAGACTGCTCAGCTAAAACGTAATTAATGCTTAACATGTATTTCTGTCTTTATTTATTTATTTATAGCTATCTACTGTTCGTCTAAGTTATCTACTGTCTGTCTATTTAAAACTGACTTGATTTGGTTTGATTACTTCAAAATTAGTGGATGGGAAAAGCATAGATAATTTTGTTCATATCAGTTTTGTTTCGATTAGCGTGTACTTTTACAAATAAAACATCTAAATTTTAGCTGAGGATCAAAAACCTGTGTTGTTAACTATTAGATATAAAGAAATTTTCATCAAAATAGTTGTCAGTTTATGATGATGGAATTATTATGATAACAACAAATCAATGTCCATTGACAGTCATGCAGTGAATGTTTTCCGAGTGAGATCAATCAAACCCGGACAAAGGTTTTGCCCATAGTTTTCTAATTGGCCATTTGTTGAAAGCATTTTGCAGTTTATATTTTTAAAACCAGGTTGACATTAGGAAAGACAGAAAATGTGGATATTTTTTTATAACCTATATAATTTTATTTCCCCAGATATTTTAGTAGAAAGTAGAAAAATTTGTTTTTTTCTTTATTCTGTAACCAACTGATCCGATTAGCAGTTTTGGGGGTTTAGGTGTAAGCTTCATGGAACTTGCGCATTACATGTCAATATTTATGATGAACAAGCAAGAATTAAGCTTTACAAATAAAATCTGAAGTTACTGAACATCAGCAATAAATAAATTTTTGACAAATCAATTTGTGTAAGCCATGCTTAGGTATTTGTACTTTTTCTTATGGACACTTGAACACAACAGGAAATACCATCCTGGCAAGTTTGCTCCTTTTTCATTTCTGTAATACATGGAGACCCCCTTTGCATCCCACTATGCCACCAATTCCTTCCATTATGGCTGAAAACTGTGTGAATTACTTGATACATATATATTGGTGAGTGACGTTTGATATATGATAAATGTGCTCTTTTTTTCTTCCATGTTGTTAATATTGGCTAATCTATGTGTTGAAGTACATACAAATATGGTAATTTTTCCTGTATTTTTTTATACCCTGTGCCTGTTAAGATCCATATAATTTTTAAAAGCATGGTGAGGTATATTTCTGTTTATAAAAAAAATATATTCTTGAGGTCAAAAGGTACAAGATCTAAGCTACATATGTTGCTGATGATTTGCTCTTATAGTTAGAAAGAAATTTGGTGGGGAACGGGGGGTGAGGGTACTAACATCATAGTTAAGTTTCACAATGGCTACAAAAAAAGAAAGTGGTTTCCTTGAAACAAGTTGATTCTATATGATATTGTAAGTCTGGAAAAAAAGATATAGCTGGCTTACTGCACCTGGGATAAGGAAGAAATGTATTAATTCTGTTAAAAAGGACAAATGTGATTAGGAGAGGAAAATCAAGTTTCTGCGCCATAGGTTATCCACAGAGCATGCACCTTGGCCAGATTTTGATTTTTTAGTAACATAAACAATAAAAAAGTTCTTTCAAATATCTTTGATTACAAAGCATATAATGGCACCAAACTTTATGGATGGCTTTCTGTTATGGGAAGAATCAAAATCAGATGTTAGGCTAGATGGCTCAAACATCAATAGATCACAAAAACCTTGGAGTCAATGAACCTATTTTGCTTTTAGGGTCTAAAGGTCAATGTCATGGTGACCCATTGGTCAGTTTGTTGGTATTTAACAGCACATTATCTCATGAAAGGTTATATTGTAAAAAGGGCAATCTGAATAAAATGCCTTACCCAGGGACATACCACAGTGACTGACTTTGACTAGTCAGAGTAGATTTTGAATCTGCACCCTTCTGGTCAAGAGTATGGAGTATGGTATATCAACCAGCCACTTTTTCTCCTTTAAGGCTCACAAATTCCAAACATTTATATGACCATTGGAACATGAAATGATTTCATTTAAGTGTGATTAATCCACTTGCATGCTAGAACTGACATGTGGTGCCAAATGTGAGTTGTTTTCATTAAAGGTATTGATAGGAAAAGTAGGTTTCTTAATAAATGTCAAAAATAAACAGTTTGTGTATTAATTCATGACATGATTGGATGATTTACCTATTGACCAAAGCATCTGCTTCACGTTTCACCGAACAATGACTGCTACATGCATCAAGAAACTTCAGCAAGACTTGGGTGTATTATGGAATATTAAGAACTGATTCTTTGCTCAAATGCCTTAAAGATTTGAAATATAACATTAATATTATGAAGATTAAAGCAGTAATCAAACTTCCACATTTACCTGATCGGAATCTCTCTTGGTACATACATTTCCTTAAGCATCAGTTGTATGTTTAGACCAAAGAGTATGAAGTGCGTTTGATGATTAAGCTATTAAAACATGTCAAGTCCACCACAGTATCACCTCAAGACTGAATGCAAATTCATTCACCTAGAATGTACAAGCAAACAATTAGACATTTTCTTTATTCTCTTTCAGTTTTCATGATCAGTCCAGATAAGTAGAAGTCAGTCATCATTAATGCCATTATTTTAAAAAAATAACATTCACAATAACTTTATTCATCAGTATAGTTATCTGTTTGGCTCTCTTCAAACAACAGGGGTCATCTAAAAATTTACCCCATAGTACAATTTCATAGCAGACAAGAATATATTTAGAAACTGTTATTTTCTCAGGGATATGTACTTTGTCCAAGGGGTTTTAAAATCTGATACAAACTTTTAAATCCCTCTCCCACAATACTGAGTGATCAGAGATCACATGCACACAATAGCCAGTGTTTTTAATAGTATCACTGCTACTTCACTGTGAACATTATGTTTACTATTGGTGATCTAAATGTGATAATGGGTGGTTGGGTGTTTATTTTATTTTTTATTAGAGACAATATACTCTTTTTTGACGGACTTCTTTCAGGAGGCTTGTTTCAAGTGATTGGTCACCACACTGGTGATAACCCCATTGTGGGAAATTGCTGTGGAGCATAGGTTGTTATATTTAGCTTCCTGTATCAATGGTTGAGACATATTTCCAAACTGGAGATTATTTGCTATTGCTTACTTTCAGCCACTTTGAATAACACCAGCATAGATAGTTGCATCATTTTCCATGTACTTAATTTACGTTTTCAGTGGAGGGCAGATTTTGTACAAGGGCTGGCATGAAATAATCATGTTTACACAAATAAAAATAACAGCCTTCCCCCCTTCCCCAGACGCGATCTGTCAGGAAGTACAGTCCTAGATATTACTGCAGTAAGACATGCCCTACTAGTGCCTACATGCAAAACTTTTTAAATATGCGGCAGATATATAGCTACTATTTACTATTCTCTTTTAACAGTAAGGTGATGTATATAACAATATTTGCAAATCAAAATGTCCACTTATCTCTGCAAATGGGTATCTCCTGAGCAGTTTGGATCAATGGACTTCCATTTTAAATGATTTACATTCTTTCCAAGCTTGTCAGATGATAAATCATGATTTTGGAACAAGATATACTGGTCAGTCTCCTATACTTTCATTATCTACTTGACCCAGAAGGAGGCTTGTACTTTAATTTGAGTAACGTTTTAATTATGTCATCTTTGTAGGTACGGATATCCAGATCCTGATTACCTGAAGAGAGTTCAGGGGCAACTTGCAGCTAAAGGAGTCACTGAAGCAGATCTTAAACAAGAAACAGCGTTATAGGTCAGGCTAAACTATAAGAGAGAAGTCTGTACACATTTTTGACCAAACTCACAAGGAAAATGTTAAAGTATGTTCTTTTATCTTTAAGAAGACATTTAACTTGGTGCTAAAGTCAAGGATTCAGAGGTTAATTTTATATCATTTAAATGTGAATTAATCATGCCCTGCATGACTGGGTATATTCAAGATCGACTGTTTTGAGGTAGTCAAGGTTTGTATGTTCTTGATACATATATATATATATATATATATATATATATATATATATATATATATATATATAACAGCACAGAGGTGTTTCTTCTTGGCTATTGAACTTCAGGCTGTTTGCTAGCAATGCAAAGGATCTTATTTGGTTTGTTACCCCCAAGATCAATGTAAAAGCAGGTATCTGATGTACTTCTTAACAATAACCCTTTACCTCGTGTAAGCGCCTTTGGACGCTTCTACTTCATTCACATCGAAGCGCCTTCTGACATCTCTACTTGGCATGGAAATGCCCTTTGACGCCTGCTGTAAACATCAGCCATTTTAAGCGGGTTTTCATAGCGCCACCTTGGGGGAAAACCCCCTATTAGATACTACATTCATTTCTGCGAATGACAATTACATCAGATCACGTGGTCACTGTTTATTTTCTGGTCGAAATCTGCTATTTAAAGTAACTGGGTCGTAATCTCCACTCTCCAAAACGGAGGTAGTTGATTTCATTCAGGACGTACGAAGTTTTCACGATTAGAATCACAACTATGAAAGCTTGAATAACTTAGGTAAAGGCTCTGATATTGATGTAGGCAGCAATTAGTTTTTATAAATTATCAAATTCAGATGACTTAGTGATGTAGACGCGGACAAAAAAGCATGTAAATTTCGAGCATGAGAAATGGCAGCTACGGTTGGTTGCACGGCTTCACTGACTTGATGGTGAACGAGTTCTCTCAAGATTTTAAAACACATAAAATATTCTTCCATGAAAAATTACACAGCTATAAAAATCGGGCTTTACCCTTAAATTTGTCCACACGTAATACATGTGTACCAAAAATATAAAATGGTTAAAATTGCTGTTAAACGTAACATACACTACATTGCTTAACAGTTAACAGGCAGGCTTATGCGTATGGAGTCGAATAGGTAACAGGTATTCTATTTATAGCGCACTGCACTGGGTAACTTTTCTCCACGAGGTAAAGGGCTATCATATAGCTCAGTTAATGACTTGCCATTTCTGTCAGCTTGCTAGCTATATAAAAAATGATCGATTCAGTTGAAATTTTCCTAAATGGCTGCATTTTTCATTTATCAAAAGTTGTTACAGTAATGGTCAACACAAATTAGCAGCAGATCAAAAATTTTCGCTTGTAGTTAGTGGATATATACCAATAGAGATGTATATTTGCTACACCATACATTTGCACCTGATGTGCAGTGCATCTTGTTTAGGTATCCACTGCAGTTTGATATAGTTTCAACGTTGGTTTTTTTTAAAGTTGCAGATAGCATCTTAAGAATTCATAGAAAGCTATGGACAGATTCAGATGATTATAGCTATCAGGAGGATTCTAAAAGCTCTTTGTTTATATTGCAACAGAATGCATATTTTTTATCACAAATGTAATGACTATTGTCCTTAATTCAGCTTGCATAGAATATGCATATATCAGAATGTATTCAATATACATTATTTTGATGTACATGACTTCTCTGAGTATAAAATTGATACAAATCAAGCTTGAGTCGGGTTAGAAACACACCGTTGTATATTGCCATAATTCCAAACTTTGCCATCATGGTTGTGACCTGTTCCAAAGGCCAGTGTTGCAATATGGGGTTGATGCCTTTTCATATCCAGTATATATCGTTGTAGAATGGGGAATCCTGATCATTTTGAAGATATGACCCAGGAACAGATCCCATACCCCAATGTTATGATCTGTGCTCTGTATTAAAATTGCATGTAAATTTATCTCCTCATGCCATTTGAGTGATAGAATTTCTTCTCTGTGCCAAGATGTAAATATATATTGTTGTAAACATATCACTTTTTTATGCGTGTTTGTCTCTGTGTATTTCTTTATCCCCAGAGAAACGTTGCTTTATATTGAAACATTGGGAAACTTTGTTCTTTTCTGTGCCATTTTCTAACTTCTGTGTTACCATATTATATTTTTAATGATGATTTGCATTTGCATTCCCATTTCATTTATTTTAAAAATTCTTGGGAATATGGTGCCTATAAAAGCCTTGGTCATCAGCTGTCGGTGTCTTTATATATATATATATATATATATATATATATATATATATATATATAAAGACACCGACAGCTGATGACCAAGGCTTTTATAGGCACCATATTCCCAAGAATTTTTAAAATATATAGAATATTTAGCTGTGTTTTGAACTTTTTGAAGTTTCTGGAGCAGATATTGAGATGAACCAGATAGAATTGATTACAATAGTCCAGTCTTGAAAGTACTACTGAACATGCAAGTGTTTTAGTGGCATCAACTGAAAGATATTTGCGAACTGAGCTGATACGTCTCAGGTCAAGATATGCAGCCTTGCATATGTTCATGATATGTTGGTGCAATGTGAGATTACTGTCCAGAGTAACACTTAGGTTTCGCACTGATTGTGTGAATTTAATGTTGGTGTTGTTGATATTTATTGTTACATGTCATCCATGATTTCACATCAGAAATGCACCTCTCTACACCTCAGATGGTAGCATCAACTTCACTTGGGTGGCTAGATTTGTATATTTGTGTGTCATCAGCGTACAATTGGTGAGACACTGGATGATGTTCTATGACACTTGAGAGCGACTGAGTGTAAAAATGAACAGAACAGGTCCAAGAACAGACCCCTGTGGAACACCACAACATAGATCAACTGGGCTGGAGTGTATTCCATTTGCAAATACAATTTGTGTCCTGTTGACCAAGTAGGACTTAAACCACAGTAAGGCTGTATCATGAATGCTAAATACATGCTGGAGACGGTGAAATAATATATCATGGTCTATTGTGTCAAATGCTGCAAACAAATCAAGGAGGGTTTGGAGTGTAATCTTTCCGCTATCCAACGCAGAGAGAATGTCATTAACTACTTTAGAAGAGTAGTTTCAGTACTGTGGCAATGGTGATATGCAGATTGTACATTGCTAAAAAGACTCTTTGAAGTTAGATGAGATACAAGTTGTGATAGGACGTTTTCTAGGATTTTTTATATGAATGGTTCATTAGAAACTGGGCGGTAGTTCTTTGAATCATTATGGTCTAGTGTTGGTTTCTTCAGCAGAGGCTTAACAATGGCAGTTTTAAAAAATGATGGGAATTCCCTGGATGAGAGAGCAGTTAGTGAAGGCAATACTGGATCTAAGCACTCAAGCAGCAGTGATGTTGGAATTGGATCAAGTTCACATGACTTTGGGGCACTCTTCGTCAGGATTGTACTTACGAAATCCATAGAGACAGGTTCAAATACTGCTAATGGTTGCTGCTCAAATTCTGTATCCCAACTGTATGGTGATGATGAGTCAATTGAAATTGTGGTGTCAAGCTTATCTCTAATGGTTTGTCCTTTGTCACGGAAGAAATTTGCAAACATGTATGGAAGGTTGACTGGAGAGAAGGTAGTTGAAGTGGTGTAGATTTGTTCTTTGACATTAGCTTGTTAGTAATCTTGAAGAGCTTTCCATGATCTTAGTAGTGTAGTGGGCTGATATATATATATATATATATATATATATATATATATATATATATATATATATATATATATATATATATATATATATATAAGATGACAGAGGTATACTCTACCTTAAGCACCATGAAGGGTTTTGAAGATACTGTGCGGGCGCATGTATATGGTACAAAAGGACTTAATTTGGTAATATTATAAATATATGTAGATTTATTGGGTTGTATGCAAATTATTTTCCACAGTGTAAACTTCATCCATATCTGTGGCAAAAGCTGCAGATGCAGTATGTTTGATCAAAACTCAGTATGTGGTACACAAATTATGTATATGTTACTTATTTATTGGTGGAATCTGAAAGCACCTATATTCTCAGAATTTTTATACATACAAATCTGCATGTTGAAAATTATGCTTACTAGTATATTAATATTAGACTCACTCAGAAATGTCTGACTTTTATTTCTTCCTTTCCAAATAGTTCAACAAACTCTCACTTGTAATCAACACAAAGTTTTAATTGTTTTAACTGCATCTTTTAAAAGATTCTTACATAAAAAATGTCTTCAAGGTATTGATTTTGGAGTACTTAAATTTTTTAATGGTTGTAGAGTATATTCACTTTATTTTTTAACACTACTATGAATACTTAAAGTGTATGTGTTTGCAAGAGAGAGAGAGAGAGAGAGAGAGAGAGATAGTTTCATAAATGTATTTATGCAACAGTAAAGTGTACATGCCCTTGTTAATAAACAAGAAGTAGGAAGCAAGCCGCAAAATTTATTGATTTTATTAAGAAAAGGAAACAATGATTATAGATGTGGCTAACACAAATTGCACTATAATTGTAGTCATGAGGTGTCAATGTTACGTATCCAACAAATAAATTTAATGCTTATTAACAAATTAGAGCATCTCCCAAACCAAAATCACAAGCTTATTTTTAAGGTTGCAGCAAGCTTGTTATGTAAGCTTGCAGCAAGCTTAGATTTAAAACCGTGGCTAGCTTGCCTAATTGCAAGCTTGCGTAAGCTAGTAATAGGGAAGCTTGCAATAAGTAAGCTTGCGCAAGCTTGTCATGTAAGCTTTCAGCAAGCTTGTGGCAAGCTTGTCATGTAAGCTTGCGGCAAGCTTACTAATTACAAGCCTGCAAACAAAGCTGACCTGGCTTGCTGCATCAAAAGAACTGATATGGCATCGAAAAAATTATTGTATTCATGGTCACATACCTCAATTTTTCTAGCCCATGATGTGCAAAAAGAATGTAATATTAAATATTAAAATGAAAATGTTAATATATGGTGAACATTAATTAGCATGAGATCTTACTGTCCAATGGAAAAAAAAAAGAATAAAGTCATCAAATCATTTAATATTTAATCAGATAAAAATATAAGAGCATATGAATATGTGTGAGGAAACTCTTTATACTTTTTGTTCTGTATGGCTGTATAAATTTTCTACTAATTTACTTCCATGAAGAATTCCATTTGGGGGAGGCTGGTGTCAAATGGTTAGGTTCCCTCTCTCATCTGTCAAAATGATAAACTATTAGGTGAAAACAAGAAAGTTTGCCATTTGAATTACTCTGAACAACCTCTTATAAACAAACTCCTCAGAATACAATTCTGCATCCTCCTCTGCTTCTGGTGTAATTCCAGAATCATCCACTGAAACTTGTACAGCAGCAGGTACTATGCAACCGGTGGGGGGGGGGACGAGCATTTACCTCTTTGGCAAAAGCATTTCATTTTTAGTTCCAAAATCACTTATGAAGTCCAAAAATATCAGTAAATGTTATTCATGATCATCCTTTAATGAGCTCCTAAATTTTAGTTTTACCATCCATTTTGAAAGGCACATGTCAAACGAATGGCACTTCAGAGCTATAAACAACCACAAAAAAATCCGATGAAACTGATTAGGTATCTTATGAAATTTTGGAATAAAATAACTGCCATCTTATTTTAGAATGAAAAGAATTAACTGTAACAACCTCTGAACAATTGTTGAATCTGATATGTGAGAGGAAATAAAGACCCTAAAAATAACGGAAATGAGATTCATAAGCGTGCGTTTCATTTTATCTCATAACCCTATTGTCGATAACTGCCAGCACTGCATCGATTACTGCAGTTTATTAAGCACAGCAATAAATAATAATGATCTTCAGAGTTGTCATCTCAGTCATTGGATGAAGCAACATTACAAATTCATTTTTTGACGTATTTAAATCGTAAATGTCAAACAGAACACTACCGCCAACCTACAGTCCCAAAAACTGGCAAAATACAACACACTCAGGTTTACTCACCAACATGATAACTCCGTGATTTCAAATTGTTTCTCGGGTTATAGGATCGATTACTGCACAACTATTGCTTCAGCGGGCAATGAAATTTACAGAATTAACATCATAATTGTGAATTACAGTGACCGTTCAACTTTGAAAATTGCTCCTGATTTTTGAACGTGACGTTACAATGGTTGTTTTATGTTCTTGCGACTCAAATATGTTGTGTGCATATTTAGAGTTCGTAAACCAGTCTGCTGACCGTAAACAGGGTAAGTAACCGCCTTTAATGACTCAATACCGAATTAAGTCTATGTCGCGGAAAACCACGTTTCATCGTCCATGCATGGTTTGATTTGATTTCTTTTTAAACAAGCAAAATTCACAAAGCTCAATTCTTTAAAGAATGTTGACAGAATGGGTTGCATCTCTCTCTCAAAGAAAACAAATATAGTATATATTTTAAAATTTTTATTTAGTAAGTAAATAACTGACAACTTTTTGTCTTCTTCTGGAAGCAAAATGTCATTGAAACAAATATATGACGATTCTTTCAAAAACTCAATGCCACAAGTTAATATTACAAGAGACTATATTTGATGGTGCAGTTGGTAGCATTTACAAGTATTTGACATAAAATATATTGTTGTAATAACTTTGCAATCAGCAGTTATTATCTATTTTACAAGATTTTACTAAATGGAATTCTCTATTCAGTCTTGACCATATATGTTCTCCGTTAAAGTTTATCCACTGTGCTGCTGCTTGATGAATGACTGCAGATGCTTTCCTTCATTCTTTGCAATTGTAAATAAATTCACAAAAGATGACAAATGTGCATTTGTAGATGACACCACATTGGTTCATACATGTTTGATTCACATTTATGCCGGGAAATTGTCAATCATTTTTTAGCCATACCTCTTGAAAACATTGTTGATCTGGGTTTATTTATTAATTTTTTAAAAGATAAGAGCTGTATCATACTAAGAACTAGTACTGTGGAAAGTGACTGAATTAGTTCTATAGTAAACATTGTATGGGATGACTTTGATAATATACTGTGGAAAGTAACTGAACTAGTTCTATAGTAAACATTGTATGGGATGACTTTGATAATATACTGGCTATGTGTATTTGTAAAGACAAGTTTTTGTATAGTTTAAAACTGTTTTACCTGTAGATTGAAATATTTTGATTTTTAGGAACATAATCAGATTAAAGACAACCAATGGTTATTTTATGATTATAATCCATGTCACTCACTGACAAAATAGCCAATTTAGTGTACAATCACTTAAAGAAATTCTTTTATATGTAAAAAGTTCAATTGTTTATCTAAAATGGCTAATATTTTAAACAAGATGTATCATTAAATTGGAAAAAACGATATTTGTAGAAATAAATTACATTTTATATCAAACAAGGACAAGAAATCAGTTTAATTTGAAATATATATTAATAATATTCCTATTTAAGTTCAGACAAAGAAATGTTGGAATAATACATTTTATCATGTAGCAGCTAAATACAAATGTTTAGTGCTTGTGCAAGAATTGAAAATATACATACATACATATATTTATAAAGAGTACATTATCAGATGCTATGAATCAAACACGAAATAACGTTTAAATTTGACTTGTTTCTTACTGCACATTATATATAGTGAAAATGTATATTCACCATTTCAACAGGTACTGCATGATCTCATGCAGGTGCTATAGCTAGCTGCAAACTTTCAACTTTCATAACTTATTAAATTATACTGCAAGCTTGCATGTAGGCTTATGTAGAATTTTAGATCTTGCAGACTTAATGAGAAAAATTCCTTTTGCAAGCTTGAATTTAGATTTTCCAATCTTGCCAACTTGGAAAATTTCCTTCTGCAAGCTTGAATTTTAGATTTTGCAAGCTTGCAGACTTTGAGAAATTCCTTTTGCAAGCTTGAACTTTAGATTTTGTGAGCTTACATCAAGACTTGGAAAAATTCCTTTTGCAAGCTTGTATATATATATATATATATATATATATATATATATATATATATATATGAAGGATTTATTTATTTATTTGATAATAATAATAATTATAATAATAATAATGATAATAATTTAAATATGAGAAGTTATGCATGATGGGTTGATTTTTAATAATAATATAGATTCAGTCTATAAAACACACAAACATGTGTACACTTATTTGTTAATTCAGGTACTCGAGTTTTTGAACAGACCTACAGTGAATTTCAGCTATACAACTTTTTACTTTTAGATAAACATTTTTATTTTTTATTTTTTTAAAAATTATTGTTAACTTCTTTTAAATTTGAGCCAGATCTTGAAAAACAGTGTGACCATTTTCGTTTTCATCTTTGGCATCAGATGGTATGATCTATACATTTAGAAACAGCATATAGCATATAGTTATAATTTATGACTTAATAAGAATCAGAACCTAGGTAACAGAAAAAATTCATTTTGGAATGTACGTTTTTAATTCAGTTTGGAAAAAGTTAATTTTTGAAGACACTATCATTATATTCACATGGTTCATAAACAGCAATTAAAACATAATTTTCAATTTATTCAAAGAAAACAAAATATATAACAAGCCTCTTAATTTGCCATTTAAAGCTTTAAAGTTGTTAAAGCCTATATTATGGGCTGTTACTATAATATGCACATTTAATTATTTTTGTCCTCATATAGGTTAAATGACATTTAGCACACCTTCATTTTCTGATGTAAACCTATTATATTTACTGTGGCAATACAGATAATTGAAAACTATGAATGTTTTCTTATTAAGGGATCACATACTTAAGATTTAAGAATTGCTAGCAGAGCTATATATTGTGGAAGATACAGTTTGCTTACCCAGAGCAAACTTATGATGAATGATAAATTTTTTCTGATCAGAGAAGGGTAATACATTTCTTATGGTCCTTGTACAAGACGTTGCTTTATAATATTTTCTGTGATGCTGCTTGAATTCATTGTTGGGGGAATCAGTGGCTTACCATGATTCCTGATTGAAGGAATTTGTTTTGTATGATTAATATTTTTTTTGCTTCTTCATTCTTTGTATATGTGAATCGTTCTGATCCCAGTAATTAAGGTTAACTTTAATCTAATTTGCTCTTATTTCCTCTCAGAGTTTAGAGGTGTGTTTAGTTTGTATCTCATATGTGTTTGTGTGCTAATTTGGTTTATATTTAATACGTGTTTGTGTGGTAACAGAAGTTTAGCTGCACTTAGTTATTTACATAAAAATTTAACTGGACAAATTACAAAGCAATCAAAGAATGTTCATTTGGGTGTTTGGGTCTTATGAATCAAACTGTAGTTCTACATAATGAGAGAGTGGCCATAATGCAGAGCTTACATAGATTTGTGTAATTGGTATAGCCATAACAGAGGTACGAGTTACAGTTTAACAAAAACAAGTTATCTTTTAATAAATGTCAAATATTGGATACAGATAATTTAAGGATAACAGTAGTTTAGCAGATTTTAAATGGGTGTTTTGGGCGCATCAAGGTTACACAGGACAAAGTTATTACAGTCCTACCCATTTAGACCAACATCATTTATGTCATCAGACTGTCTATGTCAACAGAAAAGCAAAGTTTGGAATCCTGGGTTCTTGGTCTTTTGTTACAATCAAATTTGTCATGCTCATGTGGACATTAAGATTAAAGTCAGAAGCCCTACTTTTTTCTACAATTATTTGATGTTGTCACCAGGCTTTAATCATGGTGTTACACTTACAAGCCAGCATTTGTTTGGTACTCCAAAGCTGGCCATTCTTGGCAACTTCAATATAATGCAAAGACCCATTGTCAAAGCAAGCTAGCTACAATCTTCAATACAAACAATGCATCATTCATCAAAGGAGGGCATTAGCAAACTCGAATAAAAGCAGTTGATTATGCTATAGATAATAATCTTAGTCATATGTATTTCTCTGGAATTCTGGAATCCTGGAATATTTTACAACTACTACTTCTGCCTGATTAAGATTATTTTTAAATTTGTCATTAAATATTTTGGAATCTTATGTCTTAATGATTTTATTGCTATTTCAAGAGAATTCATAACTTTTTGGCCAGTTTTCATTTCCCCCTTGTTAGCCTCATTAATATGATTGTGTATGTTACCTCAGTCAGACCAGACTCTTCAATTAGAATGTAAATGTTACTGGCAACAATAAATATCATAGTGTGTTGTTTAGTAATGTTGGTTAATAATAGGATATAGATCATTATGAGGATTATAAGTTTGTATGTCTTTTTTAACAGGATGTGACCAATACATGAATCTTCTAATATGTAACCTATATGCATATTCATTGATTTTTTTCATATACATGCACTAAATGCATAATAAATTTTATTACACATAGGTAACAAAATTATAAGTTGTCAATATAAAAGTGTATTTCATTTGTCTTTTTTTTATTTAGTCAAAATTTCCATTTTTTACTTTCTCAAAGAATAAAATCATACTGACGACAGGTCACCCCTTACATACAAATTTCATTTATTTGTGGGTCAAAGTGAGATTTGTTTTCTAAAGCATACCACTCCTCATACTTACCTGGACATCTGCTTATGTTGACAATATTATCTTGGGCCCAAGGATGTCAATATAAGTGGGTAGGACTGTACACGTTTTTACTTTTGCTTTATTTATCTCAGTATGTTTTATCAGAATTAAAACAATTTGTTTGTAATGCTAGTTTCCATATGCTATGTAGGAGAATACAAGGTTCTAATGAGCAATGACACACACTGGATTTTTTAATTATCAGTTAATGTGCAGTTGTTGATATGTATTAAATATCAGAACCAGTCAATGTTCATGGAATCAGACTCTGGCAGAACAATGGAGAAGTGAATTTAACATTATTCAAATGAATTGTTTATGATGTGTCTCAATGTTTATAATCTGAGCCTTTCAAATATGCTGAAATATTTCATTTCCATGTTAATTATTTATGCTATATTGGTATGTATATGTTTGATTATTTGGATATTTTGTTTTTTAAATGTATTAATAACCAGCTTTTTAAAAACAGTTACACTTGATCATTAATTTATGACATTCAAGAAGATTAATAGTGCAAATCAATATTATTTGATTTTGAATGGATACAACTTAATGTTTATAAAATTGATTAGGATACAGAAGCAGTATATTTATTCTTTGCTTTACTTGTCTGCAACTTATAGGAATTTATAAATTGTGAAATATTCTAAAATATGATTGAAACATATCCACCATTTGTAAGTGCAAACTCAATAGTAATAATCTTGTATAATTCTGTCACTTGTACTGAACTTCATGTTCTGCTTGAATGTCATTACAGGGATTTCACATAGTTAATTCACATAGTTCAAAGAGTATCATGTAAATAGAAGTTCAAACACACAACTGAGTTTTAGATATCACTGTAACAGGTCCTTATTATAGGTATATTCAGTGCATATAGTTGGTTTCTTTGCTAGATTTATGATTCTCATCTTGCTTAATAGCTTCTTTTTATGACATAATATATGGTATTTATTTTAACATTATGGATAGAATTAGTTTGGGTCATGGAAAGAAGATAAATCATTCCAACATTTCATTCTGCAGCTCAGAAGATGTTAATTGTGATAGTCAAACCTGTCAGTATCAGCAACCATTATTATTATTATTATTATTACAGTTCTGTACACAATTCTGCATATATGTTTCACACAAGATTACCGGGTCATACTCATTTGAACTCATTCTATAGGGATCCCATGTGGCCGAGTGGTCTAAAGTGCTCACGCTATGGATCATTGCCATCTCACCTCTCTCTGCATGGGTTTGAGTCTCAGGTTCAGCCAATGTGGGAATGTGAGAAAACTTGCCAGTAGCTTCTTGTGGGTCAGTGGTTCTTTCTGGGGTTTCCCCAGGTTCTTCCTCCACCATTAATACTAGCTGCCATATACAGCCTATCTTATGTGCTGAAAAATGGCATTAAATCCTACAACAACAACTCATTCTATAAATTCAATCATCACTGACTCTGATTTTGAATCATAGGAATGACTCTATTTGGCCAACTTATATAATTTGGCTTAGAAACTGCTGTTCACACTTCAAATAATATTTGGATTAACCACTATGTGAACTCACCAACAAAATGAAAACAAGTCTTACATGGCTGTAGTTATTAACAAGAATCAAAGTTTCATCTGCGTTTTACAGACTAGTTTTTAAATATTGAATGGCCAAATAAGAAGGCATGTAACTCATGTCTCTCCTCAAAGATGAACTTTTTCACCTGGGATAGTCTTAATTCACAAGCTAAAGGATATGGATATTGAAGCATAACTCTTTCTTCTTAAGGATGATGATATTATAATATACCTGTCACACTGGCACAAAAGGCTTTTACTGTGACAAAATATGTGATTATCCAATCGTCCAGCAAACTATTTGCTTAACACTCTCCCCTAATGATAAAACTGTCTTGTTTTGAATTTGACACCATTTAGTTACATAGACAAATTGACAGGAGTACAGGAAGTACAAATGAAATAAAACAGGAATGTGGTAGTTGTCAATCACAGTATCAAAGTTTTAGGCCCCAGGATAGTAATGATGTCCAAAGGACATTTTTTCCTGAATAGAGAAAGTGTATGATATACCAAAATATACTGTATTTCAATGAATAGTTCCTTGGCAGGAATTTGGTCTTTGTTATCTATTGAACCCTTAAATAAAGTCATAAAATATTATATGAAAACACTCATATCCTGACTTGTAAAAAAGAAATAAGATTGCACATGACAGCACTATATGTTTATGAAGAGTTTGTAAAACTGCATTTCCTTATTAAAAGTCATTTTACTACAGATGTCTGTTTGCCAGAAAATTAAAGTATCAATCTTTGCTATGCAATTTCTTATTCTATAGTTTAAAAAGAAATATCCTACAAACAGAAATGTACCATCATGATTTACAAATTAGATATATAAATTCTAAGATGTCTTTGAAAATTATAATTTATGGGTTCTATAATAAATGTGAATATATTTATATCAAGTGGAGGTAGTGTGTGCTAAAATAGTGGAGCCTCTCATTCTTTTAATTAGTATTTCAGTAATTGAGCCAACAATATGTTATTGCATCTTATTGTATTCCCTAAGAAAATCAGTATTTTTTCTGTCATTTTTCCTTCAGATTTGCTAACCAGTGAAGAAAGTTAATTGCATTTAACAGAAAGTAGCATTAAAGTTATTTAGGTTAACATGGGAAATAAATTCATAGCACAGCTCACAATGCATCTTAGATATGATTAAAAATACAAATTAAAATCATTATTGATGTAGTAATGAGGTTTTAAAACAAGGAACTAAATAAGATGTAAAGTTTTAAATTTGGTCATGTGTTTAACAGCATCAGCATATGTTAGACTTATAAAACATATACACCTACCATAATGCAGAACATATCATGTTATGATATTGTCCCTCTTGCTGTTATCAATTTTGTTTTACACATTAACTATTTGTTATCTAACAGCTTCATTTAGAAAACTTTGAGGTTCGCTTGCAGCTGGGGAAGGAAGAAGCTTATTAATTTCAGGATAAAAGAAAACCAAGGTTAAGGTCACTGTGACTGAAAGAAGAAAAATGATTCTTGAAAAATAACATCAGTTCTACTAAGCACACCTGGATCAAACTTGGTGATGGCTTGCACTTGGGACATGAAAGAAAATTGTGTTCAGAGGTTCATGGATGAAGGTCAAGGGCTTCTTTGTAATAATTTTATTTATTCAGCATATAACGGCACAAAAGTTTAAAGAAAGCTACTAAATTGGGCAGAAAATGTGCTTGAGCATAATTTTGCATCTGTACGGTCAAGGTCACAGTGACAGAGTACAGTTAATTTTATACACCATCTTCTTTCAGTAAGATTCATAAGCATCAAATGAGGAGAAAGTTTAAAGGTCATAGTCAAGATCATTGAGAACATACAGTCACTATAATCCAAAGTCAACCATTCCCAGCTTGTACCTATGTGCAGGACTATTAAACACTAGGCAGGCGGTTCATGACACTCTTGTTAAAGTTAGCAAGTATAATGCTATACACTTCTAAATCATAACATATTTCAAGGAAATGCAAGATTACATTTTAGTTACTGTAAGTATGATTGGAGTAAATGTACCTTTCAGTGTTGTACTAATTAGATGTAGTAATTTCTTAAATACAGTTTTCTTAAAATGAGTACATTTTCCTATCTTTTTTTCCAATCCTTCATGTTAATTATCATTGTCAGTCATTTTGAGATGCAGGAGTTCTGTATATATATAAACCAGCTGCTTTATGTACTCATCTGCTTGTATGTCTGCTCAACCACACAGTGTAGCCAGGTAATCAGTTGCTGTAGTTTAGTAATATGTTAAAAGAATTGTCCAAAGAATTAAATGTTCCATTTGGAATAATATCAATCATACTCTTGTTTTCTACAAAGTTTTTGCTCTTTCCTAATCTCTTATTCATTTAATAGGCAAATTACATAATTGAATTACAAACAACAGTGCATCTCTAATTTAAGATGCATGATTATCTGCCATTATTTACAACTGAATTATGGCCCTTAATTATAATATTTTCAATCTGACATACTGAAGCCAAACTATTTTTATCACCACAGCCATTCAACAGCGTTGTTTCTAATATAAATAATCAGATGCCAATATGGTGGTTTATGTTGGAAGATACAGATGCAATCAGTTGTACTGAGGGTGTTATAATTGCTGTTTTGTATTTTGTTAATGATTCAGGTGAAATTCCCACATGATTTTGTCATTTTATCATATTCTACTCCTCAAAATGTTGTGTCAGCCTGGAAATGAAAATAGCATCCACATTCCTATGGCGCACTCCCTTATTGCCCAGGATATATAAATTCTTCTTGGTAGGTATTTTTCTTCTCCATTTCCACTAGACGTTTCTCATCCATTACTTGTTTGTGGTTCCAATATTAAATTTATTTTTCCTAGCTATTTACTATATCCACTTGTTTGACATTTTCTGTGACCAATCCATTTCAGTTGGACTCGTAATGCAAGGTTTGTGGGTTTGATACCTGCTAAG
Source organism: Sinohyriopsis cumingii (assembly GCA_028554795.2). Classification (NCBI taxonomy): domain Eukaryota; kingdom Metazoa; phylum Mollusca; class Bivalvia; order Unionida; family Unionidae; genus Sinohyriopsis; species Sinohyriopsis cumingii. The sequence goes on along the minus strand of JAPYKE020000319.1, from coordinate 437,174 downwards.
GGCAGCAGCCTTAGAGAGTTGTTTTGACTATGAGGTCTTAAACTATGTAACTAAAAGAACAAAACTGACAAGTTTAGTAAAATAGCAAACCTACTACCCAAAATTATCTTATGGATGTTTCATGACTTGAGTAGAGAAGTTGGTCTAGTGAATCATTTTCGTCTGTCTAAAAACTATTTTTAAAAATCATTAACTTGCATCATCTCTTGCACTATTTGCCATAAATAACTTTCAGTCCCATTTTTTTTCCAAACTCAGATAGTCTTCTTTCTGCAAACCAATTTCTTTGGGGCGTCCTTCACATTCATTATTTTTAGGAAGCCATTCTTGAAAAGCACAAACTATCCTTCATACAAGTGGCTATTCTAAGAATAGATATCAAAGCCAAGAGCCAACTTATTTTGAAACCAAATGGAAGTGAATTTCTACGAGGAGAAATTATGTTTCCTTTTCTGATGGGATCTCACTACAATAATCAAAATCAAGACAGTACAATCCATGAAAAGGACAACGATGAAACTGAGAGTAGTAGTGAGTTCGCAGTCCACATCATGCTTTTCAAGATGAAGACGAAAAATGTTACCACATCACCCCCAGCATAGAGAGGTACTTCAGCTTGAACGTGTAGGTATTCACAGAAAACTTGACATCAATACACAATAATGACATCCTCTTCTTTATCCTTCTCGCATCTTACTATTCTCCCCCACACCCTTGAGTGATGATACCAACTAGACCTGATTTAAAATAAATGTTCCCCAATCTGTTGAACTTATGGAAACCCGTCTTCAAAGGGAATCATATACGCTTTTCTTTGTCTTCTGCTGCGGCCAAAATGTTCACTCCCCACTAAGAAGAAAAGTACAAGAAAGATTAGGAATGTTATGATGTTGATGAGATGTGCCTAGACAAGAATTTACACGATTTAGTTGACAACACTTCTTTATCCAGTGATAACCAAAGGTAAGATGGTATGAAGTCCTGACAAATGGAGATGAATTTCAGTGTAAAAAAAGTAATGTTGGACAATAGTCCCTTTAATTCTTCTTCGTCCAAGAGCTGAGAGTGACGAGCATCAACGACATCCAAAGATTCCTCCATTATAGACAAAAAATAACAAGTGTCATTGTTTAGCCAAGCACTTTTATCCCAAAGTGTTGCAACCCTGTTGACATCAAAACAATCATTAAAGTCATCAAAAAGATGTTATCCGCATCTGGATGATCATCAGTCCAAGTTCCTAAACATTCATCTTCAATGGGCAGATTATAGCTTCCACGGTGATAGATATACGTGTATATATTTGTGTCAAAGTAAAGGACTCAATATTGTAAAGATTCCAATATGAGCAACCCTCACTTCCATAATTACTATAATGAAATTATGTAATATTAATTGAAGTGGGTTCAAGAAACAAAATGGAATGATGAATTTGAATTCCAAGTGGCATAAACTGAAATAAAATGATTTGAGGAACGAATGGAATGATGACAGATTCTGAATGACATGGTATTAAATGATTTGAAGAACAATACGAGTCGATGAACTCAGATTCCAAATGACAGACTGAAATTAAATGGCTTGAAGAGATTACAAATGAAATAACACATATGATATAAAGTATAATAAAATTAAATGCCATAAAAAGAAAGTTCAGAAAAGAAAACGTAATGTAAATAAATCTTTAAAAAAAAAATTACTGTTGAAATGATATGACAAGAAAGAATGTAAATTGATGCAAATTGTATGGAAAACAAATGGTTTAATCAATTCTCACTGGGAACAGAACAACAGTTTAAAGTTGAACTGCATATTATTTGGCAAAAAAAAAGAATACACAGAGTGTATTGCTGTTAGTATGGGGTCAGCACACCCAAACTTATAATCTTCCAAACTTAATAAGTTTTCATTTTTTTTAAAAAACAGATCACTTCTATTTAGGCATTTTGATACTCCGAATTACAAGGAAGATTTACTTACATCCGAAATTGAAGTTTTACAACCTCCAAACATGATGGAGATTTGACAACAGAAGTGCTCCGATAAACATCGGCAATTTTATGCTTTGCAAAAGCATGTATTAACACACTTTCTTTGAAAGAATTTTGCTTAGTTTAAAATTGATTCCAAGAGATGTACTAGTTCTATGGATCGACTAAGGGGAAATTTAACATGGGTGATGTAATCAGCTTTATAGGGACAGAAGAGTTTATAGGACGGAAGGTTTTATAGGGACAGAAGTGTATAGGGTCAAAAGGGCTTATGGTGATAAACATACACATACCACATACACAAACAAACATATACTAATACAACATAAAGGCAAATTTTATTAGCAATGATTATATCTTTTCAAGGCAACTGAGTGTCCCTGAAAAGGGTTGTTTGATTCTTTTTTTATTTCCTCCATTTCTTCAATATCTCCTCAGTTTGTCTAGGATTCTTCCTTTCTTTTTCTCTTCCTCAGGCATCCAGTCTGGATGACCCATAGCTCTGAACTTTTCTTGTATCTTAATCCAGTTGTTATTTAACCTGTCAAAGTTTTCGTTTATCTTTATATTTTCCTTTCCGTCCTCTCATTTGCTTAGGTAGCCCTGATCTTTGTCACTTCTTCCTCACAAGCATATGTACCCCATCTCACACTGCTTATGGTTTGGTAATACCAATCGATGCTGGCCTTTATCTTCTTTAAAAAAATACCTAGTCTATACCATTAAATCCACCCCTCCATCAATTTTCTCATTCCACAAATTTGAAAAGTGAAGAATCGTTTGATCTTTATTTCTTTTCATCCATCAAGTCTTTCACCAGACCCATAGCTCTTTTTAGGGCTGAAACTTCCTTTGTCACTTTGTGCATGGTGACTGGGTAACATCAAGACTACTTTATCTTTTCTTAAACATACTTCGCCTCCACCACCCAATGCCAAGCTACTTTCAGATCATTAACGGAGTTCATTCAATATGCATTGATGAGTCAACGATGGTGGCCAGACTAACTTTACATTTAAGTCGATTGCGCCCATTTGGACATGTCCAACTGGTTAATGACCACACCACGGACTCCTTAATTTATCGTAGGGTCGGGGATCAGAGCCACCCATCCCCCCATGAGTGGTAATGCATACATAGTATCATGTTCAACTGTGTCCGGATTCTGGGTAATAAAGTTCCACAGGACATAAGATGAGTGTGGAATTGAACCACGCACATACTCATCTTGACACAGTCTGTATCAACTTAAGACGCTCAGTGGGGATTGATACCCCACTCAAGACAGCATCCCGGTTTCGCGCTTACATGCACTTCAGAGCATTAGATATGTCCCACACCCTCATCTATGCATGTCCGTGGAGGAAAGGTAATGAAGGACCCGGACAGGAGGCACGATGCCACCAAGAATGTTAACTGAAAAGCTATGGTTATACAATAGTCAAATTCTGCCTAGTTGTTCTAAGCCAAAATGTAACCCGTATAATGATAAGCATTTGGTTAGAGCCCTGAAAAGGTCTGTTTTATAGCGTCAGACAAAATGCATTGCGGCATTCCTCATCTTTGCGTTCTGACGCACTTCGTGTTTCTTCACATTGCTGAACTGGGAATGCCTCTAAACCAAAAAGTTCAGTCAGTTGTTCCGCTGCTTCAACCAGACTAGATGGAGGCGATGATTGGAGGCATCTTTTTTTGTATTGGTGGAGCATCCTGTCACCAAACTACCACTGTTGCAACCTTGGCTTATGGCATTCTCCATGGTAGATTTTACAGTGCGGATGTAGTGGTTTGATTATTTAATATCATCTAGTATGGGTCCTAACCCCAGATCCAGGAACCGTTGATGGTCCGAGATGCATTTCTTTCTTCTATATTCTCCTCTTCTTCTGCCCCTTCTTCTGTCTTTTCTTCTTCTGCTTAAAGCTGATTTCAGTTTGAGCCTCACAATATGTTGTAAAAAAATTGGCAGTATTGTAATTGAGGGGTGGTGTGGGGTAGTGGTTCTTGTCTATTCTTGTGTTGAAATTTGGGTAATTAGTCCCTGCTCATTAACTGGAATAGCTGGAGAGTGGTCACTATCTCTGACCTAGAACTTTCGTTACCGCTTACTGCCTCACTCGTATTTTCCCACACAAGTAATAAAGTGGTTCTCTTAACACCAGCTCTCAGGCTCCAGCTACTTGCCAGTGCTTTACCTAGGGCCCTAATGACCCGTAATGCTGGCGTTGTTATAACTGCAATATTTGGCAGTCTGTGTGGTGCCTAACCTTGCATTATAAAGTTAGAGTCTCTCCAACCGCTGATGTGCTACTAAGCTAGGTCTCATGAATAGTAGCCAGACTGATACAATATGATGTGAATTAAAGTCGCCTTCACTCATTGGGTATTTGCGTCTAGTTTATTCTCACAGTTGCTAGATATTTAATTGGTCGTACGAATGGTATGGAGCCTTCCTTGCATAAGCGTTATGCATACATTGTATGCTTTTTAATTGTAGTCATCTTCTGGGGTCATTGGCCCCCAGTGACTGTAAAAACGGGTATGATTTGAACCAACACTCACTCATTACAAGCCGTATTTACACATTATCAAACGTCAGGTCAGAAACCCAGACCCGAATGATGCCACTTCGCGGCACTTGGTTGGTAGAATGCATGGAAGGGGTTCGGCTGGAGGCTCCAAATGTCTACTGGGATGCTGTACCTGTACTAAAATCAAATCCAGTTCAGTAATAAAAACGGGCTATAACCTATTACCAATTTTGTTTTAGTCACAATCGCAATTATAGTCACGCAATAACTGAGTTATAAGTTTTCCTATGCAATCAGTTGTAATTAATTTGGAATTTCCTACGCAATATGTGCATAACATTTTCTGGAAATAACAATACAAGTAAGGCCTCAGAATTTCCAATCATGTTAGGTAACTGGAGTTTTTAATTTTGAACAGTGAATAAAAAGATCTCATCAGGTTAAATGGAATTATCGAGTGGGGCTATCACACAAAAGAGATAGCACTTACTAACCGAGGCAATGTTGGTTAGCCCTTAAAAAGGCTGAGGTTATCCCTCATGTGGAAACAGGAGCCCCTCCAGGTGCTCAGGTGGTGCATACTTTTTCCTGATGCGTCCGACGGTTTTACTGGGGGTGATTAGGTCAGCTATCAGTAATTCTTCCCACTTTGACCTTATCTTGAGTTTTTCAGTCTCAAGTTTATGTACTGAAATTAGTTCGTTGGACAGTAAAATGGCTAGCGGAAAGGTATCATGCTATACCGTTCTTCCAGTGAACACAAGTGTTCCCTTGCTCTCGCCAAACTTTTTTGATCTGCTTCACTGAGCTTCCCCTCGCAAAACTCCCGTTACCTTATTTCCAATATTGTACGTAAATTTTTCTGTATATTGATATGAGTGTTCTCCATTTACAAGGAAATACACCTTATCTCTTTGTTCATAAATATAATCGACCAGAGCAGCTCTTTATTGATATGTCTGTTGGCTAAAGATCTTTCGTTTCTAAGGTCTTCAGATGTCGATATGCTTCCATTTTTGCAGAATCGAGTGCTGGCTGCTGTTTCGCTTTTTGTCTTGTTTTTATTGTTGACGTGACAGCGGACGCCGGAAGTTTCAATGTAATTGTAGTTGAAGTAGTTGTTTTTGGTTGTGTCCTCTGCTTTGTTTCAGCCTTTTCTTTTGATTGTGCTGTGGTTATTGTTGTTGTTGTAGTTGTCTTTTCTACTGTTGTTATGGTTGTAGTCAATGTAGCTGATACTGTCCATGGTTGTGTAGCTACTTTTGTTATAGTTTTAGGTCTTTCATCAGGCATTGTCGATGAAGTAGATGTAGAGAAAGCTGAGGGCAGTTTTTGTTGTTTATTATTTGTTGCCTCTGACTGCTCCTGTCATATTGCTGTTAACACAGACACGAATGCTCTTCATATTACAAACAACGCATGTGATTGGTCCCCTTTAACTAATATTGTCTGCGTGGCTTGTGATGTTTGAGTTGGATCAGTTGTTCCAGTGGGAGTATTTCCTGTAACTTTAGTGTGGCCTATGTATCTGCTCTCTCATTTCCTGAGATATCAATGTGCCGTGACATGCACATGAATTCTACTGCTTGTTGGTTTAGGCCAAGGATTTTTAGTAGTAGATTTCTTTCTGACAAAATGTTTGTTCTGCTATGTCAGTTTTTTTTATTCGATTTATCGTAGTACAGTTAGTGCGTAACTTAGTATGAATGCTTTCTTTGTGTTGAAACCTCACTTATCAGACCATTTACCTATCATATTTTTGCCCTTTTGTTGTTCACTGATAATTCCAATTTCCGTATTATCTAGTTTGACCTTGACCGATTGGTATTCCAGACTTTCTGGTGTATCAGTTTTGGTTGGCTGTTCGGTAATATGTCACTGGTGTATATAGCCAGTCCTCCTCCCTTTCTCGCGTTAGGAGGTAGGGTAACCTGGGATTGGGGGTATGAACTTGGTGTTAGGGGTGAGTTGAGTTTCCTGTGTGCATAAAATATCAAGTTTGTAAATTTCATTGTTTAATTTGATTATTAATTCTGGGACATTTATTATAAGTCCCTTGCGGTTCCACTGCCAAATGTTAAAATGCTTACGGTTTTTTGTGTAAGTTCCTAAATCAGGGGTTTAAAATTGATGTCTGGGAATATCACCACTAATTTGTGGCTATGATATATTCTATGATATATTTGTTCAACAGGTGATATAATAGTTGACATATCTGATGGATGGAGATGCTGTTCTCTGTGATCAACTTAATTGCATCATCTAGTAGATCTCTAGTGTATAAGATAAAGTTGATTAATGGAAGAAAGTTTCCAAGTGAGCGTCTGTTGCTGTGACGGATTGATTTCTTGCATTCTTTGATCCTTCTTTAGTTGACTTCGTAATAAGATCTTCTTGTCTCTCAATAGTCCTTGGTCTTTGATATTCTTTATGCTTATTCCACGTCCCTTGATGGACTTTACTTTCCAAATTAGTACTTTTCTGTTTTCATTGCTATTTTTCCTCCTGTGATTGTTATTTCTTCTATTGCTATTAATGTTACTGTTTCTATTGTTACTAGTAACGCCAGTTTCACTACTTCTATCGCTGGTGTGGTTCTTTTGGATACTATTTCTGTTACTACTGCTGGTATTGCATCTTTCCTTGTATCCTGTCTGGTGGGATTCGCCTTTGTGAGTGTTTTGTTCGCAAGCGGTGTTTCCCTTTTAGCCTTTCTATACTCTTCATTTGACAATAGTTTGTCTGCGGAGGTACTTACTGAGCTGCTTATTTTCTCTGTTGGGCGTGTTGCTTTACTTGTTTCCTTGGATTTATGGTATGTCAGGTGATTGGAATTCATTGTGTTATTGCTCTTTTCTGTTTTGACTAGATGCCTACTTACCGTGACTGAGATGGACCCAATTCTCTCAAGCTCCAAATAATTGAAAACTTGTTGACTCGTACTACACCAGATAATGATGTAATTCGATTTTGGTTTTATTATTTTGGTTCCTCTCCCTTGGATTTTCGGCAAGGTTGTCATTATGCCGATATCGCCAGTATTGTATCGCTAGGGATTTCTGCTCCTGATGTAAAGGGTCAAGTCATTCTAAAGGTATTTTAATTGTTTTTTTTCATGATTTTTCATATAGGGTTGTGGTCTGTGTCATTAGTCGGCTTGGAGCTCGAGCCTTGTTACAGGTTTTGTTTCTCACCTGTTGGATGTTTACTGTTTCGTTTATCCTCTTGTTGTTTTAATTCTCCTCCTTTGCTTTTACCTGTTAGCTCTGTTGTCTTTTCAGCTTTGTTCTTTCCTTTGAGTGGTTGTTTTCCTTGTTTTCCTTTTACTTGGGTTTCTTTCCAGGTTCTAATAGATGTATGAAACAATGGTCTCAGTGATCTTGAATATCTTTTCTCCCCGTTAGATATTTGTGGTATTGGCCGGTGGTTTTAAAGTTATATTACGTAAATTTCCTATTACGTGTACCAAGAAAAGCATCCCAGCCAGAATGGATGCTTACAAATATATTTTTGTAGCCCTTTTTAGAACGTTGTTCTGACAAAAGTGAAATATCATTTTAAACTGTTTCCTTTTTTGATCTTAGTTTTCCAGGATCCAAAAGGTCAGCAATAATTAGTTCCAACAAGCAATCAAACGACCAGTAGTCCTAGGGGTCATCACGGACATTATGTACAGGCCTCTCCCAATTGCCTGGTGTTGTTGACTGCTTTACGCTAACCTTGTTGTGTTACATTGTCCTCCTAATTCCCTCTAAGACGAGTCTTATGATCCTCTATGAATTGTTTCACAGATTTCTCATTCAGCACGATGTCGTTCAGACCCAGCTGGGTTTCGTCATCAATAACGTATTAAAAGGCTTCCTGATACAGCTCCTTCTTCTCAGCCTCTGCTTCCTTCTTCTCTTTGATGTGGGTTTTCGGGGAGGGTGGTATCGTGATTGTTCTGGTTATTGGCGTCATGAGAAGTTGCTGTTTTCCTCCACTCTCCTTCTCCTTCTCCACTTTTTTCCACCGCTCAGTTCTCTTCTCTTGTGCTCTTAAGCTCTAGCCTTAGGCCAAGAAGTCCTCCAAGCAGAGGAGCAGCCACTCCTTTGAGCATGGGTCCAATCAGCATGGACACAATTCATCCGCGTTGCAACCATATCTTTTGATTTATTGACTGATGGTATTTTCTTTTTTGATCATTTGGCGAAGAACGTTCCTATGTTTGCCTAAGCGTTCTTTCTGGTGTTTGGGCAGATTTACCGTTCCGTTCTAGACATTCAAACAACATTTGCACATTTGCGCATTCAGTGATTTCTTTCGGGGCTGTTTGATGTGTGATGTGATGTGATTTGGATTTTTAACATAGCTTTAACAATTTTTCAGTCATATCGCTACGATGTCTGCATTGTGGCAGTTTATAGTGATGTCTAACACTGGGGCATCATGCCGCAGACATGTAGCATGATGTCCCACCCAGTCACATTATCCTGACACTGGGCCGACCAGTCCTAACACTAAGCTCTTAATGCTGAGCACCAAGCGAGGCAGCTGTTAGTACAGTTTTTGTAAGTCTTTGGTATGACTCGGCCGGGGATCGAACCCACGACCTCTCGCATCCGAGGCGGACGCTCTAACCACTAGGCCACCGGAGCGGTGTTCGGGGCTGTTTGAATGGGATTTTTTCGTATGGGAGAATGAGCTTTCGAAAGTGCCAACAACACGTCTTTTAATGTTTGTCTAAACAAGGAGGCAGTCATTTTCTTTTTCCTTTTCTGGCAGGAGAGTGGTGGTAGTGGTGTGCACTTCTTTTGGTTGACATCTTTCTTTTTTTGAGGAGCAAAAAGCACCGAAGCGAATCGCCTGACAATGGTGTTTATACTGGAATGCATCTCCATTGATTGTTGGTACGCCACATAATCTTCATGACGGGAATCACTCGACATTGAGGGGTTTGCAATTTTGACAGGTTTGACAGTTCTTGTTTGGATAAATCCAGTAAACTCTGTAGCACTCCCGATCTGTCTTGTACTTTAATCTTAGGTGAGGGTACGTTTTTTTGCAACTGCTGATGCCAGAAAAGAACAAAAGAAAGGTCGTCTCTGCTGAATACGTTACTTTAGAAACAGGTTTCAATTTTTTCACCAAAGGGGGAAAGACGCATGTCGAATTGGGTTTGGCTGGCATCACGAGCAACAGCAAAATGGAAGAAGCTAATGGAGACAATGTCAATGAGAGTCGTGGTTTAAGGGGGAAGGGTTTGTTTGAATAGCATTGCTTCTCTTTCGGGTAGAAGCTGTTTTCCTGTGACTTTTCTTTCTCTTGGGACTTTTCTTTGTCTATGGAAATGACTTGGTGATACCACTCTATCTTTTTGCAACGTCTTTTGGAGAGGCTTCTTTCTTGGGGCTGGCTGCTGCTGAGGCGTTTGGATCTCGTTTTAAGAGGGAATGAATGATGACACCTCATAGAGAGCTGCTACCTCTGGGTCTCATGATTATTTGCTTTCTGGTTTTGAGTATCAATAATGGGATCTACCAGTTGGGACAAGCTACTTTATGTTTGTCAAAAAGCATTTGGTTTCAATGATGCCTTGATGTAATCGACGCACTGTCACCGTAAACCATTGTAAAACTTCCTTGACATTGGCTTCTAAGACATGAGCATGCACTTGTGGAATTTGTTGCGACTAATGCCGTACAGGGCTTGAATCAATCTGCTGGAAGATGAGACTGAAAGTAAGTCATGTTGACGATTTGCGAGACAGACAATAAGTGTCGGAGGCTTTTATAGTTTTTTTAAGCTGACGGGGACATATAAACGACTGGCCCGCCTTCTTGGCACCAGTCGTGAAACAGATGGGTATGAAATTGCAAACAATTGGATGTGATGGGTTTTAAATCCACGAGTAAATAGATGTGAGGTGTTTAAGTGGCATAGTCTTATGCATAATTTAACTGAGCAGTTCCTAACTGTTCGCTAACACTTGTACTTGAGATTTCTCTTTGGCACTTTTAAACGAAACCACGGAATGAGCATTGATACTGATGTATGATGGACTTTACTTTGTTTAAACAAATTTTGGGGAATGTAAATGACACTGGCATTATTGTGATGCACATTGCTTGTAAACCAAAGTTGAATTTCTTCTTCGTCTTATCCTAACATGTCACCGAATATGACCAGATATGTTCCACTCATGTCATACACAATCACGTCGTCTTTGCTAGGAATGCCTCGCACAAAGACGAATGATTCTCTTTGACTTTGTTGAAGGATGTGATATGCCGATTTCCACTTTTTGTCACACCACGTGATGCGTTTGGGATCGATTATACGTTTGATAGTCTCTAATTGTTCTTCCCAGAATGGCTTTCCATTCCTGTTGATGTCAACTACAGTACTGTGTCCTGAATTTGGTTTTGCTCTGTGCGAGTTTTGCTACCACTATGATTAATACGGGTTTTAATGTCACATTTATCGCTTGACGTTTTAAATCCAATTTTTTTCTGGGATCAATTACAAATGGCTTAGGCAAAGTCAGCCACTTCTTGTGTCCAGGGATTGAAGCCAACATATTTCCAGTCCAATACTGTTACGTGTTTAGGAACGAATAAACAGTAACACAGTGTGTGTGTGTGTGTGTGTGTGTGTGTGTGTGTGTTCGTGTGTGTGTGTGTGATTTGGATTTTCAACGTAGCTTTACAATTTTTCAGTCACATCGCTAGGATGTCTGCAGTGTGACAGTTTATAGTGATGTCTAGCACTGGGGCATCATGCCGCAGACATGTAGCATGATGTCCCACCCAGTCACATTATCTTGACACCAGCCCGACCAGTCCTAACACTAACCTCTTAATTCTGAGCGCCAAGCTCGAATAAACAGTAACACAGAAAGAGCGAAAACAACAAGCTTTTTAAAATTTTACAAATAATTTAGTTTCCTGGACAATTTTGTAAAAATGAAAAAAAAAAAAGAGAAGAACTTACGGTTTCAAGAATCAAATCCAAAAATAATTTAAGAATATTCCACGAATTAAATTGGAAAAGTCCTAGAAATAAATGTTCTAATAATTTCAAGTTCGAATCCTGATGGAAAATCCAAGATGGATGACGACTTAAGCTGTAGTCAGTGCTGTGCTTATCTACAGTTCCTTGTAGAATTACAAATTATGGCACTCCGGTGTTAGAAATTCAAATTAAATCTGTAAGCAATGTCTTTCCAAATATTCTGTGTGAGCACTCCTCAAAATATTTCTAGAGAATCAAAAATTAATCCTTTTGAAATCCAACTGATCTGAAGAATTATTATAGCTCAAATCTGGCTACAACAAATTAACTTGACATCAGTATGACAAGCCCCAAAACTGAGAAATCTCTCTCAAAACAAAGATTATGTTGTATCATAAGACGGTGTTTCGAAATTCCCCCAAGTTGTGAAATGGGGGGGGGGGGTCACATAATCAGACCAATGATTTGATTCCCAGAATAAAAATAAAAAAGTGTTTATTTCTTAACCCGCGTATTCCCATCAGTACCTTGACAACAACCAATCATTTTAAAATAAAATAGAACTTTGATCAACATCTGTTGTTTACAATCTAACAGTAAAGGTCAAACAATTTTCTGAAAAAGTATTATCTCTAGTAAATTAATTTACATTACAATGGCATGTAAGAAAAATAAAAATTTAAAACTGACAAACAATTAAATTAATGTGTGTGTGTGTGTATATATATATATATATATATATATATATATATATATATATATATATATATATATATTAAATCAGACATACGTAGCAATACATCTTTCCAATTGGTTCGTAGGTCACAAGCTACACACACATCTTCGTAAGCATCCAAAGTCGATAAAGGTTTACGAATCCTTTCTTGACATAGTGGTTGAGAATTATTGATATGAGAACGCAACGCTTTTAACAGAGTGACTGTCTTGTGTACATGTACAGGAGAATCCATGATGTCCTCCTAGGTACTGTTCATAAAAAGTCCACAAGGAATCTGCTGGCAAATGAAATGCCTGAAATCTGGTCACTAACACGCACTCCACATAACATCCTAAATTCAAAGGAAACAGTTTTTGTAAAAGGTTTTGTTAATCCTCCAAGTTCTGAATACTATTATCAACTTCCTTCCACGGAATCTGTTGCAACGCTACCGAGGTCGTGACATGTCAATTAGCTTTTATACCCTCTTTTCTATTGGTGACAGAAATAGCATCTTCGAAGAAACAGTCTTGGCAGTGTCATGGCTAATAGCCTCCTTTATATTTGTGACTGAAGTAGTATCCTCCAAGAATCAATCTTCCTATACTTTGTAACATTGTTTTAAAAAGAAATGGATGGATGAGGTTTTGTTTGCGTTTCTTTTATATGTTGTCAGACTCTTTATAAATGCGTTTTCTCAGCTCCAGAGGTAGATTCTGAATGTGCACTTCGATACTAGTCATTCATATCAATGTCTTTCTTTTGGAGGTAATAGATGTACTTTTTACACAGGGTCTCCACTGTCGAACCAGATTTTCTTTTAGTTACTAACTAACACCACATGTCACACAGAAGTTACCTCTTGAAGCAATACTAGTTCTTGTAAACGTTTGTTGTAATCCTCTAAGTCTACCTCTGGAATTCTGTGTAGTATTGTCGCCCTGTAAGTAGAAGCCATAGTATCAAAAGCATTCTGAACCTCTGGTAGTTCATCAATGTCTAACCATTTGAAAACTTTCAAAACAATCAATACTCTTATAACATTCAGGTACCAGTAGCTGCAACATCGGTGACGTAAAGGATGCAAATGTTCTTTGCGTCTCACTTGTACCTTGACAAACTTTGTGTAAATGCATTCTCTCGACTCCAGAGGCAAACCACAAAAGTTCTATTGTAAAGTATCCATGAAGATAGTACTTAGGGAACACTAAAGGAAGACAGTGACAATGCGGAGATCATCTATAATGCTCCAGGTAAGCCGTGTCCATTTGTCCCCACTCGTGAAGTGACATATCGCAACTGAAGCACTTGACTTTACCCCCTTCTCCCAAGTGGATAATTCTTCGGGCATAGGTCCTCCCAGATATTTAGGCCACTTTCCTTTGAACGTTTGGAATCGACTTTTAAGCTAACAATAGCCAGGCAAAGCTGCAGGGAACAAGTATTCTTCTTTCGCGGGTGCATTTCAATGAGGTGGTGGTGATATCCGAAGCAGTTTCCTCAGAAATAAATAAGATCCATAGGAAATAGCATCTTCGAAGAAACAGTCTCACTGTATCACATCGACAATGAAAACCAGTAAGGAGGCAAGGTGTGCGGTAATGAGTGGCATTGCTTTCGTATCCGTAGGGTTTTACACCTGCAGTTTCACTTTCAATTGTAGTAGAGAAGTTGCCATGTCGTACTGAATAGATGATGTCGCAGAGAACGGCATCGATGCAATCGCAAGACACAGCATAACACTCAAATTTATTACTGAACTTCAACACCTCGTTTTCTTGTGTCTGTGTGAAATGGTTCATCTTTCTAGCTATGGGTTTCTCCTCGTAATGTAGTGCCGGTCTTGGATGTCTTCCCCTTTTATTCCAGTCGTAATAAAGTCTTGGTCTTGTAACTCTTTTCCTTTTTATGACTAGTTTTGGAAGTCTTGCTTTCTTTCTTCGTGGACAACAGTACAGCCAGTACCAACTTCTTTTAGATACCGTCACAAATGTATCGTAGTGTGAACCTTGGAAAAGACATATAAGGGTAAGGACAGTGCGGAGACCCTCTCGCATACACCATGATAGCTAAATCTTTATAGATACATAAATCCATATCTCTGTGCATTTGGATGTCCATTTCCTCTTTATGAAAGTGTATTCCCATCAGGTTTCCAAACTATAATTCCATCTGGTTTTTAATTGTAATTCATTCATTTTCCTATGAAACCAGATACAGACTTACGAATCGAAACCCAAATCACTCTTATCCAAACAATTTTTTCCACAAAATACTGAATCAAAACATTCTTCATCTTCATCTCATGCTTCGTTAAAAAAGCATTCGCTTCAAGAAGATCATTATTTATGGCAAGCTCATGCAATTCGTCCTTATTCAAATATTCTAACCCTTCTTCACTTAAGATTTCATTGTAAATCTTTTTGGTTTCACCTAAGATTTCTCAAATATGTGAAATTCAGATCTTTAGTAGGGACAATGAAAATTCTAAAACAAATGTCAATTTAAAGTGGTAAAGCAATTTTAATTTCCATGAAATATTCTAAAGAACTTCTGATCTTCGACAATCGTCCATTCTATCTTTTCCCCTTCCACTGATTCGTTTGGCTGCAACTTTAAAATATCCAATGACATCATCGCATGATGCAGGCGAAAATCTACTATTCCTGTTTTTATCACGGATTTTCGGTCGTATCTTCCTACGATGGTCCAGAGAGAGAGAGAGAGAGAGAGAGAGAAAGAGAGAAAGAGAATTTGCTGACACTTTAGTATTAAATAATCCGTTTTAGAACCTTGTTAATCGGTTTTATAAAATGGGAGGGGACCAAACAAAAAAGCATTAAATAAATTACAGAACTATGTGCCTCCTAATCAAATAATGTACCATACAATCTTGTCTGAGAGAGAAAGAGAGAGAGAGAGATATGAAATTATGTACCTTGTTTAATTTATTTAGAAAACATAGATTACAAGATTACAAATATTTTTCTCGTTATTTTTTTACGTCGCTATGATTAATCAGTGATTTAGAGCATAGATGTGATAACCTACTGTTGAAACATAGCCTTATGTGAAACAATGTTTATATATGCGTAGTAATGCGCCATTGGTAGTTCAGAATTTGATATCCTTACAGTATTCGTATACTGTATCAAATTTATTTATACCAAAACTTTCAAAGCCTTGACATTTTCCTGTTATATATACAATAATTAAAATTTAAATAGCTCTGAGCTCTTGGTCATCAATGTCGACGGTCTAGGCATATAAATAACTCGAAGTGGAAAGTACAAAAGTTTAATAAAATATAACGAATGTATTCAATAATTCCCTTGAGAAACTTCTCAATCTCAATTTCTTTTTAACAATTACAACCAATGACCTTTTAAGAGCTGCCAAGTCTCATCACAGGCATTTAACAGTCTTAAAAGAGTGAGTGTTTCCATTCCACTGTTGTCTCTGTTACTCATCTGTCTTCCTCTTGTCCTCTTCGGCACTTCTGATACCCTTGCCAAAGGACTCTCATGTCACTTGGACATAGTACACAATTAATTTTACTATATGTTCTCTACATTTATTTCTCAGTACTGACCTTTCCACTGTGTGACAATCAATGCAAATCATATGTTAGTCTAAAATACCTTCAAAGATGACTTCACGGTCAAGTTCTTGTCAAAGGTTGACCTGCTCTTTTTTCAGATGATTACTGTCAACATAACAGCATGTAAACAGAACACATATTTCACTTCTGGATCATCACCAAGGCCTTATTACTCACTGTGCACTGTCGCCAAAATACATACAGACAACAACACCCTGAGCTCATATTATCAAGAATAAACAGTTACCTTTAAATCCCTACCAAAAATGCATAAATAAAACTCTTCTATCACCACCAAAATGAGAGAGGAAAAAATGTTCTAAAAATGGACTAGAACTACATTCGTGGGTACTGAACTGGAAGTATTAATTGTGATGTAATTCCACGTGCCCTTCGCGTCTCATCCATGTTTCCACTCTTTGGGTGTCAGGCCTCCAACTTCGACCCAGAGAGGTTCCTGTATAATTAGAATTACGTATATTTTTGTCTCCTTACAATACTTAGGAAAAATTCACCACACTCTGACATCAGAATAGTGGCGAATAAATTAACAGGTCAACTCAGATTGTCACATCTAAGTATTCTATACACGCATTGTTCTATACTAATTGTGCTATAATAATAGTATTATTAATGAATTTTAATGCATACACACATTACTAACTTCTAGATATACAAAACTATCATCATCAATAGCAATTATATGCATTTGCCATCCTACAAATTATAAAAGACACATACAAGTATATAAATACCATATATATGTGTGCATAAGAAAACAATTACTAACTCTGCGTAATTCGTAATCTAGGTATATGTTCATATACTGATAAGCAATCACAAGTTCAAACACAATTTTCTGATAAATTCAGTTTTGCATTACAATGCAAAATAGTAGCAAATGACACAATCCACGTAGATTTCAGTCCAACAATCTACTATATGTAATATTGTATCAATCTTACAAATTCCTATTTATGAAAGTAATATAAATATTCGAGTGGAGATAAGTTACTTTAAGGAACCTTTGTTCTCAAATTCAAACCTAAAATTCCAACGTGAATTCCTTCCTGCCTTTACGAGTGGCAACTTAGCCAGCTCGGAGTACAGTCTAATGGCTCTAAATTTCCTGTGATCCTCCCTTAGTGAGGTTAACACATGCACTGATTTTAAAATAGATTTAGTTCGAAAATAAGCGGCTTGCTTGATTTGAATCTCTCAGTTTTGATTGAATGTGGTCTAGTCTTTTTGAAACTGCCTTGATTAATATAACACTTGCTTGTTAGTCTCTGGTTCTCATTTTCCTACAGCCTGAAATTTGCTTTATGTTGCTAGGAAAGTCATGGGCTGTTGCAACAAACGCCCTGTCTATGCAAAGGAGTTCTTAACTACGTTCTAAGAAAGAGACTTAGACGAATTGACTTTGAAGAGTATGTATACAGGAGGCATGTGCAAATTTTCCCACAACGTACCACACACACACACACACACACACGTATATATATATATACATGTGTGTGTATATATATATATATATATATATATATATATATACACACACACATTGTATTTAGGCTTTTCTCCATGATTATGACGACTATGTTCTGAATATCTGTATTTTGTACCTAACCTTTCCCCTTAATCATGTTAATGGTGTACCTGAACAGAGGCATTTATTTTGAAAGCAACATAATACATAGTTAATATTTCTCTATGAGTGTGGATTGAATATTCAGATCATTAAGAATTTAAAAACTGCTTACGTCAATTTGAGTTAAAAATTTAGTCTTGAATGTGAATTTGGAAATTTCCATAATGGAACTTTTCTATTAAGTGAACACTGTTTCCAGAAAATGGTAATGCCAACCTATGTCAAGTAAATATGTATATGATCTTGTATACCGAAGAATTATTCATTCTCGTCTTAACATTCGAAGCAGAAGCAGTCTTATTCTTCTGTTCAAGTTTTAATTTGGTTGGGTTTACTGATTTATTTAAATTATTATTCACTTGAATTAAAAAGTGCTCAATAATACCCTGAAGATACATACGGATCATCTACAACCTATTCCTACATTTTTGGAAACAGTTTAGCGGAATAATGAAAGACTTTGTCTGTCCCTTACCAAAGACCAAGTCAGACAACTAATACTTGTTGACAATAATGTATCCATCCACAAAGTTTCCCAAGGTAATTCCTTTGAGGAATATTAAAACACATACAAAAAGCTTTGATAAAGTTTTGTACACAATTTGGCCTTCCTAAATCTAATATGATCATGGGTCAGATTACATGTGTGGAACTTTCCAGTAAGTTGAACATAAACTATACATCCAGCAATTTAAATATTCTGCCTATCACCCTCAAAAGTCAATGGGTTTTATAGCGGTTTGATCAAACATTGCTAATATGATTAGGTCATATTGCTTTGATACTGGAAAAGATTGAAACGAAGATATTCATTTACTGTTGTTTGCTTTTAGGAAGTTAGCTTGAAAATTATTAAGATAATAGTCCTTTTGAACAAGTTTTTGTATATAATGTATGTGGACCATCTAAGTTATTAAAAGTGAAACTTCTTTCAACTGAAGATACAGAAATTAATGTTCTTGACTGTGTTCCTTATTTCAAATATAAGTTGTCAAAGGCTTGTGAATTATCAAGAACTGATCTTCACTCTACTCAGTCAAAACTGAAATTAAAGTGTGAGACAAATACAAATGAAAGGAGTTTTCTTCCTGGTGAAAGAATTCTGTCTCTCTTGTCAATACCTCAAAATCCTCTTCTGGCTAAGTACTATGGTTCTCATACAGTTGAAACGAAAGTGACTTAACTTCTATTATCAATGTTCCTGGGAGTCGAAAACAAAAGCATCTTTGCCATATAGATATTTTAAACGAGTGTGTTAATAGAAATATGTATTTTAATATTGCAGTCATTTTAATTGTACCTGTTGCACACTGTGAGGATTTAAGTAATGGAATGCAATCGGACTGTTGTGAGTTTGGTGTAACCAATCTTCAGAATTCAGAAATATGAAATATCCTGTACCTGAAACTATTACAGCTACAGCCACAAGGAAAGAATGAATAAAAACATATATTATTTGAATATGAGCACTTGTTTTCAGATGTTCCAACACGAAAAAATAAAATCTACCATGATGTTGGAATTGTAGATTCCATACCTGTGAAACAGCGTCCGTACAGGATGAACTATCTCAAATGAAAATGTTTAAGAACAGAAATTCAGTATTTGCTGGAGAATGATTTAACAGAACCTAATAAAAGTGATTCAAGTTTGCCATGTATATTTGTGTCGATAACATATAATAATTTTCATATGTACACCTACTATAGAAATGTGAACAGTGTTACTAAAATATATTCATTTCAGTTGCCAAGAATCCCCAGGCCAGTTTGCTGAGTAAGGAAACCAAATTTCATTGATAAGTTAAAGGACATATTTAAAAGTGCACCAGTCCTTACTGCTCCAATTTCAGTCAATCATGTAAAATGTCTATAGATGCAAGTGATGTTGGGGTTGGTAGAATATTGATTCAAGAAGACGAGAATAGTGTAAATCATCTAGTGTCCTATTTTTTGAAAGAATAAACAAGCACCAGATAACTTATTCCACAACTGAGAAGTAACGTTTGGCTTAAATGTTGGCTTTTCAACACATTGAAGTGTATATATTTTCAGCTCCTTCTCCGATTATTGTATTCAGTGATCACAAACCGCTTTCTTTCATTAGCAAGATGAACAAAAAATCAGTGATTATTAAAGTGGAGTTTGATGTTGCAGAAATATAATGTTGGCATCAGACACATGAAGTGAATATGATCCAACTGCAAATGCACTTTCACGTGTATAAAAGTACGATGCTGCTTCATGTATATTTTGTGTCATTCATTTCCAGTAAATGGTAATTGTGACCTAGGTCAAGCAGAGGGGTATATAACCTTGTTTACCGAAGAATTATTCCTTCTTAACATCCAAAGCAGAACCAGTCTTATTGTTATGTTTACTGTTTAACTTGATTGTAATTATTTATTTGTTCAAATTATTATTTATTGGAATTACAAAGTGCTCAGTAATAGTTTTGGACTAAAACAATCATTTGGAATAATAGTGAATTCAGTCAAGTGCATTATTATGATGTATCAAAAGACTGTTAACACATCGTCACATTCCATGCCATAGGTCCATTAGCAAGTTCGAGACTTTTTCAATCTGTATTTTCTTTTTTAACTTGCATTTTTAATTACTGCATGTAAGAACTTGATCTATTTGAGCGGTAAGTTCATTTTTACAAGTTGCTAAAATCTTATGATTTATTAATTTTATTTTATCACTTCAACCAATCATATATCAATGGTATGAAGTTCTAAAAGATCAGATCATATTTTACTACAATTATTTTACTGTTGTTTTTATTTATACTTTTGGTTTTGTGTGTCAAATCATTGTATTTATTTATGCAACTGTAATAAATTATTGGTCTAAGGAGACAGTTTAACTTCTAACTTTATATCACCAGCTTTTAAGTCATCAACTAACTTTTTATTATCTTTCTCGTAATGTTACTTCGCATTATTTATTTCTGTAATTGTGAAATAGAGATGATTTTCCAGAGACTGGGTCACTTTTTTTCCACATCCCTATTTCAGGCAGATATATAACTGTTTATCTTTTGTTCAATTGGTTACAATTATAATGTTTGGTATTCTCAGGGTGAATCTCAGACGGTTTGGAAGCATGTAAAGTGTTTGATATTTTATCGAATTTCCTTGCAGATTAGTCTTGAGCATCTGAATCCTTCTTCTCGTCTTTTTCTCTCTGCAGTTTGAGATTTTATATTTGTTTTCCGTTTTCATTTGAACTTTGTTCTATAGTTATCAATTTACTGTCTACATTTTCCCTCCATTTTTTATATCTCTCAAATAATAATTCTCTAAATTCATTCACATTGGTGAATTAACATGCTTTTAAACAAGCCGCATGCATTAGCTAGTTTTGATGGATCACTTAAATTGGTAATACTTTCGTTGTTTAAGTTTTGTTCACTATTTACTGATTAATCTAGAGACTTCCTTTCTTCTGCAGATAACTTATCGCTTTAATGACATCTTTGTGAAATATCCTTTAGGCTATTTACATAATATGGGACATGCATTTCATGAAGCTCTACTACTGTTGTCTTCATCTCTAATGCTGATATTTAATCTCACTATTGTAAATGTTAGTACTTTCTTCCAATTTCCATTAGTATCGTATGGAACAAAAATGCTGCAAACATATTTCTGACTGATAAATACTCTAAAGAAGTAAACCAATGCCCAAAAAGTAACTTTTTGCTGTTATTGGTTTGAAGAAGGAAATCAGATTCAGCTGATTTTATAAAGATCTAACAGCTATTAAATGTGAGTAATTTGGAGTTATAGTTTGTTGTAATTATTAATCACAATTACCCAGATTTCTGAACTGTTTTAAGTTCTTATTATCAATGCTTTTGACATTACCTTTATTATCCGTCATTCCTTCCGACCATTTAATGTAGATTTAAGATAGTTTGAACTGTTGTTATATCGAAATATTGTTATAACCAGCCACAAAATCTATTTTCTGTGATGAGATTGATAATTTATTAGAAATAAAGCCTTGCTATAAAATTCTTTCATGCAAGAATAAGGGGACTGTGTGGTTTTGTTCTTTTAAGTATTTTAAGCATTATCTGATTCGTCTGAGCTCCGATATGGCTGGTCATTTATTACCAAATTATCTTATATGGTAGTAAATACTGCGCTATCATAATTAATTGTAAAGTTACTTAATGAAACTGGTATAACCAATTTTATGATTTTATTTAAAGAGGTTTGATGGTGACATTTCTGTCATTTTAATTAACTTCTTTAAAATCAAGCTGTAACCAGTTGTACAAGTCGAAAGGTATTGATGCTTTATAAACAGTGTTAATCATTGCCTTTGTCTCACTCTCTGCCATCTGTGTACTAAAATATAAGAACTATTAGAGCTTGTTTTCCCTGATCTAACATTGCTTACGGCATTCTGTTCTCTAAGACATGGGCTTATCTACTTGCTATAGAACATGCGACATATTCACTACAACTTTTTAGCTGTTTATAGAAGTCTTAAAGTTACTCTTCGAATTGAGTAAATTATTTAATTATCGCACAAATCCAAAGATCGTATGTATTTGTTCCCTGGTTTCCAAAATGTAATACTCATCTGTTTGATTTTTTAAAAAAAAAAAAACTTTTCTGCTTGTGCTTTTTAAAAGTCTTAAGAATGTTTTTCAATTTGTTTTCAAGTTCAACTCTCCGCGGACTGTCCTTAGAAATTCATCCACTCTCTACTTCAACATTTTCTTTGTAATTTACAATAAAATAATGTGGTCAAGATCACAAGTCGTTGCTTTAAGTTTTCTTCCATCAATTTTTCTTACCATAAGACAAACCATAGAAAGATCAGAGGTTAAGGGATCAAAATTGCTATTCATCTAGATCATCATTGGGAGTGTAGCATACCATATCAGACAATCTTCACAGTCAATACCACACATTAATAGTTTTAATTTTGCAACACAACTTCCTTTCTGCATCATGAATTTCAAACTGATTGTGTGTATTGGATGAAACTTAACATCACCTTTATGTTTCTTGAAAGCATGAATCCTAATCATCCAGGTCAAGTTCAAGGTCAGAAGTTAATATTTTGATTTCAGTCACTTTCCATTTTGCTCTATACCTTAAGAGTTGTGTTGCATCAGAAATTTAAAAAAAGGGGAAGTTCTGCCTCTGTCACTGAAAGGCATCTATGGAATACAACTTAGTGGGGAGATGGGGCAAAATCTGTTTGATATAGATTCTCCTAGCTGACTGATCATTGACTGAGCCTATGTGGCATATCAACATAGATGTCCTGAGTTTTACAAAGGACAGTAAAGAGGATTTTCTTTCCTGATTTATAAACAAATTCAACATCATGCCATTTTAAAAACAAATATAGTTTCCAGTGGCAGATCTAGGTGGAATTACCTTTTTAACAATTAGTGTAAAACAACCAGAACATTTCCTATAGTACCAGCAAAGTTTTCTTAACAGCTAGAAATTAAAAATGGTATGATACCCTTGAAACACTTAAAATGCACAAGCTTCTGGAGGCTTTACCATTTATGGTTTTCATCACCCAGACCTCTCACAAACTTGTTTGTGTCCCCCTTTCCCCCACAACTTTCTGGATCTGCTGCTGATTTCAACCTTGAAAGTTTTTTGTCCATGTTAACTTTCCTTAGTAACATTAACATCATCTTCATGTTATCTGCCTCAACCACCAGAAGATTTCTGACCAGTGCATTTACATTAGGCATGGACATCATTGGTGGGACATTTATATATTTCCCCTGGTCAGTACTCCACAGGAAAAAAAATGCATTCATTTAAGGAGTTATAGCACTTGAAATATGCTAAGTACAGCATGTACTGTCATGCCCCTGGCATGTACAACATGACAATAATTAATGCATATATATAAATCTTACAAGTTTGAAAACAAATATTACCAGGAAAATCTTTTGAGTTTTCTATTCTTGATTAGAGTAAACATTTTTTTATTTTACAAAGTACCAGCAATCTGTTAGAACTTCCTTAGAAATCTTCAAAGATTATAAGCTCTCAGTTAAAAAATTAAGTCCATGGTAAATATTTATTTTAAAAAAAACTTCCCAGGTTTTCCTCACTGGTTAGCCTGGTTATTGATGGATGTAATTTAGGTTATAGAGCATACAACTTGGCTTCATTTGATTTCAGATGTATACCTGTGAAAAGAATGCTAGTTCCAAATGGTCATTTCCACTTCCTTGATTTCAAATGTAAAATGGAAGAAAAAAATTAACTGATAAAAATTTACAGCTTTGTACAAGTTTTATTATTGATTTATTGCACATTTAGAAGTACTGTCTACTCTGGCAAAATTCATTTTCTCTATTTTAATAATTGCTAAAGTTAGTGTACTTTGGACAAGTTGAGGCTCATTTTTGGAGCACATAGAGCAACCATTTTATCAGCTATCTACTTTAGTGGTAAGTTTCCATAATCACCACATGTAAATAAATTTCAGTCACAATACATGAAAGTAGCACAGAGGTATGCCAACAAATTTTTTCTCCACTGTGCATGTTGCCAACACAAACAATTAAACCTTGTACCAACTGTCTCTCAGACGTACAAAATATCTGACAAGCAGGACCATGTCACTGCAATTTAATCCTTCAATAAAAGTTGATAGTTGATTGGCAAATGTAACAGTAGATTTCTGTTAACAAGGCAGGAGCAAAAGAGTGATTTTATCATGTTCACTTGCTTCCTGTGTTTGATGTGGATTTAGTGAAACTGGTGCAAATATGAAGGATGAATCTAAGTATATTAACTTGCAATGCTACTTACTTTTTTAATTCATTATATGCTATGGGTAATGTAAAATTGTATTGCTGACCTTATCCAGAATCAGTGACAGTTCTGTAAATAATTGTTTACCTTTCTCTGACTGAAGGACAAATATTAGGATTATTATCTTGGTCTGAGTCATGGACATTGAGTTAACCATGTTTTTTTTATAAATTTAGTAACAGACTTTCTAATTATAACTAAGATTTTATTTTATAAACATGTGGAATCTTTTAGGATGAAATTTTCATTTAAATAATAGTTATGTTTAGAAACTCCTAATTGTGACAAAGTTCAAGTAGAGGAACATAAAATCTTGTTTACTGAAAACATTATTTATTTATGCTGTGAGATCTTGAAGCAGAATCATTGTATTCAGTGCTTGATTTCAGCTGAAATTATTTAATTCAAATTAGTATTCTCTGGAAATACAATGTTTTCTATATAATATTATTGGAAAGACACATGAACTGGGAATTAAAGTGAATTTAAACAAGAAAACCTTGGATGATATTTCTGTGATTCAACAAAAGACAGTTGGCACATCATTACAATTCACATTGAGTACATTAGAGACTACAAGCCACTACAGGCATATCAAAACATTCAGTGATGGAATTTATTAGGAATACCATTTAAGATTACTCAAAACTGTATTTATTAGGACTTGAGTTAGTAATTCTAGGATTATTTGGGATTAAATTCACAATACTGTAAGTTTTTAAACTTTCCATTTTGTATTCTTCAGCAATAACTATCTGCTGAATTTTACAAAGCTTGTTGTTTCACACTCATTTTTATTACTTATTTTAAGACCATAGAGTTCTAATAAGTGATCAAAGGTAAACATCCATAAGTTATCATTTTGCATCTGCAACATGAATAAATCTTCTCTATCTGTACCTAATGTGCTCCATTTGTTGTGATTTCTTTTTCAACATACATGTAATGCTCTGATGGAGAATTTATGATTTAAAAACATAAAACATAAATAAAAATTAATAATTTCTCAAATTTTGATAACTGAACAATAACTGGTACAAATATGATCAAAGGTAAACATCCACAAATTATCATTCTGCATCTGGAACATGGTCAAATCTTCCTTATCTGTACCTATTGTGCTCCAACAGTTTTGAATTTTTTTTTAACATAAATGTAATGCTCTGATGGAAAATGATATGATTTTTAAAAATTACATAAATAAGAATTCATAATTTCTGGCACAAGAAAAATATTTACTTGCATTTAAATAATTATATGCAATTTATTAATGCATAAAGAATGAAGACAAAATGTTCACAATACACAATCAATATTAGTTTTATTTATTAAGCCTTCTGCAGTTACAAGTGGGTTTATTTTTTTTGCAAAGTGCTAAATGAACATTAAAGTTAACATACATAAATGTATCAGTTTTTCAACTGAAGAAAACAATAATATAGACTGATTTTGGAAAACATAATTATTATAAGTATTATCACATAAAAAGGTCATTTTATGTTTGACCTGAAAGGCAACTTAAAGCCATTTTGATTGGTCTGAATTTTTGCTGTTAAAGGAACATCAATCTTCCGCTCATCTTTGCTTTTCATGTCAACATGTAATGTAGGTATATTTACTCATCTTAGAATAACTACTAATTGTGCTAAATTTTAGTATGGTTTAAACAAAGACTATTCAATTCAGATTACTCAATGTTCTCCACATTAAAAGAGTTCCAGCTGATAATTATTGATCACTATGGACTTTTACGATGGTGGCCAGATACTTGATTGGATCATGAAAAGGAAATGTCAGGTCAAATAACAGCAATTAACAAGGTAATACATGTATGAACTTTTCAATACATGAAACTTTCAATGTGACATCAGAGCATGCGACACTGAATCTGGTTTATACTGGAAATTAGGCTGACCTCATCCAAAAATATCCACATACTTCAACATTGATATTTCCATTTCCATTTCTCAAGGCATATATAAAGACCTTCAAAGGAATATAAATCAATGAGGATTGATATAAAGTGAATAATCACCATTTAAATGCACATGTAATCAAATTCTAAAAAATGAAATAGTTGGTATGAAATGCATGCGTAACCTGCATGACGTACTTTATCAAAGTACAGAGCATGCAAAACATGGTAGAACAACCATCTATTTATTCATAGGGGTAGAACATTTAATCATATCAGCTTGAGTTGATTTTATTATTGCCTTCCTCCCATAATGTCATCTGGTGGTACAGTGCCAAAGTTAAAGACAAGGGACAAAAATATGCATGCAGACAATATTAGAAAATGAGGACAATTATAGCATTATAAACTTTAAATAATAATGGCCACAAAACAATGACATACTAGTTAATAATACTATAAGGCTCTCACACCAGTTCTTATGCAAATGTGTGTAAATGAGGTGATACAAATTAAGACACCTGTTTTCCAAAAAGATTTTGAGCAACAACTGGTAAAAGGATTATTGTTCTTGCATGCAAAGTCTGAAATAATGAACATGACCTTCTTTGTAAGCCAAGGTTCTGATATGTTTACCCTATCTACACCTTGGCAGACTGAGCAAATATTTTAGTGAAAAAGGTAAAAGTTGGAAAAATACCAGTGTTGCCAAATCAAAATATATCATCAACAATTAATTTGAATTTTTTTCTGGTGCCCCTGTTGGGCTATTGCCCTAATCATGTACTTAGCGTGCTTAATGGGTAATCTGGCCCTGATCATATCAATCGGATGAAACAATATTTACAATGTTTCAAAATACCAATGTCATATGCATCGTATGGATAAGGAAGAAATCACCTTGCAGACATTGCACACTGGCTTTGTGTTGGTGACAATTCAGGGTATTTTACAGCCCATAGAAAATACAACTGCAGAATACAGTAATGGCTAATTAGGCTTGATGTAATCATTATACAGGTGATCAAATATCAAAATTAATTAGTAAATATCATACTAATATTTACATCACAATTGTTATCCCAGATTTTCATTAATTAGTGACAATTTATAAAAGATACGACATAGTCAAAAATATACCAGTATTGATGTGAACCTACAATGAATATGTTAAGACAAAGTAAAGCTCATGTGACTACAGCTATTGAATTATTTTGTTTGTTCAAAATATTAGCTAGACTTGAATAAATAAAAGAACCTAAATATTTAACAACAAAAATTTAACTGGTCTCCAAAATGTTTTGAACACTTTATAATTAGTATGAAAATAATGCACACAAAACAGGCAACTCCGCTATCAATTGTATGCAGGCTAAATATTCATTGATGAGAAGCTTATATATGTGGATGGCAGGCAAGATATTAGGATTCATTCTGTTTTAAATTTGTATCCTGGGTTATTGTTCCATTAGGGGTCATTTCAGTAAGACTTATTATGATTTGTAAAGGTTGCAAGGTTTGCATTATGAAATTAAATAAACAAGAAAATAATATATTTCAAATACAACACCAACTAAATTTAACAAACATTGCTGCAAAACTAATAAAGTCATATATATATATATATAGATATATATACACACCAGACAGAACGGTAAGTGCTATCCCTGGATTCTATAGGAGAATGCTTGATAAAAGTAGGCAGAATTAATATTTAATACAAATAATACTATCACACAGGTAAGAGAATTTTTAATTCACATTCTATGGAGATTCAAACCCATGTCTGCAGGTAGATGGCACACACACACACACACACACACACACATATATATATATATGATAGTTTCAAGTCTAGTGTTAGTGTTAACTTACAAGTACATTAAAATAAACAATAACATGGACATGTATGCAAAGAATGATTTCCCTTATGATGCATACAAATCATGTATCTATTGTTGCATTCATACTTTGTTATTATTATGAATGACTCTATGTTGTCAGTCATCTGTTCATTACCAAGTTATTTTTCTCCCCCCACCCAAACACTGTATATAATGCTGCAAGTCTGCTTTTAGACTGCATGAGTTTCGCAAGACATGACTGCATATCAGTTCTGAAACCATAAATGATACACATCTGCAATGTCTGATTCACATCCATCACAAGCTTTCCTCTGTGACTCCCTTCACAGCCAATTCCTCCATTACACGATCCAGATAAGTTGCATCAGGATAGCCAAATCTGTAAACAGAATAAAAAGCCACTGACAACTATGTCATATACTGTATGCATGTAATTTTACACATTTCTCAGTGTTCATGAAATTTCAGATGCACATACTTCTAGAAAAACAAGTTACTGAGCAAGTGCATCTTCACTCAGAATACAGCAGCAATAATATACTTCATGAACATTTATAATCTCTGCCCTTTAATTTTCATACCATATTATTGTCTGGATCTGTGCCTATATGTCTATTTTTGGTACAAGATATAGATTGTTAGCTTCATTTGAATGAACACCTTTCATTCCTAATATGTATGTTATCTGCAAAATGACAAGAAAAATGGAAATCATGCATCCCAAATAAAATGCTCTCTCTATAATGCTTTTCATTAGATCCATAAAATTTGGAAGTTTATAGTGAGATAAAACATTTTTAATCATACACAAAAATACACAAATGTGTATCTGCTGATGTAAAATTACATTATAATTCTCATTTAGGACCAGCTAGACATCATCTCTTTTGGTGAAAACTCCATGTCAATATTACTTTTCTCTCATGAGCAGCAGTGGTAACAAAAGTTTGAAAATAGCAACTGCAATGCCAATATTGGACATCAGATCCACACCATTTTTATTTATAACCAACCAGACATCATAGAATGTCATTCAGTGAAAATGCTATATTAATATGATCATACAATTAGGAAGAGTAGCAACCACAATCATAAATATGATCAAGAGAAATGAGTGATGAAGTACCAGAAATCCTTGAAAAATGAATATAATTGGCTGAAACATGACTCAGAAAAGCATGTGGTGTTGTGCTGCTGTGCCTATCTGGCTGGAGTGTAGAGATTAGTGAATTTAGACAGGATCAGTAGAAAATTTATCATGCTGATGCAGAAGATTGGTGAAAAAATTAAAATAATAAAAACAGAATAAGATATGGTAATCTACTGAAAAATGTGAAGCAATCCATGTTCACAAGATTCTGCCATACACTACATCAGACTCCAAAAAGGTCAAACCAAAATAATAGCAACACATTCACATATTAGCATGTTCATCTTCAGATACAGAACATATATACCATTTTTGAAAACAAGTCATCAAACATCTGTGACTAATTGTTCTCTCATACACTGCATTCTGGCAAAAAAAGGTAATACTCCTAGCAACAAGAGTACAATGAATAGCACATTTCATTGAACCTTTCATACCCTCAGTGACCCCAAGAGATGATGTATAGGCCACATGATTGGCCAGTATGCAAGTCCATGGTCAATTAGTGGTTTTAGCTACTAATGAAGTTTGTGTTGTATTTCCTTTAGTTCAGGGTGTTCCCTCACATTTCAAGATTCCTGTAAAAAAAAAACTGGCTGGACTCAAGCTAGTGCAGTTTCCATTATACTGCCAAGGGATTTCTTTCTACAGCAGTTTCAGTTCAGTGGTCAGTACTGCTACCAATATGCAGAAGATCACTGATGAACAAAAGGGTTTCGTTCATGTGAGAAACATTACAACTATATCTAGTATCAATATGGTTTATGTTTGAGAAAAGCCAAATTAATGTACAGGATATCCAATAATAGAGCTCCTGAATATTTACAATTACTATTCCAGTATAGGCTACCTGGAATACTCCCCACCTGTAATCCATGTCTACCAAACAGTATAAAATTCCCGAACCAAATAAGGAATTATTTTTAAAAAGTTTCCAATACTCTGGAACTTTGCTCTGGAATAGTATTCCAGTTGAGATTAGAAATGCCCACTCTACTTCCTTCTTCCAAACCCAATATATCCAGTGGCTTCAGAGATCCAGCTAAAATAAATTCCTTTGTATGAGGGCCTCAAGGTAGATTAGGTCTTCAGCTAATTGTGTTACCCTCTTTAAATAATGTCATTATGACGCTGAGACTGAGAGTGTCATTGGGATGCATAGCAGTCATCTTAATTATCAGGGATGGTTTCAACCTCTTCATTAAAATTATATCTTGTGTTGATATGGTTCATGACAATGAAATTAGGCATGTTATTATAGCTCATGATCTCAAAGTTGGGCATGTTATTATAGCTCATGATTCCAAACTGGGCATGTTACTGTAGATCATGTCAGATGGCTGCAGAACAATTTTTTCAATCAGTTGGACGAGTAGAGTGACACCAAAATAGTCACTTATGGACCACATAAATAACTAATGTGCTGCAAATGAACAGTTGTATCAGCAACAAACTGATTTCCTAGAAATGACAACATGAGCTGGCAAATAAAGATTAACATCTTAAAATGGCGACCTCATTACACTTGGTACTACTTCTCTGTTTTCCAAAAGAAATTCGTTTTTCTGATGATCAGAAAACCATTATTTCCTTATATGCAAAGGAGCAATAGTTCAACCCATATGGGAGAGTAATCAATTTGTTTTGAACATTTTTATTGTTATCAAACCTAATGGGAAATTCCAGCTAATTATCAACCTAAAACAGTTGAATAAATTTGTTCATTATAGACATTCCAAGCAAGAAACATTTAAAATTGTTTTAGATCTTATCCAGGAAAATGATTTCTTTACTTCTTTTGATCTGAAGGATGGTTACTTTAGTAGTCCAATATATAGAGATTACCCGAAGTTTCTAAAGTTTATTTGGAATGGCAAACTTTTTCAGTTTGTGTGTTTACCTTTTCAGCTTTCCTATGCTCCAAGAGTTTTCACTAAGATCCTAAAACCAATGTTTGCATGGTTTAGGCAGCAGTGCATTAATGTTCCTATTATACTGATGACTCATGGAATTTGGATGGTGACAGTGACCGATTTGCTTACAAAATATGTGGACTAGTATTGAAATATTACAATCTCTTGGTTTCACAATCTAGAAAAATCAGTACTTATTCCATCTCAAAGAATTACCTTTTTGGGTTTTGTGTTAGACTGTGCAGTTTAAGGTTTATCTTAATGAGGAGAAAGTGGAAAAAATTTATGCTGTCTTGAAAGCCACAATGCACTACAGGTGTTTGGAACATGATAAACTATAAGGACTTCATAAAAGCAAATATTTTGATAATACAGTACAATTATCTCCACAAAGTATCCAGGAACTGGAATGGTGGTTCCTAATTGCTGCAGATAGGAATGGAAAATCTATCAGACAAGACAAGATTGCCTTTACTATTCAAACTCCTCACTCTCGGGGTTGGGAGCTTATGAAGTTGGTTCTGACAGATCACTCTTGGGCAGATGGAACAAGAATGAGACCATCTTTTCCATAAATGACCTGGAGTTGTGAATTTTTTATATACCTAACACGCTTTTTATTCAGATCATAAAAAGTATATATTAAGATTCAGTCTCACTATGTGTGCTATCTCAAATATTAATGATATGGGTGGAATGGCATCTATTCAATTGGATCAGCTAGCTAGACAGATTTGGGAATGGTGCTTGGAAAGGAATATATTCATTTCAGCAGTCCATATTGCTGGCAAACTTAATATACAGGCAGCTTTCTGTCCTGGAATTTTTCTGGCTCTACTGAATGGATGCTTGAGAGAAAGTTTTTACAGAAGGTGCACACAGACTTTTGTACCTGACATAGATCGTTTTGCATATCAATTAAACTGTCAATTAAAGATATTCATCTCATGGTTTCCAGAACCAGGTGCTTTTAAAATTGATGCCTTTTCTTTCTCTTGGCATGATTCAATCCCATACATTTTTCACCCTTTTAAGATTATTGGGGAAATATTGAATAAAATAGATGCTGATCATGCAAGTAAAGCACTCTTAATTGTTCCACATTCGACACCACAATCCTGGTTTCCTTTAGTCATGTTTGATTACTCTTTTGCACTGCCAAGGCTTAAGGGCCACTGGGTGTGTATGGCTTCTCATGCAGTTAGATCAGCAGCTGGACATATGTAAATGACAAGCCAGTACATGTTCACTGTGGAAATATCAGCCCACTAAACTTCCTAAGCCACCATGAAAGCACTACAGCTGTTAAGAATCTGTCAAAAGGTCCCAGGAATGAATACAAGCTGAGCAAAAATGCCACAGAATACTCACAATAGCCATTGAGCATCAAATTTGAAGTGTCCTTACACATTGCTAAAATCACTCTTGTACTCCGTGGAACAAATCAATTCATCCCCTCATTTGCTATTGCACTCATGCACTCCAGACTGGTCAACTTCACATTACTCTTTTGGTGTCCCTTGGAATAATCCAGGCAATACACATTGAACTGCTGCATGTCTTTTGTCTTCTAGGCTCAAGCATTTCAATGTTGCAGGCAAGACATAGATAAATTCGCTTCTACTTTATGTGGAGCACACAATAGATCTTCAGCAGTTCTGTGTATGTTACAGTGTAGCTACTGATTGTATGTCCTACTTATTACAGGTATCAAGCTTTGTTTGGATAACCAATCAGATTTCCTGCTCTTTAGATGCATGCATAAACCAGGCTTCCTGAGCCATTGGTGTAAGACACACTCAAGTTGAGACACATGCTAGACATGAGACAGATAAATGAGACTGCTCCACTGGAGGTAGTCATTGGCAATCCACACAATCCAGACAATTTGTGAGGTCAAGACAGAAGTAAGACTGCTTTGGAGATACCAGAGGCAGCATGCTAGGGACCACTCACTCTGGGTACTTCAAGAGTATTATTTAGCATGAGTGCACACTACTCAGCCTCTTCCCCAGGTAGTCCATGTATTGATACCATGATGTCCTGATGCCATGTCATGTGGGTGACATTGGAGGCCCTGTCCTGCACATCTGTCAGCAGGATTCCCCCACTCCTCAAAACAACTCCAGTCACACATATTGTCTCTTGTTCACCTTTTCTGCATACCACTTGTTGCAAAGGCACTCAATGAAATAATCAAACCATTCACTGTGTTTGTGTTGGAACTCAGCCAGCAAAGCTTGGAGGATGTTCATGGCCTTATTGTGACACTCTTTCTCAGCCTTGGTATTAGGAAGTTGTGGTTATAATAGCATGTATGATGTCTTATTTAATTAGCATGTTATGTGTCCTGAGACCTAATATTATGATGGTAATGGCCTTTGTTGCATCTCTGAAGTTCAGTCTGCCAAGGCTGGCCAGTTTAATCTTAAGCAGGCATATGGCAACCATTGTATACCTGACCTTTAGGCTTCCAATTTCATAGCCAATGAGGTTATGAGGTTTTTTATTTGCAGTGGTGCAGCCATCATGTGACCTGCACACTTGCATGACTACTATTCCATTTAAAAGGGTCAGGTGCATTTCTAATAATCATTGCAGACCCATGCTACATCTGTCATTCTACCATATTTTTTAAAACACGATAGTGTCAGGAGGGTTTGGGACAAAAACAAATTGTGTTTTTTTTTGTATGACACATTGTATTATGGTAGGTATGCTACAGACCAAGCAGAGACAATTCCAGAAAAGTATTCATTTTGGCCCCCAGTTTAGCTTAATTTATGGTATAGGTCAATCCTACCTCTTCATCACTCATTGCCTATTTCTTTTAAACCTCCAGAAACCACTAGCTCAGGCAAGCAGTCACATTGATGTGCCCCTGTTTCAGCCATTCCAGCTGCACTTGCATGGGCTATTGTTACCTGTATGTCTTCTGGCCTGACTGTCAACCCATTGAGCACCTCCTTGATCCTCAATTTTGTGGTCATTAAAATTTTTTGTCACATGTTAAGGATTTCTATATTACATATATTATTTTATAATATAGCTCTTATTGAGTCATTTGGTTAAATGATATTTTTTAAATTCTTTAATTCTATGACTGGCTTTTACTATAATAAGAGTACATGTACACACTGTTGCCACTCATAAATCATGGTTGAATTGCCATGTTCATGTCAGCATCCTATGATCTAAGGATACTGCCCTTGGCTGGTGATTGATTCAATTATAAAAAGTAAAGTATTGGCTGCTAAAGTATTTCACAACACATAATAATTTACAAATACCTGCAATTATATTGTAATGAAATTGAGTTGTTTATCTGCTGTGTATATGTTGATTATATAAAGGAATTTTATATGCAATGTTCTCATTCTTAGCTGTACCAGTCTTGTGAGTGTCATGAGAGGAATTTGATTTATTTATTTATTGTGCATTGAAACTGCATAGCTGAAGCACTTATTCCTTACTGGATTATTGTGAAATTATTCAATGACTTGGATAATTATTAATTTTGTTGGATTACTATGAAACAATCAAGGACATTTGTTTCATTCAAATTTCAATGGATTTACGTTGAACAAGTAAACTCTTTTGAATATTAGAACAGTGACTCTTCTGTGGTACAAGCACATAAGCACATCAGAACTTTCATTTGGAATACATTTGGAACATTTCTGAATTATTGTGAAATTGAAAGTAAATTTAGGAAATTCTTGGAATTCATACCATACTGTAAGTTATTTTTTAATTCTTTTACTTTGTTTGACTTTATATTTTGAACTATAGAATGCTTGTTGGGTTTTGCTTAATTCTTGTTGCATAGTTTAAGCCCCTAGGATTTAACACATGGCTCTTATGAAGTTTTGGGTATGGTTCACTGACTGCCTGAATATAAGAAACACATAGCCAATGACCACAAGCATTAAACAACAATGTACACTCAAGCAGGCTGCTCAGATAAACAGTAATTACTGTTATCTTTCATATCATGCACACTGTTATACTCTTCTTCTGAGCGCCTCAAGGGATAATAGTCCTAAACCAAATGAATCACCCTTAGTAAATAAAGTATTACTATTATATTATTATTATTATTGTTGTGGTTGGGCCAAATAGCCCTCAAGATCCACACATGACTGAATGGGGCCCTCTCGTTTTTACTGACTTTTGGTGGGGGGCAATTCAGAACCCCTTGTGGCAGCTATTTTTAAAATTTATGGTGACATGATCACAAAACCAGCCTGGTGCTTTCATACATCTAAATTGCCAGAAAACCAAAAATCTCTGAAACAGATACAAGTGGATGCTATTCAAAATAACACAAAAAATTGTGTTTCCTACCCACTTTTTTGGTGACAATGAAAATAATCTCCCAGGGTCAAGTTATGGGGGTAAATAACTCATATCACTAAATTTGAATCATTCTTGGTTATTTGATCACTGGTTCATTAACATTCCACACAAATGAAAATAATAGTACAATTTCAAAACAAATTCTGAAAAATCAACTAACTCATTATCTCCATATGTGCTGTGCTTTTGTATTATGCTGTAGAAAGCTTGTTCCAGTTTATGTGTCATCAGTACAAGTCATGACAGAATATTGTATGGTATTACAGAAATGGGGAAAGGTGTAGATCTACAATATATAATGCAATGTAGACATCAAACTCACATGAAAAAACAAATAGCTGAGAAAACAAATTTTTCAGACCAGATTTTTGGGGATACAAAATTTGCATGTTATAGAACATATTAGACTTCATGCCATTATTTCTAAAAGCTGACAGAGGCTGGTCAGTACAGCAGAAAGATGAACCATTGCAAAAAGTTGAGTGATTGATATTTGGAGTAAAAAGAGGCATATATATGAAAATCACAAGTCCCATAAGCATCAGAAAATGACAAGAAAAAAAGAAAGTAAAAACAAGAAAAGAAGTCATTTTCCCCTATTAGCTTATGCATAGGACAAATAGCCAATTGTACATATAAGCATCAAACAAATTAAAAATCTGTCAAACAAATGAGGATAGATGCAATCAGAAGAAAGAAAATATGTCTTTTCTACCCCATTTTCAGATAAAAATAAAAGTAATAGAGTGCCTGTGCAATAACATTCCACAGAAATGACAGTCATTTCTTGACAAATTCAAAGAAATTTCTAAAAAATCAATTAACTCATTTTCTTTGTATGCTGCATTTTTGCATCATAAAATGGTACACTTGTTTCAAGCTCAGTGTGACATAATTATAATTCAAAATTGGAAATATATTGCTCTATAATTATGATACCAAGTTTGTGTCCAGATTTTAGTTTTTTTGACATTAGATCTAAACAGACTGGTCTGAATAGACAGATAAACATTTGAGAGCAAGACAAGTTAGTCTGAGATTTGGTACAAAAATGGGACCAATAAGCAAACAAGAAGTCCTTGAAGGGACTTATGATGTACTGGGCAAAAAGAACTTCCAGAAGATATTCATGATCAGACAATTCTTCCTTTTAACTGCTGGGTGTTGAAACCATCTGATATTCTTCAGTGATAAGAAGATTTTCAAATTAGCTACTGTAAAATTGGCACCATTTTCATTTGTTACCAAGTACATATCATTAATAGTCTTTAGGTCAGAACCACATGCCAATATGACAATCCACTTAAGGGAAGTAGTGAAAAAATTCCATTTCGATGGAGAAGAGATAAAAATATTTTTCAAGATAATCACCATGGTGGCCATATTGAGGGTCATTCATTTTCATTTAAGACCAACAAGACACCATAAGCACTCATCTATTGAAAACCCACTTTCAAAATGACTTTACATATAAGAGCAATGATAACAAGATTTTCCAGACTGAATATCAGCATCAGTTTAATTTAAGACATTATAGAAAGTCTTTTAGTGATGCTGAAATGGTCGTTCAGTCAGACGAAGTAAAGATAGCAAGACTTTTAAGCTAGCTACTTGAAAATCTGATCTGGTCTCTTCTGGTGAAAACTCCATGCCAATATGAATTTCCTTACTGGAGGAACAACAATAACAAGGTATTCAAGATGACTGCTGTGGTAGCCATATTGAACATCTTATACAGAAATTTCAGACTGAAATATAAGGGCTTTTAGGAGCTTCTTAGGGCCTATTTACCCATTTTTAAGGCCTCATTAAACAAGCAAATCTTACCTTTTACCAATGTGTTTTTGCATGCTTTTGAAACTGCACATGTGTAAATCTTCATCATTATTACATCTGATTCTCCAAGTTAGTTTCTCCAATGCCCTTTATACACATGAACCTTTTATACTCATGAACATATTTACTTTGTGGGTGTCCACAACCAAAACCAATAAAAGTAATATATTTACACATTTTGTCCACTGTCCAAATGCAGTTATATTACACAACACAACAGTCTTTCACTTTTTCCTCAAGTTTCATGCTTAGCTTATTAGAAAAGACCAATTTTCCTTTGACTTTTGCCAAAGCGTGTTTGAATGGGCACCACAGGTCAGCTAGTGGAAGGGTGGGGGTTAACAGTACACAGAATGAGTCACTTAAACTTACCACCATATTATTTGTTTCCAATTTACACTCTGGCATATTCAAGCTACAGTTTCCACTGCAAATGAATCATATTTTTTGTCACAATGAAGAAATGCCAAAATTTTGTGATTTCCTAGATTTTGTAAGTGTTTTGTGCTTTTCTCATTTTTAATGCAATTTCATTCTGCTTTCAGCCATTTCCTCAAAATCTACATTCTTATGAGAAAAAGCACAGCATGTCTTGTACATTTTGCCCTTTACTTTTATGACCAACTATAGTCAGACAACCATTTCCAGTTGAAAACACTTTCCAGTCATGAAAAAACAGCATAATTTACATTCATGCACATTGGCTATTTTATTATCAATTTGAAAATTGCATGGTTTACTCTGTCACGTCAGAATTTTTTAAAAATTTCTTCAATGAATTGGAACATTTTTACATCATAATTTTTTTATAAAACTAATAGGAATATCACTCTGCTCCCTAGAAAAAGAAATGGCAACAGTGACTGGGTATGTATATCACATTTATGGCAGTTAAAATGTGGACATAGTGGTAACCATGCAATGTTTGTTTTCTTTGCACATTTTGACAAACTATGTTATTCTTTATTTCAGACCAAATACTCACAGATTTGTTTAAAAACAAATACGATTCTTTTTGTAGAAAGAAGTTCTCATCATGGAAAAATGCAAGGGTTTATTTAGATCATTGGTTGACATTCAAGGAAGTTTCAAGAATGGGTTGAATTTAAGAACTTTTAAAGGCTGTGTGAACCGTGGATAAGATTTTAAATACGGCTACCAAAATAGCACCTGCAGTAAGATACAAAAAATCTTTTGGTGAAAAAAACACATGTCAATATGGCTTTCTGTTCGGTAGTGGTAACAAAATTTTTGATATGGCTACCATGGCAGCCATACTGAATGTCAGAGTGGCACCATTTTTATTTAGAACCAATTAGACCATGGGATGAATGTGTGTAAAGTTATGGGAATCCACAGAGTAGTTTAGATGCAGCTTCATGCAAGTGATGTAACAAACAAAACCTATGATTCCTACCATCATCTCAAGTTAAAAAAATTTAAAAAATCTCCCAGGAATAATGAGATATGTGGGAATACTGCTCAGTCAGGGTTTATATACCTTTCCATTTGGTTTAACATTATGTTTATGTAATTTTTAATG
This sequence comes from Sinohyriopsis cumingii, assembly GCA_028554795.2. Taxonomy (NCBI): domain Eukaryota; kingdom Metazoa; phylum Mollusca; class Bivalvia; order Unionida; family Unionidae; genus Sinohyriopsis; species Sinohyriopsis cumingii. Next base: position 398,288 of record JAPYKE020000319.1, on the reverse strand, counting down.
TAGCAGTAAATACTTTTGTAAGTGTGTATATGTTTGTAATTGTGAGAAAAAGACAGACCAATATTATCTGCTGTTCAATGTGATGTCTGTTATTGCCTTTTATTACTTGCCTGTAATGATATTCAATAAAACATTAGCTGCTTGATCTCAACTGAAACATTTCACTGTTAGCTAAAATCAATCCCTACTTTTGTGGTCCTCCATCTCTATTTGTCTTATGATGAATGTCATTCCATGTAACTGTATCTTCTAGTCCTGTTGTTCGTGATGTTCCGATTGTAAAGACAAGTCGGCGATGGAATGCTTCTCTCAGCAACCTTAGAACCAAGTTACCCCTTTCATTATTTGGAAGATAGGCTTTGCGTTTTATTCCAATATATGGCCTTCCAGGATGTGGATGTTCTGCCTGTTCAAGGAGAAAAGATAAAACATGTAGTTTTTTATGGAGTGGGGTAAAACTAATTTTAATAATTTAATACTTACCTGCTGCTGATGCACCACTTTTCTTTTCAAGGACACCTAGTTCTAAGTCCAAACTACACACGAAACTATAACTTACAGATCATACAAAAGTTCTAATGAAGAACAATTTCTGGATGACCAAATAAAGATCCATGGAATATAATTCAAAATTTGGATGACATAGATGAAGCTCGGAGGGCATGGACTGACTTATTTATGGATGTTGTCCCTAAGCATGCACCACTGAAAGTACATCAAGTAAAGAATGAAATCCAACCTAATTGATTCACTACTGAAATCTGATGCCATGAAAACAAGAGACCAGTTCAAGGATATGGGAAGCCATGCACATTATAAATGACATCATTGTCTCTCAGATGATACAGACACTGCAAATGTTTTCAATGATTTCTTCATCAACATTAACACAAAATTAAAGGAACCAGTGATAGAAAACAACTTTAATGAACTGAAAAAGTTCTGCATGAGCAAAATCCCCAGGAAGATGTGTTTCTCTATCCCACCTGCATCACAAACCTTTGTTTAAAAAGAAAAGTCTCAAAAGACATGATAGCAGGAAAATTAGAGGGCTTGATTAGATTGGTCTATGACTCATAAAAAACATTGGACTCATCATTTTAAAATAGCATAAAACATGCATAATCAATTTAAGTATTGGAACCTCATCTGTCCCTAAAATAAAGGAAACTGCAAAAGTAATGCCTATTCACAAATCTGATTCTAAGGATGATGCTGATAACTATTGGCCAATCTCAATCCTACCAAACTTGTCAAAATTGATTGAAAAACATGTCCTTGACTCATTCATCTCATATTTAACTAAGCACTTGCTGCTACACCTTAACCAATCTGGCTTTAGCCAGAAACATTCATGTCATACTGCCTTGACCTCCCTAACTGACAAATAGTTTCAATCACTTGATCAAGGCAGATTAATATGATCTGTATTTGTAGATTTCAGGAAAGCTATTGACATGGTGGATCATGAAATCATTTTGAAAAAACTGAAAATATACCAATGTGATTAAAGCACAGTTAGATGGTTTACTTCTAACTGAAGTGAGAAAATACTTCATGTTTATATAAATGATGTTCTGTCTGAACCTGGAACATTTAAATATGGAGTATCACAAGGCTCAATTCTAGGTCCATTACTACTTGTATTTATTAATAACCTACCACTTTTACATTTCCTTACAGAATGCCCTAAACAAACTGGACAACTGGTGCACATGCAATGGCATGGTGGTAAAGACTGGTAAAACTAAAATATTACTTATCTCAAGATGGCAAAAAGCAACAAATCTTGAGAGGCCCCAAGTGGCCAAGTGGTTTAAAGCACTCTCCTTCATGGATCACTGCCATCTCACCTATGTCTGTGTGGGTTTGAGTCTCGGGCTTGACCAATGTGGATATGTGAGAAAGCTTTCCGGTAGCTTCTTGTGGGTTGGTGGTTCTTTCCGGGTTTTCCCCGGTTCTTCTTCCACCATTAATACGGGCCGCCATGTATAGCCTATCTTGTGCTGAAAAATGGCGTTAAACCCAATATCAACAATAACAACAACAACAACTCTTGAGGGTGATGAACTATGTCTGACATGGAAGGATGCAAGTTTGCAAATGGTCTGTCATGATAGTCTGTTGGTGTTTTGATAAATAATAAAACCTATCATGGGCTAACTATATAAAATATATCAGTAAAAAAAGTTAATTCATGTTTATGGCTTCTTGATATCATAAGACACTTTCTCCCAGGAAGGCACATAAAACTATTTTATAACAATTACATATAAACCTATTTAGATTAGTGTTAATTGAAATGATAAAAGCATCTCAAAGCTAACATTTTTTCAAAAAGAAATATTTAGGCTAACATTACTGTAAACAGAAAACAGGGGAAAAGTTTATTACCTATTAAAGACTGAATCCAGTAAAGAAAAGCCAAGTTAATATACAGAATATCCAATAATAGTGCTCCTGTATATACAATAACTATTTATATGTAGCCTACCTGGTAATACTCCACATTTGCGATCCATGTCTACCATTACAGTATAAAATTCCCAAAAGAAATAAGGAATTATTCCCAAAAAGTTTCTAATACTCTGGAACATTGCTCTGGAATCATATTCCAGTTGAGATTAGAAATGCCAACTATCTTTCCTTTGTCCAAACTCAATAATCCACTGGCTTCTGTGATGGAGTTAAAATGAGAATTATGAAAACAAAAGAACAGTACTGGTATTCATGAATGCCCCTTGGCATCATCAAAACACTGCCTGTCTATTTGCCATAATTGCACATTGCATGTATATTGACTATGTGGGTTCAATATGTATAGTTGAGTATCCATTTGGTAAAAGGAAAGAAAGTAAATATATTGTTGTCTAAACATGTACATGCTACTTAAATATGTTAATAATGTATGTGTGTATATATGTGCATTGTATATAAACAAGTTCCTTTGTATGTGCTAATTGTGTTACCATCTTTAAATAAAGTCATTATTATTATTATTTTCTCCCTCCTCCAATTATGTATTGGATTAAACTAGAGCTGAGAAGAACCCAGTCTGACTCCATTAGTGAGAGTCAACATATGGAACATCTTTCTTCATTATTTGGACTGTTGAGCTGGGAGAAGGGAATCTTAGCAGTTATGTATTACATAATTAGAATTAGTTTTACACAAACTATAATTAAACAGCAGTATATCATCTATTACTACTGCACTTCTGAATTTATCAGTAAGGCAGGAGGCTGACAACCTTGATTAAACTGGTATAGAAACAATTGCAGCTACCCTTACCAATTAGGAGTGTCCACTATTGTAGGTTAGTATAAGGTTTGGCCAATGATGTGCCATCAATCTATGACCCAACAATGCCTTTGTTCTGACATGCCAAAGATCAAAGGAAAAAGGAAGTGAAGATAGTGTTAGATCACCAGAATATTCCAATCTGACCTAAACTGAATTGCAATTCTGGCTTCAAAAGCTCAGCCCATTTCATGCAAGATCAGATCATTCATATGCATGGCTCTTCCTCATTAATCAAACGGTCCAAAATCCTGGTATAAAAATATATTCCAAGTTTGGTAAAAACTGGATCAAAAATTAAACCTCCAGAGTGATAACAAGTTCAGCTGATCAGATGCAAAACTACCTCAATTGTATGTGTGGATCTCATAACTACATCCATCCAAGGTCCTGAAGATATTTCAAGTCTGATCAAAATCAAATCAGAAATGTGACTTCCAGAAGGATAAAACACAACCAATCAGATGCAACATCTCCTAATTAGTATGCATGGATCTTGCTTATTATTGAGCCTTTCTGAAACCTTACTGATATAAACATATATGACAAGTATGATCAAAATTAGATCAGAAATACAGCTTCTAGGGAGGTAACAAACTCGTCCAATTAAAAGCAAGAACACCTAATTATGGATGTTACTCATTACTGTACTGAACTTATCCCAGATCTAAATAATATAAGCAAATATTTCAAGTTTGACCAAAATAAGACTTCCAGTGGTAACAAGTGCAGGCATACAGATACAAGATTACATTATTATTGAATCCATCCAAGAGTCTGATGATATAAGCCCGTAAGTTTGGTCACAAATACAAGATTTATAGTTTACAGCATTTGTATGGGAAAATATTAATGAGTTTTTCAGCTGGAAATACTGCACGACCTTGGGAGTGCAGTATCTCCATCCGACAAAATGAGTTCATATTTTCCCATACAAATGCATTAACCATTTTAAGATATGCTCATTTTCTTATTCTACCAAAGGCTTAATGATATAAACAAAATACACTACACGAAACATTAGGTAACTGAATATATGCCATATTCCAAAACTAAATACACAAGCGCAGATTCATCAGTACACAACAAAAGCATTATTAATGCACACATAACTCCACCCAGATAAATTTGAACTTAAAAGCAAGAACACCTAATTATGGATGTTACTCATTACTGTACTGAACTTATCCCAGATCTAAATAATATAAGCAAATATTTCAAGTTTGACCAAAATAAGACTTCCAGTGGTAACAAGTGCAGGCATACAGATACAAGATTACATTATTATTGAATCCATCCAAGAGTCTTTAGATATTATTTAGATCTGCGAGACATAACCTTCAAAAGAAAATGGCATTTTAGTCTATTTAAAATTAAAATTTAGATTCATATTGTGAATGAATGCGCATTGCAACTTTTCCATTTAGTCTGGAATGAATAGATTTTGGTATTTTTGTTGATTCTGATAAATGACTGGATTTATGTGTCAATTCTACATGAAGTACATTGGATTTCTGCAGTGAGGAATCAGTGTGTTGACATCTGTTAGTGTTTTTCTGTTCTGTCATTGGATGTTTGAAATCATAATGTTGGAAAAATATGAAGTCTTTAACTTGCAATTATCAAAAGGATGCTATGGAATTTAATGTTTATTTCATTTATAATGCAGTAAGGAAGATGTAATCGCACTTGGAATATAGTTGAAATTAAAGTAGAATTTGAAAATGTATAATCAAGCTTGAGAACCCATGATATGGCTCATGTAATTTGGATTTGTGAACACTGATGATCCCACATTAGACTGAAGGCATCCTCTGTCTATTCTTATCTAGGAGATGTAAAATGGGAGCTTGTTGTTCAGTCTCATCATGAATACGTCCACCAAGGGTCTCCACCAGTCTGTACAGTAAATCTGCTAATGATTGGTGCAGAGACCATTATATTGGGACTGCCTCACTTCTCCTCGACAGACTGCCTACCAAAATATCCATCTTGCCAGGAATATGAAAAACATAGATGGTAATACTTTTGATGTTTCTCAATGAAGGAGGTTCCAAGCCTACATGCAAAGAAATTGAACTTGTATGCCCCTCTGTCACCTGAGTATGTTTCAATCAATGGAGACCATCACACAGCAATACTACTTAGCTGACACAAGCCTGATGAGTTAAAAATAATGCCCTCTTTTGTTTATGTGGAGCGAGGTTTCTTCCAGGGATCATGAACTAGCCCTTCTGGTTTCAAGTGAGCACATCACTTGGAATCTAATGCAGGTAAGAGATGGGGTTGGGGGCATGCATGGGGACTCTATTCAGAAACCTGTACTGATATGCCCACCAACTCAAGCACATGATAAATATGATTTTGACTCACAAACCTCCTGACATGGTCATGTTTTGAAAAACAAAATTTTCAGTAACCTTAGCAGAGTTTTGACTACCATGATATATTCCTGTAACCCGTAGTATGTATAAACAGTAGACAGTCCTGCATAGATTCATGTCAAACAGTCCTCTGGGCAATTTAGACAGGTAATCTCAAGGTGGTCAAAGATAAAAAAACCACCATTTGACTGACAATTTAACTGGCTGTCATAAAGGCTAGGGTGATGTTATGTGCTTTGAAAACTGTTTTGACAATGCACAATCTGAAAAGTAACAAAATGTTTAAAGAATCAACAAAACATGTCACTTGAGCTGAAGAGCTTTCTGCAGTGCACAGCACAATCTACCATTATCAATTGCAAATCATTTTTAGATCATTGATACCACAAGGGAAAATGTTCCAAGATAGTGATATCACAAAGAAGCCTTTACACAAGAGGACAGAAAATGAGAATAATATAAATAATGCAACTGCACCAATGTTGGACAAAAAGGTTAAGACAAAATAATACAAAATTCTCAGACCTGATTGATTATTTTAATGACAAGGAAGGTAACAAGACCATCACCATCTTGATTTGGGTGTAGAACCATGCTGTGAAGAAAATTTGTCATCTACCTTTAGGAAAACCAGGATTTGATAATAAAATATGGGACACCATTACATGTTTGAAACTAGCTCATAGCAATTTGGATGTAGAAATTCAACAAAATCTTTGGGCAAGTTTGAACAACAGTCCCATCCAGTCTCATATAAGCACAAAGATAAACACAAGTGATACTTGCATGTGATTCTACTGGTGGTAGGCCAAAAATACCACTTTGTTTATTTCACATACTATTTAAAGCTGAAATGTACCTATTTAGAAAATTAGAATTTTGTTAAAAAATTTATTTAAAAAAAACCCAAACAGTAGTTTTATCTGTTCTATTAACACAGTAGCGAAACCACCCAGAACCAATTTACTTCTGGCTGGAAATGTTCCACAAGTGTTATGACTCTATGGTCTTTAAGTAACAGAAAGAAGCAAAACCCAAAAATGTTGTAAAACTTAACAAATAATTTAATTCTTTAAGTTACATAATCAAACTGTAAGTGGAACTTACAGTATTATGAATTAAATCCAAAACAGCCCTAAAAAGCTCTGCACAAGTCCAAAAGAACTGAGTGTTCCAAATGAATTCCAGGCCCTCAAATGTGCTGATGTGCCAACAGTCTTGATGTTTCACAATGGGCTTGTCCAGAACTCCTTTGAATAAATTCACAATAGTCCCAGAATAATATTATAGTTCAGAGTCAAAGAACACTTTCTAATTCCAAAGAATAATCCAAACAAATTATATCTAAACAACATTTATAAATACATCTGCAGACAAATATTAAAACATTAAAACAAGAACATAGGAAATTAGAATGAATTAATTGATTACCTCTTTGCCAGCCTGATTTATTAACTACAAGGTCAACAGAGCATGATATTAAAATTGGTCTTAACTGCTTTCTCAAAACAGCTTTGTCTCAAATGTAAATGTTTTTAATGGAACTGTCATGTTTCAAAATTTGAGAAAAGGATGCATAAAATGAACAAGAAAACCAGAGAAACTTTGCCAAAATCAGAGATGTTCACATCTCTGCTGCTGTCTGGTCACTACTTAGTATTAAGATGACTTCTGAATTCCCTCACCAACACAGAATAAGAAGCAATGAAAGATCTAATTTACACCGAGCTACAGACAGCCTAGATTTCCAAAAAGTAGAGGCATACCTGCCATATTCCCAGATAGTGTTGGTTTGTTTTGAGAATCAAAAGGTGTGTTCTGTGGTCCCAATGACAGTCAGTGTGTTTGACCCTCAAAAAAGCCATGTCAACCAATTCAGAATATGCTATCTTTTCATAAAAGCCCATAGAAAATGATTTTAAATTCAAACCTGAACAAAAAATTAACCTGTCTGTTATCTTCAAAGTATTTAAAACACTAACAAAAGAAACACTTGGTAGACATTAAACAAAAACATATGTCTAGTTTTTGTCTTTAAAAAATCCATCAGATGGAAAATATATGTTTAATTTGATGCAGTCTTTGCTGCTCTCTATAGTTCAATGGGGGGATTGAAGGTAATCCAAGTGTCATTAGTGTACTTCTTTGATTAAGATAACAAATAATAATACAGAGAACTAGGCTGAATGTTCAATTCAGTATGTCAAATAGTCAAATATGCTACATGCAGGTGGTGCAGACCAAATATGATGCTACATGCAGGTGGTGCAGACAAATTTTGACGCTACATGCAGGTGGTGCAGACCAATTATGACGCATGTCATACACTTTAGAATGACATGTTAATATGTTGTTTGCAATATGTGCAAAGAATTAATCCTTCCCCTTGATGCTGTGATGCTGTGCTTGACAAAGTAAAAGCCCATTAACCTGGAGTTTTGACATTTTTTTGGCTGGGCTTAGCTTGCTTTGCTGATAGTGTATTACTTCCTGAATCATTCTCTTCCCAAAAATCAATCACACTTGAACACTATTCGATAACTGAAATGATCCTGTTTTGCATTTTGTATGTGGAGTCAAAGTCCAACTTCAAAGAAATATTGCCCCTGATCACGAACTTTATTAAAGTTGACTTCAACATGCTCATTCAATGCAGTGATGTGTAATAATATATGACCTTTAACATGTCTCTTGTATGTACTTAACTTCAGATGAACCGGGTTGTTCTACTTTTGTGTACTTTACTTATGCAACTTAGCTAAATGAATTCTCCCACAGCAGAGTTTGACATGCAACATCACCCTAGTTATTGTTAACCAATTAAGTAATCTCTGACAGGTGGCTGCTCATCTCAGACCACATTACCTTTTAATTGCCTCTATATCAGCTGTATATCCCAAGGATAGGTTTACCTGAGCTTTAAGCAGGGCTGTTTCCTGTTCATACATACTACAGATTACAGGCATATTATCACAGTGGTCAAAAAGTATTGTTTTGTTGTTGAAGAAACTTGAGGGCTAAGATTCCTGAAAATCATTTTGTTCAAAATCAAGACGAGGTATGGGTGTCCAGAATTGTGTTTTTTTGGGTGTAACAATGCATGTTATGGCAGGTATGGAGACGATTCTAGCATCTGAAGTTCCCAAGAGATCTGGACACAGATTTGAAGAAAAAGGTGAAAATATGACCTTTTATTGCCTCATCAAAGATATAAACACCCTCCTGAGCTATCACCTGACTTGAGGTGTGCAACAAAGATTGAGACCCCAAAACAGGTGATGGGCCAGACATAACTGGGTCTTCTGTATACTCATTTCCATCTTTGTCATCTTGTCTTCAACCTTGAAGCTTTACAGGATTATCACTTTTATCTCCCTCTGGGTGGCTGGATCCTCAAGCCCCATATTGGTTGAATGTGAATGTTGAAGAATGAGAGATGTTGACTTAAATGCTTTCCCAAGACAGGTGATCAAAACCCTGGAGCCCATTCCTCTTAGGAACTGAATGGTAACATAGAGGTGTGTGGAGGGGGATATTGACCTAAGCCCTATTCCTACACTGGTTGTCAAGACATGGTGCTTGGCTCTTAGCATCCTGTGAAAGAGACAAAGATCAGTACCAACCAACATACCTACTAACATGTGAGAACTATACAAATTTCAAGGAAGAGAATGATGAAAATAGCTTAAGAATCTGACTTTGATCATGCCGTTTTTCTCTTCTAGGAGAAAATATTGACTGAACTGAAGACTAGTGCCAAGAAAAGCAATAGCAATGCAAAATAGCAATTAATTATTACTTCTGTTAAGGCAGTTTTTGAAAAGAAGTTTTTATAAAGGATTTTTCATTTCTGACAATAGTGTAGTCCTACAATGTAATACGCCTCCCCAGATATGTTTCTTATGTTGCCATCTTACTGCCTAAATAATGATGCTGTGTAGTGTGTTTCAAGGTTGACTAACATTGGAACAAGAAGGCAAATTTTCAGGATCTGACACACTTGGCAGCCCATATTGACACTTTTCTACAAATTAAAGTCATATTGCTTAAGACATTCTTTACTTACTCTGATGTCTTTTTTCTAATAAATTCAAATTCTGACACAAACAAATGGATGTATTTTCAAGTTCCATTAACCTACATTTCAGTTGTCTGGAATGTGATGTAAACCTGGAATGCTGAAATCAGTTAAAAGGAGATAGGTATCTTGAATGAAACGAAGCTATCTAAACACTTTCCTCAATATTAGTATATTTTTATTCACTTTGTTAAAGAAACATACTTCAACTTAATCCAATTTTGGCATTCCCTGCTTCCATCACATGCCAGCCAACTGAAAATTAGGTTAATGAAACTTGAAAATAAGTTCAATTGCTTGTGTAAGAATTTGAATTTAATAGAAAAAAGATATCAGATTAAGTAAAGTCCTTCTACAGCAATATGACTGTGACTTACAGAAAAGCATTAAATTGGACTTCAAATTGTGTATGAGATATTCATGACAATTAGGCTTCTCATTCCAATGTTATACATCAGAACTCACTACACAGAGCTGTTATTTAGGCAGTAAGACAGCAACCTAAAAACAGAAACACCAGGATGGTGTCTTATGTTGTTGGATTAGTTACAGTGGACACATTTAATTTAAATCATTTGTGTAAATCTGAAAGCCCTTACTACCAGAATGGTTTGCCTTTCCATCATATTTGGTCAATTTCTGCAAAGCAAATTTTGAGGAGATTTCATTTAAAAGTTTTGTCTAATTTTAGTAATGTCAGCCATATTGAATAATAGTTTGGTATTATCTGTACCAATCTGAAGCCCTTTGTGCCAGGATGCTTGCATCAAATTTGGTCCAATTCTCTGAGGAGTGTTTGAAAAGAAGTTGTTTTAACTGAGGTTCATTTTTTTCAGTAACTGTGGCCAGATTGGATGGTGAATATGCATCATATCTACAAAACTGAAAGCCATGTATGCCATAATGGTGTCACATTTTAACAATTATCTGCTGTGTGGTTTTTGATACAAAGTCATTTAAAGGTTTACTGTGTTCAGTAACAGTGGCCATCTTTGATGACATATCAATATTAGATGAAAAAGTTCTAATTCATTTACATTTCCAATCACTATTGGCTAATACAAGTACATAACTTGTTGTTAATCATACAGAACTGTTTATTTTGGTCCTATTCACTGCCCTCCCCTACACACATGGGAACATTTTATTTAATTCACTGAAACATCAAGCCCAAGCTTGTCATTTTCGCCTGAAATTTGAGTAGGAAACACATTTTGAAAGCTATTTCTAAATACATCCTATCACATCAACTTCCAGGTGATCTTCCAATAACATAATGCCTAGTTGTGTTAGAAACATTGTTTTTCATTGGCTATTTGGCTCGCGCAAGAGCAGAAGGGTAAAAGTTTTATTTTTTTATTTTTTTACCTAATGGACCCATTATTTTCCTACTGAGACCACTCATTATTCCAAATGCCCATCTTATCCTACTTTTTGCAAAGGTTCATCTGTCTGTTTGCAGTTTATACCAGTCTGCCTTAGATCTGAGACCAGAAAGTCTAAAATCCGGACACAAAATCAGATTCTGACCACGGGTGAATTTTGGATGGAAAAAATGTGGGTCCAAAAAAGGAGGTTTTTCCCTCTTTATTTTGTAGTGCAACTAGAAATTCCAGATTATCTGGTATCATTGTAGAGCTACATCTGTCATTGTTTTGACCTTGATGCTACAGAGCTTGGCAGTAGGCTACTACTTCCTGCCATGTAAATTCATCACCAGGGGTTAATGTGCTAAGACCAGTTACAGGCACTAGGTTGTGCTGTATATTGTGTCCAGTTATAAGCTGAAAAGGACGCAACATGTAACAAGTTTTGCAGCAAGCCTTTAAATCTGCAAGACTGTCCACAAAATTGTGGTACATGATATCAAGCTGTCAAGTTCAAGTAAAAAGAATATCTCCTACAACAGCATAAAGAAAAGATATTGACCACAGTATATACATATATTCCTAGATCTATCAAAACTGCTGACTAGTTGCATGCAAAAGATTGCAAACACCACAACAGCATGAGGACACCTCTCTCACATAAACAACAATAATTTCAATCAGTCTATGGTAGAACAATTGCTTCTTACCTTTTGTGTACCACCAGTAAATTCATAGAAGATGACAATTGTTGTACACCTTTCAAATCCAGGTAAACAATGCTTGTCATAGAAAACTTGCATGGTTCCTTCTGGCTGACTACCAGTGATTTTTCCATACACCATTCCACAGCGAGGACAAGCTGGCTTGTACAAAAATTGTTGATCAATGCATTCCTCGCAAAAGGTATGGCCGCATTTGGGTAGTACTTTAGGATTTGTTATGGAATCCATGCAAATAACACAGTTCTCTTTGTTCTGGATATTTGATGAGCTTATAATGCTATCTGATTTGGATTGCAATTCTGATGATTTCAATGGTCTTCGTCCTTCAATATCTTCCTTTCTATTTGCAGAAAGTAGATCTGCAAAACACTTGGATGCTACTGGGTTGCCGCAGATTAAAATCACCTCCTTCAACTGATATTTCTGTGAGTGTGATTGTATCCATATAGTGAGACCAGCAATCATAGCATCACAGCAAATAGTCAATGGCACTTCAGACGTTTCATCAGCTGAAGATACAACAATGCACAAGGTTAATACATTGATGAACAGCCTAAGAAATAAAAATGTCTTCCACATAGTTCTACTCTATGTTCAAATGTTCAATGATATGTCATTGATATATTTCATATTTTCAAGTTTTGTTTTTATTTAATAACAAGTTCTATAAAAATAGTTGCCTGTATTGTTTACAATCCAATAATTGGTATTTTTGCTATTTTTGCTTTTGTTTTGCATCCGAGTATTTACTAAATGGAAATTATATCAGCCTTCATCAAACCATCATTATCAGTAATTAATGCTCTTTAAGGCACAATTCCAGATGTTGTAAAATAAAACAAATGCATCTATTTGGGAAACAGGGTTTTACACAATCCTAAGACATATCATTAGAGCTCTAGAAAGAGATGTTCTTTGATCTTTCAAAAATCTACACATTTTATAAAATTTCTGAATATACCTTCTTGTTAGTTTCTTTTTAGAACAAATTCCTGAGTTGTAAGAATTTTATATCTTAATTACTGATTTTCATAAAACTACACAAGGGTCCAAATGTTTCCATTCATATACATTTCTGGGCGAGAAACAGGCAATTTTACTTGGCTAACAAATTCATATATTCATCTTGTGAGCCAAACAACTACAACTATTGAATTTCAAGGTGAGTTATTTAAAAGCTGCCAAGCCAACAGACCCATCTTAAAAATGGCCAAACTGGTCTCTTTTTATCCCTCCAAAACAAGCCTCCAATGTTACCTTTCATCTAAACATTTTCTCCTTGTATCTGAAGTTATCAAAGAGTATGATATGAAAATGTGAGCTAAAGCTAAAAAATGTTTATATGTGATTTTATGTTAACTTACTGAATATTCCAATCAAAGGAACTGCAATACACTTTACTTTCTTCTCAAAGGCAGCATCCATAATATTCATCATTGTTTTTACTACATTTTTTTTGAAAGTTTGATTCTCTCTTGTGGTTTCAAAGCTCCACTCTGGAGCTATAGCATGCAGAATGAACTCACATTTCAGTCGACCAGACCCTGTGACAACAACTTCAGTTACTGATCTTCTTGCCATCTTCACTTTAGAATGCTCACCATCCTGGTATCTGCTGCCAGCTGCAGCTAAAAGAGCTTTAGCAATTCGACCATTTCCTGACCCATTTTCATCTTCTATACTCACCAAAGCATCAGTGTCAATGTCACAAATGTCATCACTAACTAGTTTGATAGTAGTTTTTTCACACTGATAACAAAACATTCCACAACTACCCATTATTCCTTTTCCAGAAGACAGCATGCTATCTGTACTGCTCTCTGCTGAATAAAAGTATTTTCCTGTGGGTATAATGGAGTATTTTGTGTGCACCACGGCATCTTTCTTCAGTGATGGTAAAGATGTGGCAAATGATTCACTACCTTTAATAGGAATGCTCAATAAATTTGTTGTCTGCGAGGGAAAATGCTTTGCAAATGTTGTTTGTATCACTTTTGTGATCCTTGTGTTGATTTCTACAAAATGGATTTCTTTCAAATTCAGCAGACATTTTGCCTGTTGGCTAAACCTCTTCACAGCTTTACAATATTGCTTAGCACATAGTTCAACCCCAAAACCAGAAAGTCCTGTAAAAAAAATGTCATATAAAGTCAGTGGTATCAAACATTAAATGCCAGTACAGAACATAACATTTGCAGTAATCCGCTAGCCTGAAGCTAGTATGTTTCAAATGTCATATACCAGTATTTATATGAGGTGAAGATTCTGCAAGAGTAGTAAATTTCTCAGTCTGCTGGTCCTTCTGGTTACATAAAATAAACCAAAAATAATAAACTTGTGTTAAACGTCACATGCATCCTTCTTTCAATTTCATCTATTTGATTAAAGGCCTTATTATCTTTTTCCCACTTTTTCTCTAAATATTCTGTCTCATATTGGTAAGATATGAATTGTTTTCAGTCCCATTGAAGAATGTAATATTTATCCCAATAAATATCCATTGGTTTAGAAGCTGATCTACTGATTGAACATTTTAAATCTACTGGTTCTGTCACATGTATTGAGTCAATTTTGTCCACTTTTTAAAAAGTAATCTAGTTATTAATTTTAATAAGTTCATAAAACTTGACTGAAAATAAGTTTCTTATGTAGAACATAATATAGAACATAATATACATCTTTAGATTTTCACAAACTTTATGATGTGGGTTAGAATGTTTGCCAGTAACTTCCTGTTGGTCAGTGGTTCTTCGTGGAGAAGATGAATGGTTCCATATGAGAAAAGGGAGACCACCTGAGGTACCTGCTGGTGAAGAGTAGTGAGTAAGCTATCAAATTATTGTTCCTAAGTTGTATAGAAAAGAAACTTCATAGTCAAGCCCATGAAACTCCATTGGCTTGTCATTAAGGGTCAAAAAGACCTATCACATTAGATCCTGAAACATTTTTATTGGCCAAAAATGAACAGTGATTATTTCAATATCCACATCATCACATACTGATTGGTGTCAATATTTTGATAAAATTTCAAATGAAGAGAAAGAATTTTACATTCTAGGTGATATAAATAGAGACCTTCTCAATGATCAAATTAAAGAGAATTGGATGGATTTTATTGCTTCATTAGGATTGGAGCAACTAGTAAATGAACCCACCAGAGTAATATCTACCTCTAAAACACTTTCAGATCATATTTATACCAATGCAAAAGAAAATGTTTTGGAAGTAATGGTTCCAAAGATTGGTATAAGTGACCACTTTGCAACTTTTCTAACACGTAAAGTCATTGGCAAATAAAAAGAAAATAATGTCCTGAAACAGATTCCATGGAATACAGTCCAAATCTCTGAAGATATTGATAATGTTTTAGAAATTTGGGCATAGTGAACAAACATGCCCCTTTAAAAACACACAGGATAAAGAAAGACCACCAGCCAGGCTGGATCTCCCTAGAAATTTTAGAAGCAATAAAGTAAAGAGACCAACTAAAATCAGCAGGAAATCAAACTGTACATAGAGTTTGGAGAAATAAGGTTAACAAAATGATACTTCAAGCCAAACAAGCACACTGCAAAAAAGTGCTGGATGAAAACCAAAATAATCAGAAAACTATCTGAAAAGTGTTTACAGGGTTTGGTGCAGGCAAATGTAAGAGGAAAACTGAGGGCATTTATGCTGATAATCCAACTGACATCTCAAATATTTTTAACATTTTTGTTTAAATTGCTGAAAAACTTAAAGAACCCAGAACTTCATCTGATCATCTGGAACTAAAAAGTTTTGTGCTAAAAAAACTACCAAACAATAAAAAGTTTGAAATTCCTGAAATGAGTCCAAATTTTCTGTTGAAATATATTTAAAAAAATGGATGATTGTAATGCTACAGGACTTGATATAATTGGACCAAGGCTACTAAAGGTAGCTGCACCTGCAATTGTAGAGAGTATAGCTTTCATTTGCAATGAAAGTATTAGGTCTAATAAATTTCCACAAACATGGAAAACTGCCAAGGTTATAACAATGCATCAAGCAGGAACAAAAGATGATGTAAATAATTACAGACCCATCTCTATCCTTCCTTGTCTCTCCAAATTACTGGAAAAACGTGTACATGATTCTTACCTAAACTCTTTGAACACTTATGATTTTATTCATGATAATCAGTCTGGCTTTTGCCAGAATTACTCCTGTGAAACTGCACTTTTACCTTTGATTGATAAACGGCTGAAAGCATTAGATCAAAGGGAAATGGTGGGCACTATTATGGTTGATTTTTGTAAAGCTTTTGATCATGCAGATCATGAAATTTTGCTTGAAAAACTAAAAATCTATCAATGTAGTGAAAACTCCCTAAACTTGTTTACTTCGTAACTGATAGAGTGCAGAAAGTATCTATAAATGGTCAACTTTCTCAAAGCAAAAATATTCACTGTGACATACCATGGGACTCTATCCTTGGACCTCTGTTATTCATTCTATTTATCAATGACTTACCTCTTAAGATTGGAACTTCAGCTTCTTCCACTGACCTCTATGCAGATCATACTACACTGTCTGATATGGGTAAAACCAAAACGGTACTTGAAAATAACTTTATAGGTGCTCTTAATAGACTTCAAGTGTGGTGCAAAGAAAATAGTATGATCATAAAGACAGAAAAGACAAAAGCCCTACTCGTTACAATGCAACAAAACTGAGCAAGGCTAGTTAGTGACATACTCCATGACTTTGTTCTATTTGACAATGCAAGCCTTAATATGACGTCTCATGATACAATTCTTGGTGTATTTGTAGATAACAATCTTACTTGGTCTATTCACATTAAACATGTTTCAAAAAAAGATTAATTCTTATCTGTGGCTACTGAGGAAAATCAAAATGTACATTCCTCTTCGGTATAGGGTAATCTTTTATTAAAGCTATATTCAGCCATATCTGGGCTATTGTAATGTATTTGGGGTAATACCTCTAATTCAAACATAACAATACTTTTAAGACTCCAAAAGAGGGCTTCCCATTAATTCTAGATCAATGTATAGACAGTTTCCAGGATGCAATCGACAATATAAAGATGTTAATAATACAAGAAAGAATATTTCTTAGAAAGGGCCAATATGATGTATAAAGCATCCAGAAAAGCCATTCCTGTCTATCTAAGCAATATCTTTTATCAAAGAGATGCTGATGGTGCTCCAAATTTAAGGTCCATAAGAAGAAAAAAATTACATTATACCAAGGCCACATAAGGAATTGTTTTAAAAAGCAGTTTTTAATATACTGGTCCACCGGTATGGAACAACATTACCAGTGACATTATAAAGGCAGGCTCAAAGTATTTCTTCTTTTCATAATCAATGTAGCAGCAGAGAGGGTGTACAGACTCTAATTGACTTATCTGTCAGATCACAAAATAAGCCTTCCTCTGAAAATCGCAAAAACTCACTCTCGAATCGCAAAAACTCACTCTCGAATCGCAAAAAAAGCCTTTCTGAAAATCACAAATAAATATCGCGGCGGTGACTGGGGGTGCCGAGACAGCACCCTCGCTGATGCTACTGTCCAAAATATTTATCAAGACTCGGTATCTCGACTGTGGATCATGTAAGTTTTTTGTTATAAATCCATGCAGGGTTGACTGAGCCTGACTAAATAAATTCTTAAACTTAATTATATCCATATCCCCACTACAGCAAGTCTGATGAATATTTCATAGAGTATGTGTATCAACACCATTAAATACAGCTAAAATATTACAATTATCTCTGATCATTTTTGGTATTTGTGTATTTTCATGTCTACCGCATGAACATATTCTGGCAGGATTTGACTGTTTATCCAGCATTACATTGTCATATACAACTAAATTATTAATAAATCCATCAATATCATCTACAGATGGTGCTTCATCGATATCAGTAATAAATTCAATAACATCATCATCATTTTTATCCAACAACTTTGCATTTTCATTAAAATCCTTAAGTACTTTGTAACATCTCTGATCATCTACAGAGGGAGCTACTAAATACAACTTGTCTCACTTGAGCCATCTCATTATTAAATTAAGCAGCAGTTGCATTTTACCACTTCCAGATTGCCCAATTACAATCATTCAGATAGATTTTGGTAATGCTGGATGATGTTTGACCAGTTCTCGCTTTTTTGTTGACGAAAAATCAATTATATCCATGATGTAGAAATGTAATAAATAATATGGATTTATGTTGTTTGAAATACAGGACGAGTACTCCCACAGGTGGACTAACTACCACTACAACAACAACAACAAAAAAAAAGATCAGCAGTTACAGGTACGTGTGAACGATGTGGTACAAAAAAAAATTAACTTTATTTCTAATCCAAACAATATAATAAAAAAAGAGGAAGGGATGTTGCCGCTCAGTTAGCAAAACTACCAGGAACACCATGGGCTAAACACCCAGGAGAAAAACACCTTCCCGGGTATAACTATTGCGGTCCTGGTACTCAACTTGATATATGGTATAACGGTACCAATTGCGCAAGTCCAGGTGGGCGGAGCTTAAGGTGTATGGAACATTGTATTCAGAATTAAAGAACAAAACTAGCTGTGATTGGTGCATTATGTAAGACTTGTACTTTCTGTTTGGCTTAAAAAAAAGTTGAACCTCTTGGCAACATGTGAGTTTGTGTTAATTTCTATCTAGATCATATTTTGTATTTTTTATGATTTTTTTAAAATATGGTACACATGACTGAAAATGTGCTTGTTGTGACTAGATAACTCTTACCCCTGTCTAGTTCCAGTAGAGTTATCTCTCTTAAATGCAATGGAGTACCTGGTTATGTCATTGTCAAATTGACAATCTAGCATTGTTCTATATGACAGCATGTGACATGCATGCCAAAGTAGGACAGAAAGTATATTTATTTCACAAAACATTAGCATTGAGGTATATGGAAAAACAATTGGTACCGTGATACCTAAAGGAAAGAATAGCCTCGCAGTGTTTCCATAGAAACGCATACATGTGGGCGGCATTTATGAACTATACTAGTTTGATGTAGGAAAACAAATGTATGCTGAACACTTTTGGTCAAATATTGAAAGTTCTTTAAGAATAAAATGTATGAAATCTTTAGAAAATAGCACAAGATGGCTTTGGATGGGGACTTTTGATAACTATAGCTATGATAGATATAGACTTGTGTTACCTGATGCCTTTATGTATGTGCTGTTACCTCCTAGATTGGAATGCATGCAACAAAATAAGTTATGTAAACATAATATAGTTGATTTTGGCCAAATATTGGCTATTGTACCTGCAAAAGATGAAAAATCATGTGTACAAAAACAACTATCTTGTTCTTGTAAGGCATGCCATAAACCAGGATAGAGAACATTCTAAGTACACTTGTAGATAGATCACTTGTACCATGTGGGATGTTCTGGCATGAGTAATTTTTAGGTAATTTATTAAGGATTTGGTATTCCTTCCCATTTTGATTTGAATTGTCCTGCTCTAATTGTCCCTTTTTTTTTAAAACTCTCCTGCTTTGAAATTGTTCATGTAGTTAATTCAGTTCTCTTGCATTCCCTTTTGTTGAAGTAGCAGTGAATACCAACAAACAAGAACAGTTTCCTTAAGTCAGCATTTCCCATTGGCACTTGTATAAGCCCAATTATAATCTACTATTGACTTTCAGTTAATCCTATTTCTTTCTGTCAAGCTGCTCCTGTGGAATTTCCATGTTTGGTCCAACATTACAGAATGATAACCATTTTAGTCACACAGTGCGTATTCATTCCATTCAAATCCACACTGTTCTTGAAACTTTGCATCCCATCGCAAGAATCCAAATTGGCATGAGATGATATCTGCATGGTTATGGAAGGCTGCACTCTACATGCCGGCATTGTAGAAAATATGAACTATGTGATATGAAAGAGCTGCGTCATCTTAGAAATTAAAATTACATGACTCTTGAGGTCTCCACTAAACATAGGAGTCTAAATGTTAGGTTCTCACTTTGTCAGTAATGTATTTTGAGATAATTTAATTGCAATGAAGTTAATACAGGTTGTTGATGAACTCATCTATATTACATGGATAATGTATTCAAGGTTACCACACCTTATGTATATCATTCAGTTATCTCCCTTACACCAGTCATAACATTTCAAGGAAATAAAATCTCACATTTTCAGTGACTGATTATGAAAATAAAGAGAAGATTTGTGAAATATTATATTAGCCCTCAATCTTGATGCAAATGTAAGTAGAAGCAATTTGGTAATTTCTCACAGTAAAGTTTACAAGTTTAAAAACTGATAAGGTATGTTCTGCTTGGCTCTGAGATAAGTTTCTCTCTATCTTATGCCAATTATTATTAAATTCTTATGTAGAAGAAATATACTTTCTATGTATCTATATTATCTAAATTATTCACCCTTTTATATTAGATGGAAATGAACACAACTTCACTTGAAATTTGGGTCCTGTAAGGGATGTTATAGCACAGTTGCCTTTGGGCTGTCCTTGGACCTGTTGGGCCCTGCCCCATATATTTGTCCAAGGTAAGGTCATCAAACTTTCACTTCTCATTTTTCGCATTGCTGATTTTGCCACCTTTAATTCCTTTATCATAAGCTACCTCTCCCTTTTAGATAAACACTTTCCTCCTGTTTTTAACTCCATTTGATGTGCTATACTTAGTGTTTATATTTGGCATTTTTCTGTACTTTATTCCCCTAATTTCACCTCCCAATCCAAACATAACCACTTAGAAGCTGCAATTTACTATATTTGGTGACTGACTGGCTTATTGAAACAATTTTATTCACATTACAAAGGAGGAAAGCTTACTATTTGTGTTACAAAGAGGATGGGTAGGTGGACCTTTGTGTGAGGACTGGTGGTTAGTGACCTCTTGTATCTGTAGATAGTGTAAAGTGGTCAAAGCTTATACTTTATAATAAGATTGGGTCATGTCCACCTGTCTCTGATGTTAAGTTCTGCACCTACCAAACAAATATAAATTCCTTTCTTTTAGGTGAATTGTACATTTTGAAGTAGGACAGGTGCATACTATTTGGTACATTGACCTTTGACCTAGTTATTATATAATATGATATAATGTGATTTATCCCATATCACCTATGTGAAGTTCAATAATTGCTGATATGAATAAGATACAACTCATAGTTGAAAGAATTCATTTTATTTCAAAAGATGATTTTGATGGTGAAGCAAAAGTATGAAAACAATAGTTAAACAGCTCAATGACATTTCTATACACATTCATATAAGACATAGGTTAGTACCTCATCAAATTGTTTTTCACAAGTGAGACTAAGTATATTTGTTACTTATACAGTCCCAAACTATTTCACAGATTATTGGAAAAATTAAGGTTTGCTATAGGTATAACGGTACCAATTGCGCAAGTCCAGGTGGGCGGAGCTTAAGGTGTATGGAACATTGTATTCAGAATTAAAGAACAAAACTAGCTGTGATTGGTGCATTATGTAAGACTTGTACTTTCTGTTTGGCTTAAAAAAAAGTTGAGCCTCTTGGCAACATGTGAGTTTGTGTTAATTTCTATCTAGATCATATTTTGTATTTTTTATGATTTTTTTAAAATATGGTACACATGACTGAAAATGTGCTTGTTGTGACTAGATAACTCTTACCCCTGTCTAGTTCCAGTAGAGTTATCTCTCTTAAATGCAATGGAGTACCTGGTTATGTCATTGTCAAATTGACAATCTAGCATTGTTCTATATGACAGCATGTGACATGCATGCCAAAGTAGGACAGAAAGTATATTTATTTCACAAAACATTAGCATTGAGGTATATGGAAAAACAATTGGTACCGTGATACCATATGACTTGACAGCCAAGATCAACCAAAACCCGGTGAGTATCCAGTGAATGCTATTGATAAAGCGTGTCACGCTCATGATGTAGCTTATCAAAGTATAAACCAACAAGATAGACATATTGCAGATGTAAAATTAATTCATGCATTAAATTCCATACAAAAATAAATCTTTTAAAGAATCATTGGCTAATTGTTTGGTGAGATCTGCGATGAAAAGTAAGCTTGTATTAGGAGCTGGTAATTATTCAATTGATTATTATTATAATGGAGTCGATTTATTATAGCCCAAGAGGATATTGGAAAGGTAGAGCAGCGATTACTATACTCGCCGAAGCAGCAGGTGTCGAATGTTCTACTACTGAAAAATCGTTAGCATTGACAGGCAATATGGCAAATTTGCCTACCACCACCTAAAACAATTCAGTACGCACATTTTGATGTTAGCGTTCCTAATGAAGTTCATCAGGCTGATATTTTAATTTTACCACATGATACTATTAAAATCGGTAGACGTCGATTAACATACAAATACAAGTTAATTATCATTGATGTTGCAAGAAGATATAAAGAAGCAGAGACGTTATCAACAAAGACAGCAACTGAAGTAGCTTCTTCGTTTGAGCAAATTTATCGACGTGGTTGTCTACGATGGCCACACCTGCTACAAGTTGCTCCTGGCAAAGAATTTTAGGGCGCAGTATCATCGTTAATGAAGCAACATAATGTCAAAATCAGACAAGGACATACTGCAATTCATCGTGATCAGGCAATTGTTGTTGAATGATTTAATTGAACGCTTACTAAGTGGTTATTTGGATATCAATACGCGAAGGAAATAATTCAAGATACAAGATCTCGCTAGTGGGTTGCAATATTACTAAGTGTGATAGCTGCATTAAATAATGAAATTACTCAAACAACTGCCGTGAAACCAATTAATACAATTACAAAAAACATATACCCGTACAACGACGTGATTTTTCAAAACTACCAGTATTGGGTAACGTGACTGTAAGATATTTATATGAACTCTGTGAACCTGAAGGTGGTAAAAAAAAAGCAACTGATTCTATCTGGAGTATTACGGCACATAAAATTTTCAGCGTGGTAAGATCCACGGGTCAACCTGCAATCTACACACTAGTTTCAACTGCTCCTCAACGTGGATATACACGTGAACAATTACTAGTAATTCCTGAAGACACACAATTACCACCGCGATCACCTAACTAGCACCCCTACGTCAATTACATTCAAGACAGGTCAGCATCACATTTTCGCGTGTACGACCAAGACTACTATCTTTTCTATCGATGGTAAATTGTCTTGGATCATTATCTGAATATCGCCACAACATTATACAATTACAACTTGCACAATGATTATTCTGCTGCTGTTTTAGCGCTATGACAAATTCAACATCGAGATCAAAGTCGCGTTCATTGTTTTCATCACTTTGTTTATAACCAATTAATTTCTTTCTTACTATATCACTGTCATCGAGGACATCATTGATGGTTTCTGTAGTGTCTATGATAATTCTCTGCAGTTGAGATATTCTTCTGACTCGAGACACTGCAAAATAAACTAAGTTTGACCACTCGACACGATCATCAACAATCCAAACTAGAGCTTCAGAGATGGTTAACCCCTGACACGAGTGACTTGTCATCGCGTATCCCAGTGTCCATGGAGTCTTATCTGCGCTCAGCGTATCCTCAACAACACTGATATCAACCAACACAACATCATTTAATACAAGATTCTGTACCTCAGTCTGTCCTGTTATATCAACGTCGATATTCTATTGTCAGATATCAGCTGGTCTATAACACAATGGTACACGTAGGTCTGAAATTTTTTTTTATGTAACTGAAATAATCGCTGTTGAAGTGTATCACGAACTATCTTTCTACTTGCCACTATTAAATCATTTGGTCTCCACACTTGCAGAAAGTCGCTCACGGAAGTTTCTGAAATCATTTTACGCATTATTTCACACTGAATTTTATTCAGTTGTAGTCTGATTAATTTTTTTAACTCCCTTGATTCTACATCAAGAGATCTATGATCATCAGTTATCTCCTCGTAATCATCACACAATTCTTTAACCACGCGTGTGGAGATAACCCAACAAACGGCGGTGGTTGACCATGATCGCCGCACATTATCACAGCTGTATTTTTTAATAATAGCTAATCGAGAAACATTTTTAACGTATCTAGCGACACTGTAAATATCTCATCCCAAATAATAATTTCTGGAATATATTTGTCTCCCATTCTACCAGGAGTCCATGCGTCTCCCTTCCATCGAAAAAAGCTATGATAAGTACACGATTTTACTGCTTGTTTTCTCATTTCTCTTGCAAGTCTGTGTGTAGGTGTTAAAACAATCATATCATCCGAACTCTGCTGAAATAATTCAATAACTCTGTTTAGATAGACCGTTTTGTGTCTGGATACTGGACCATACACAGATGCCGCAGATGATACTTCTGATATCTGATTATTTTTGTAATAAATATCTTTGATTTCATCATCTGCGGATTCAAAATAGTTATATAACATTTCTTGTTTTATTCTCCATTCGCCTCATGATGCATCAGTAATTGTAAATTGAGTCAGTAATTCTGTATATTTTTTTTTCGATATAGAATGAATCCGTTGAAACTCTGACCATGGTGTTAGGGAATCTATTTCTCATCGATAATAAATTTATAGAAACATAAGCGAGCATTGATGATCTTAAATGAGGTGAGGTGACTCACCATCAACATAACCAACAACTGTACCTAATCGTGTTCCGTTAGACAAGTAGGCGTTTTCTCGTCTTACAAATATATCTCTCTTTGTTGCATCGGCGATTATGAAGTCATATTCATCATCATCTAGAATTAATCATGCATAATGTCGTTTATGATCATATGTCCCGCCTTGAGTAAATTTATCAATTATTCTTCTACCATCAGGTGGTGGTAACCAAACTTCGGTCTGATGATGGTATGATATAACTGCCTCACTTACAATCAACGATATTAATATTTTATAATCAAGCATATCTCGTACTAAAACTATTGCTGTCCAACGTTTTTCTGAAAAATACCTACCAAACCAAACGTAACAGATTGGATGAAGACCCTTAGCAAACTCGAAAGATACACTACGAGTGAATCCGGTTAGATCAAAATCAGGTAGGGGTCCATTTATCGATACTCTAGTCATCTCGTGTGTGGGGTGTTCAAATCTTTTAAAATATCCAGAACACTCTCCACAAGCAAGAACACTTCCCGGATAACACGCGACCATATCAACTGTGATAACATCGTTGTGGCCATATTTGGTATTCCACAATCCACTGTGTCCATATTCACAGTAACTTAGTTGTACGTCTTCGAGAAATTCAAATCGTTTTGGCTTCCACGAACTTTTCTCTCTTGCAAAATGAGCTGCAACAGATGGAACTGTCAGACAATTATTTAATAATTGCTCAGTATTTTCTGTTGAAAATTTCTGCGCAAGATTTTTCATTTCTTTTGGAGCGATTCTTTACGATATATTTCACCGTTAGGTCATATAAATTGATCATATTTTTCATCACCAGAACTCTTAATTAGCCATACTGATACAGGATCGTTTTTACTTATTTTGTAAATAAAATCATACATGTTTCTCACAGAGTTCTCGGAGGGGGGAGGGGGTAAAATCTTAAGGTTCGAGCTCATGGAAATATTGTTAATGCGCTGGTCCAGGCGTGCGCATTATGATCAATAATTTCAATTGGGGCTCCTCTCGATTTATTCTTTGATTCGTATAAAATCTATCCCGTTACTAATATTGGAAATTTTAATTTATTTCCTAACTCAGCGACATCATTTATTGTAGTTCTGGTATCCTTAACTAATTCAGCCCATTTATTTATTTTGTCCAATCGTAGATCCGTTTACCCATTTCCACGCATCGCGTTTGTAAAATGTCGATTACTCGTTCGGCTACACAGTTCAGCTTTGAAAATCTCATTGGCGCAAGATCATTAATGTTGGGGTTATCATTTAGCTGATAAATTCCATAAATAACCACGGTCATAGGATACGCTCGAGTGTAATATGGTTTATCAATACCAGTCAACATTCCTGGCTTGGAATTTTTACTTAGCACAGCGGTTTTTCCATTATGAAAAACACGATCACGTTTGTCACCGATAATCCAGTCAGTGGAATCTGTTTCTGATAGCACAATAAACTTTATTCTGAAAAATATCTTTGATCATTGAGATAATCAATAATCTTTTTCGCTCGCTCATCGTTCGTTGTATCATTGATGACTTTGTTGACACCTCTGGTGTTGCATATAATTTTGAATGTCGACCATATGTGAGATGCCCATCATCACGAATTTTTTTTTTTAGCATTCCAAATATTATTAATCAGATTATTTGTCGGATCAGCCAGAACTCGCCTCTGCAAGTCAGGGGATATTCTGTCAAGATCGAATCTGGATTCAGTAAACGAAGTTTTCCAGGGCTCGATTGTGGATAATCTCTCAAACTCTTCCATTTATATTTTAGAGAAATATTTATATAAAAAATATAATATGTACAATGACTCAAATAAGGAATCATGCAAGTGGTTGATGATAGGGTCTTCAACTCCTTGTAACAAATCTTGCATAAATGAATTCTGCAGACATTTACAAAGCGTGCATCGAGGAAGTCTTGGTCCTAAACCGTGTTTACGGTGTGGTGTTGAAGTTAGAGGGAAAACGCAGTTGTGTGTGCAATGTGGTAGTAAAAGATATTGAGAACTAAAACGATATTATGATAATAAAATAAAAACGTCAAGGACTCTGCCCTTGATACAGCTATAAGAACCCCTGAAGATTATATAGCAGGATTTGTAAAGACAAATTATAATTTAGGCAAATAATATTACATATAAAATGGAGCAAAAAGAATTTGTCAGACATCCTATCATCAGGAATTATTAAGCATCCCGTGATGATGTAATCAGACACTGTCAGCAGAAAAGGCCAGTTGGTTTTGTCAATAATGTCGGTTATCTAATGTTCACTGCCGAAGGGAAGAAAAAGTATCTCTGTCATAAATTTATATACGGATGTTTCTTTGGGGTGATCAAAGACGGTCTTGTGATCGATCATATTGACGGATAAAAGCACAATAACTCCTTGAATAACCTTCAAGCTATCACACAGAGCCAGAATGATGCACGTGGTAATACTCTAAGATGTAAAACAGTTGCAAGGAAGGCAGTTAAATCCATAAATACTGAGACCGGTGAAGAAATAATATTTCAGTCAATCACTGCAGCTGGCAAGTATTTCAGTATTCACTCGCATGGGGTACAACAAACGTGATGCAGATAAAATACAAAAATCGGCCTTTTTGCAGAAGAATGAACAGTGGATTTTATTTTATTATGTTCCAATCGTGTTAGATATGGACAACATCTTTGATAAAAATCAAGAGTTAACTCTGCCGAGGATATGTAACGTGGTTGATAGAGTTATCGTTGTCCTTGACTCATGGAGATAGATTTCAATATACTTGCAAATAAATATTTTTTGTGGTTAATTCTGTCTTCTGGGGTGTAGCCTGGACTTGCTAAAATGTCATATGGCAATCGTGGAGTTCACATGAGAGTGTAAACTATTTTTCTTTAAAACGTATATTTAGCATATAATGAATTATGAAAATATCAGTGATATTATTTCTGCTATTAAAAAATTAAAAACAGACGGCATAAATATATCTGATGAACTAAATCCTGAAAAAATTATTTCTGGTTTTGAAACATTACAAGAATGTAAATAGGAAGGTGGATACAGACTACCATCAAATACAAATTTGTAAAAAGACTTCAAAATTCCATGTTTCAATCGTTAGCTACAGTAAAAGAAACTGATGTAGAGGAATTCGTTCCTCCCTCTCTCTCGCAATAGAAAAAATTAGATTAGAACGAATATGAGGCAAAAAAGACAATCAATACTCGCATAAGACAATTAAGAAAAAATATGTCAGAAACTGACAGTGGTAATGAAAATGAAAGTTAGAATCATTCGTGGAAATGAAAGTGAAAGTGTCAGATTTTAGTCTGTTTTTTTATAATTATTTTTAATGTGCCTGATCTCTATAACGCCACAGTGGCATTTTTCAGGTATGTACTGTTATCAAGGGGGAAACAACACTCTACGATTAAAAATCATTAAGATTTCATATATAAATTCAGATTCAAAACTTCTCCAAGAAGGTCAAGCAAAATATTGCTCTGGCTAGTTATGTTGAAATTTATTTTTGATAATAGCGAATTATGACATCGTAGATAGACCGGATTGATCGGTTCTTGCACAATTAGATATCCAGGTGGGACTTGTGGTGTAAAAGTATATAAGATATATCCCTGTTGCGCTTGATTTGATATATCAGTATTTGTCTGATAACTTCCATTAATTGCATCACAAATAAGATTGACCGCGATCGTCGAGGATATATTTACAATTCCAGAAGAAATATGATGGCCTTGTCTGCATGGATCATTCTTGTGCCTGAGAATGTTATCCTGCTGTGGTTTTATCTTTCTCCATTTTTCATGTATTTGAAAGAAATACTCATTGATAATATCGTCGAATGATCTAATGATTTCAATATTTGTGTGAATATCAGAGTTTCATGTCAACTTTCAACGGAGTGTCAAAGAATTCCTCTGCATTTTATTAATTTGTCTAAAATTTCTACAAAGATTCGTGAACATATTTGCATGCACGTCGTACTCGTCTCGCAGGGTGCATAATTTACCATCTATGTTGTCCACGTATTTTTTCGTCCCAGGATTCTTCGTCGGATGTTTGATCTCTTATCACGACTATTTTATTTCCGTTCATGCTGAGTTCACCTCTCATTTGTGTCACCGGTATTCTTCAAACGTTTAGCAACGCTTCTTGCAATTTCATTTCTGATTTGCAATATGGATATACTTGAGTCTCTGATCTTACCGTCGCTGGTAAACACAGGGATGTTATCCATGGTAGCACCGAGAAATCTACGAACTATATCATTCCATTTGATACTACTCATTTTTAAAACGCCGTATTTATCCTGAAAAACAACAACTTCATCTTGGTCAACTCCAGAGAGGTTCATAATATCAGCGAATTCGTCTTTAGTCGTGTAATTTGACATATCTATTTCGTCGAATTTTTTTTACTCTTAGTAGTATTGCCGCAGGATCATCCGTAAATATCTGCCATTATTTTCTTCTCTCTTGATCTAAATCAGTAATTTCTCAAACTGTTGACTTGTACAATTAGATACGATTTTGTGAGGTGGCAACGATGGCATCTTTGATACAGCGTCAAGTACCGCAACTGCTTCACGGCCGCATATTGGTGGATCGGTTAATGTTTGTGTTGGTAGCGTTGAGTACCTGATTGGCACTCTGTGGCCGACTTTGTACACAGAGACATAGTGCATAAATTCCTGCGGTGGAGCTAACCCACACGAATCGAAATAAACAATTCCACGTGGATCAATTGCATATACTACCCAATCAGTTCCAACCCCGGTGAAATTATCGAGATTAATAATACCAGTTTCAGTGTTGTTTGGTTGTTGTGGTAATTGATTGTGCATAAAAACACCTCTAAAGTTTTTTTATTTTTAGTTGCCTGGCAGCATCAAGTAAGTCAAAATCTGATATCGGCGAAATTAATGAAATGTTCCTGGAAGTCTCAGACCTTTTCTTCGATGAGTTAACAGAAGTCTTAAGTCCTGTCCCATTGCTTTTTTTAAATGCCATTCCAGCAATGGTTTCAACAGCACTAACACGGCCGCTTTTGCAACAACTGGGGCAGCAGCAGCTATCAGCACTGGTATTGCCGCGAGAAGTGGAAATATACCGCCTGTCTTAGCAGTATCTTTGATGGTGCCAGCAGAAAGTTCAAGTCGTATTCCAGTCCTGGATTGTTTGGCTTTATTAAGATGTTTAAGTTAGCATTCTGTCAGTGATAACTTGTTTTCACCACCTGTCATCTGGCTGTGCTTTAGCGTTCTTGTGGTTCCGGATTTTTTCACTGATGCGGATTGCAGATTTTTAATCTGACCAGGAGTCAGACTGACACTAACATGATGATATGATGACATTTTATGAAAATATTCGTATTTTTAAATCATCGATAGTTACATGTTTTCTACTGGTGCATCAATGACTTTCATTTGACCACCAACACCTTCAAGTAACATTGCTTTGTCACAAAGTATGACCGCAATTGCTCTAGCACCACCAGGAACAGCCGGTGGACCAGCTACTGCTGCTGCTATTCGAGCTACACGAGCTCAGAAGTGTATATCAACGACAAATTGTCTGAATAAATCCAAATGTTCCAGTGAAAAGTAACAGCTTGGATACAGTGTTGTGAAATCGCACTGAGATATTTGCAAACCAGTGTCTACCTTTTGAACACGTCCCATATATGACATTAATCGATAATATGCACGTGCAACATGATTGTGTTCAAAATTCAGCAGTATTTCTTCAGAAGGTTCTTGACGTCCATTTATCCTCAAAGAAACTTCAGAAACTCCAAATGAGTCAAATACCATTGGATTTCCTTGTTGTCTGCCAACTTTTGGTATTTGCCTGAAGCACAACAAATATATGTCATGGTGCTGACACCCCCTGCTGTGATGCTATATACCACGTTTACAAACCAGCGGCATTACCGGGGCACTATCTGTGGTCATTGTAAACCATGATAACATCCATTTACCACCTGTCTTCATGAAAGAAAGTAATCGCTGTTCTTCAGCAAGCGATGGAGTCATTACTGGCATCCACAGTGACAGTTTTGTTAGTTTTACTTCACTATCATCAACTCCAGCAGGATGCCATATTGCATCATCGTCAGTGGGTTTTCTAACAAGTACTACTGTGTGTTTAGCATCGAAAATAACCTTTCTAACATCTCTGCAAAATCCAAAAATATGGGTCAGCGGAATTGCGAATGAAAACTCCTCATCGGCATTTAACATTGCTCGACGCGCAGCAAAACCCAAGTTGAATTCTGGACTAATATTTATGACCATATGCTCTACATCTGCATCATCAGCGGGGTCAGAGTGCTTTTTTGTCGTCTTATAGTATATTGATTACCATTAGGGAAGTCAGCTGTGTCTTTTGCAAACATCATTGTTGGACCAGACGATCTTGTATAGTCGTCGGAGTATATTGCAAGAGCAAGTATCGTCGTGGCAGCATCGACATTGTCAAGGCACGATTCAATATCTTTTCCATCAATCGAGTATGTGGGTCTGTTAAATAATGTCATTATTAACAAAACCAACTCAATCGCCTGCTCAGTATGCTGTATCATCTGCTTTTGTGAGCCTACCTTCAACTTTGATAAATGCCTCAGAGGGTAGGAAATATCTGTTTGTATCCTGAACTTGTAATTCAATTCTTCCACGTGCGTTTGGTTTGCATGCATCATAAGAATAATACTGATAATCACAGACTCGTCTTTGGGAACTGGTGCATCTACGTCAAATGCTGGGTCAGATATGCACTTAAACATTTTATTATAATAGCGTTTCTCCAAAATGGTGAATGAACTATATACCGTCTGTGCTTTGACCTTGTCAAATGAGTACAAAGACCACTTCCAGCTATCAGATTTGCGGATATATTTTTTCTCTTTCTTTTTCTGTTAGTGGCGACACATCTTGATTTATCAAGGCTGCTAGTTTTTTATTTGTGGCCTGGTTTATTATTTTACTGACATCCGTCGGCATAACCTCAGCGGATGGCAATTTTACTAGTTGTTGTGGTTGGACCGTCTGCCGTCTGCATAATAGTCGTGCTATTCTGTCTCTGATCGCCGTGAAGGCTTTCCCAGCAGCACTGGCAAATGCACCAGGAGCTTTTTCACAAATAATGTCGATAGCTTTCATTGTTAATTGTTTTGCAATTGGTCCTGCTTTTGGAGATATTCCTCTGAATAATCCCTGAACAACATCACCAAGTCCGTCTCCATAATATACTTCATAAACAGGTAATTGTGAGTTTACTGCTCTGATCATTACAGGTCTGCATTCACCATCGTGTATGATCATCTTATTTACTTACCATTTCTCTAATCAATTAGTCACTGTAATCAGTGTCATCGATAAGTTCCTGATAAATGTTAATATTCATGACACCACCTGTGAACAATCGTCGACAAATATCAGCTGCTTCATTGATTATTTCTGGAGAATTGTTACTGGCTCATTTTCCTCCAATGAGAACTTCTAGTTGTTCTACATCGGAGAGAATATTGTTAGGGCATTTAGTAACAAGACCACTTCCTGTATTAAAACCGCTCCCAGTAGCACCAGAAAAATCATCTGAATATGTTTCTTCCTCTTCTGGAAAATATTCTTCTTCCATTTGTTGCAATGGTGGAGGAAGTTGATAGGAAGGCTCTTGCTTGGGAGGTTGTCGCTGCAATTTTTTTTGTTCTTTATCTTTTTGTTGTTGTTCTCGTCTTTGTTGCCTTTCTTTTCGCTTCTGTTCTTTTTCATGTTCAATTTGTTCTTTTAGTGTTTTATTATCAACTTTTTACTCCTTCTGAATAAATTTTATAATTAATATTGTCTTTGTCTATATGATCAATATTTTGACTTATTTTAAACACCCAATCGTTCTATCTGTCACTATCTACTTTTTAGTGCATTTGGGTTTTAAAAACTTATCTCTTGAATGATAATTTTCAGCAGCAAACTCACCAAACTTGGCATTTTCCTGTCTATTTTTCAATTTAAGTTTTTGTATTTCTTGTATACCCTCTTTAGTAAATTTTTCCCTAAAATCAACTCTTTTCCTCTTTTTTGGTTCTTCACCAACAGCACCTTCAAGTGTTTCTTCACCTTCTTCTTCAAATTGAGGAAATGGTTGAGGTTGAGCTGCAGCTATCTTTGCAATTTGTTCAGCAGTTTGTATGACTGATGGAAGAAGACCCTTTCTAATGACTGTTGTAACTACATCGGTAGCTTTTGTAATGGGTCTAAATAATTGTTATGTGCCTTCTACATATTCAACTTGAGATTATTGTCATGCTTGTAGTTTTTCCTTAACAGCATCTCTCAGTGTTAGATATTTATTAATTGCTTCTAGTCACTCTAGACATGTTGTATAAGCTTCTCCTATTGTCATTATTTGATATAACTTTTTTTAATTGATAGCAGCAATGAAGACTCTGTTTCTCTCCCCCCATCACAGCTGTGATTATTTTTTTTTTGTTGCGATTTTCAGAGGAAGGCTTATTTTGCGATTTGACAGATAAGTCAATTGAGTCTGTTCACCCGTTCTGCTACTAATGTCTCAAATGGATGAAAACTTTATACAACTGAACAGTTCTTAGGCTAGTACAATAAACACTGCCTGCTTTTCTGTAATTTTGCATCATTTTCACAGTTGAATTTTTCAATGCAGGATGACATTTTATATTTTATATATGTTTATGTGTTCACAGATGCCTGTGCATGTGTTAAAGGCTTGATACTTTGATTTTTAAAATCACTTAATTATCTAGCATCAAGCCAGATTCTTCAAATCATGTTGTATATACTGTACATACTGTACATAACAGAAAGACGGCCTCAAGGTAGATTAGTTCTGTAAATGAGTTCCCTTCTCTAAATAAAATCTTTATTATTATTATTATTATTATTATTATTATTATTAAATACTCTAGATCTTGTCACACTTGTCAAATGTTAGGAAAACCCAATTACAAGATTTTTAAGGCTCATCTTCAACCTATTCCTGCATTTGATTAACCATTTAGCAGGATAGTGGCAGATTGTATTGGTTATTGGCCTAAGACCAAGTCAGGTAACCAACACTTATTGACTATAATGACTGCACTGACAACACCTGAAGAAGCGATTCCTCTTAAGACTTAATGAATAGACCTATAGTAAAATCTTTGTTAAATTTTTGTTTTACACTTTTTGGCCTTCCCAAATCTGTCCAATCGGATCAAGGGTCAAATTTTATTTTTGGAAGTTTACAACAAGTTATGTAAGAATTAGGCATCCAACAATTCAAATATTCTGCCTATCTCCATGAAAGTCAAGGGGCATTGGAAAGATTTCATCAGATTTTCAAGAACAGGATTCTGTCAGATACCAGAAAAGATCGGGATGAGGGTGTTTCTTACTCTTCTTTGCAATTAGAGAATCAGTTAATCATCAACATGGAGGCAGAAACAGAAACAACTTTGCTATATAAATATGTTATAGTATGCTAATAAAGATATCCCTTTCAATCATTCAATCAATTTAGTTTTACCTGTCCCACACATGGAGGATTTAGACAAGGGTGTGCAATTGGACTGTAGTGACTGTGGTTGTTGTTGTTGTTGTTGTGGGGTTTAACGCCATTTTTCAGCACAAGATAGGCTATGTATGGTGGCCAGTATTAATGGTGGAGGAAGAACCTGAGAAAAACCCCGGGAAGAACCACTGACCCACGAGAAGCTACTGGCAAGCTTTCTCACATACCCACATTGGTCGAATCTTAGACTCGAACCCACACAGACAGAGGTGAGATGGCAGTGATCCATAACGGGGAGTGCTTTAGACCACTCAGCCACTCGGGGCCCCCAGTGACTGTGGTGATTCTGGTTTAACTAAGCTTTGGAATTCAGAAACTACTGAATCTACAGCCACAAGAAAAGAGTGAATTAAAACAAATTTTGTGTGAATATAAGCAATCATTCCCAGATGTTCTAACATGAACAAATAAAATCTGCTGTGATATTGATACTGTAGATTCTACATTTGTGAAACAGCATCCTTACAGGATGCATCCTCTGAGACAGGAATATTTGAAAAGGGAAATTCAGTAGTTGTTGAAGAACGAAATTTTAACCAAGCGAATTTAACTGGAGTTTGTGGTGTATTCTTGTGCTGAAACCAGATAATACTTTCCTTATGTGTACTGATTATACAAAAGTGAACAGTGTCACAAAGAAGATTCATTTCCAATGCCAAGAATTGATGACTGCATTGACAGAATTGGAAATGCAAAATATGTCACCAAGTTTGACCTGTTTTAGGATTTTAGCAATTTCGCTCATGGAAAGAGCAAAAGAAATGTCAGCATTTGCAATTCTGTATGGACTTTACTAGTATAAAGTATGACAAATTCTACCTCAAAATTTCAACATTTGAGGAACATGTTAACAGTTGGTATAGATGGTTGTGATGCATTCCTCGATTATGTCATTATATACAATGACACTTGGAAAAATTACCTTGAAACCAGTTCCTTGCATGATTTATTTATGCAAATTTGACAATCTCGAGTGAGTTTATCTTGTGTTACACTTTTTTGGGTTGTGTGCGAAGTCTGGGATAGACATCTCGCTCGCCAAAGGAAACTGAAGCGTCTCTCATAGCCTCTCCTTTCCCGGTGTAGTCATTGCATGGGGCCACTGTCTGGCTCTGCTGGGCAGGAGGCTACTTGCATATTGCCTCTCCTATACTATTGTGTCCACAGCAGCACCTTCATGTGGGGCCCCCTGTTTTCACAGAGCCTGCTGTGTGGCATGACCAAGTGCCCAGCAGTATAACTGGGTGGGCAGACTGGCCTCGTTAGCCTTGGCAGGCAGCCAGTCTAAAAGAAGGAAAACTCTGACTCCAAATCCGGGCAGATGGAGCTTGTTAGCCTTGTCAGGCAGTTCATGTAGGAGAAGGAAACTCTGATGCCAAAACCACCAAGTCCACTGCCTTGTGGATATCTTCGAGAGAAGGAAAGGCTACAGGAGTAAATCCAGACAGAAAATCCAGAGCAGAGCCCCTAAGGCATCTGGGTGCCAACTACAACTTCATTCTGGCAGCTCCCGCATCCAAACTGGTGCCAAATGTCATGCTCAGTATTCCTCTGGACCCCACCAGCAAGGATGAGAGGAGGATCCTGACGTCTGGGAAGCCCAGGATCTCCATACTCCATGTCCAGGCTTGCACCCTGGAGAGTCCACTCCAGCCTCGCTCCTGAGTGAGGAAACAACACAGAAGCTGGCAGTCTATGGGTTATAAATCCCACCCGATTGGTGTAGGGAAGGGGCGCCACGGGTCAACTTTGACGGTGGAAGGGATCATTGTGTTCCACTGGCCGACTACCACCCACCTCAAGCCAGGCAGCCCCTGGTCAGTAAGGTGTTGGCCCACCAATGTCTGCCTGCTCCAGTGGGTACCTAGAGCTCAGTGTGTTGCTCAGTATGACAAGCAGATGGAAATTCCGCACCAGACCAAAGAAACAAGAGACCAACAAAGAAGACTCCAGCTCTTCGATTTGCAAGCTGGAACATATGCACCATGTGCACAGGTATCTCTGATGCCCTCAGGGAGGTGGACAACACCAGGAAGATGACCATCATCGACAGAAAGTTCACCAGACTAAATATCAGCATAGCTGCCCTCCAGGAAACCAGGCTGGACTCCAGTGGCTCCCTCAAAGAGGAAAACTATAATTTCTTCTAGAAGGGTTGAGAACCTGAGGAGCCCTGCCAGCATGGAGTGGGCTTTTTCATCAAAAACACCCTCCTGGCCTCAGTTGAGTCTCCCTCAGTGGGGCACTGAGCATCTCTTGTCCATGCAGGTCCTGTCAACATCCTCAGTGTCTACACCCCACCCTCATGTGTTCAGAAGACACAAAGGATTAGTTCTATGGGCAGCTGGATGAACAGATCAAAGGATGCCCTAAAGATGAGCCAATATTCCTCCTCAGCAACTTTAATGCCAGAGAAGGTGTGAACCACAATTCATAGCCTACCTGTCTCGAACATCATGGCACTGGAAAGACCAAAAATACGGACAAAGACTGTTGGAGCTTTGTGCCTACCATGACCCATGCATTACAAACACCTTCATCAAGTGTAAGCCACAACACAAAGTGTCATGGAAACACCCCAGATCTCATCACTGGCACCAGTTTGACTTGGTCATCACCAGGCACACTGCCCTGAACAGCATCATATCCATCAGAAGCTACCACAGTGCAGACTGTGACTCCACCACGTCCCCATGATCAGCAGGGTGTGCCTACAGCCACACATACTACACCACTCAAAACCAAAAGGTCACACTTGCATCAACACTGCACAGATGTCGGTCCCCACCAAGGTGGAGGAGTATGTGTCTGCCTTGGACCAGGCTCTCCAGGACCTGCCAGAGCACAATGCCACATCCAAGTGGAATGCCATGAAGGGTGCCATCTACAACACAGCTATTTCCACGTTTGGCAAGAAGGAATGGCCCAGTCAGGACTGGTTCAATGCTCATCTCTCAAGGATATAACCAATAACTAAGGACAAATGAAATCATTCATAGCTTACAAAAAATACCCCAATGAACAGATATTTGCTGCCCTCAGAAGTGCCTGAAGCATCCCCCAATGCATCGCTAGAGAGCACGCGAACAAGTATTGGCAACAACTGTGTGAAGGAATCCACCACAGTGCTGAGTCTAGAAACATCCAAGGTATATATACAGTGGCATCAAGAAGGCTTTAGACCCTACATTGAAAGGGGTTGCCCCCCTGAAATCTCTGACTGGAGAGAAGATCACAGACCATGAGCAACAGTTGGCCAGATGGGTGGAGCACTACTCAGATCTATACTCCCAAGAAACATCAGTCACTATTATTGCCCTTAGCAACATATGGAAACTGTCCACCATGGTGGAGCTTGACAAAGTGCCCACCTTAGAGGAGCTCAGCAAAGCCACTGACTCCCTCCCAAACGTCAAAGTACCAGGTAGTGACAGCATCCCACCTGAAGCTATCAAACATGGGAAACCGACATTGATTGTGGCAAAAAGGTGGATACTTTTACCCTTATCCCTTTAAAAGTAGTGACATCATTGAGATTATGATGTCATAACATACATGGCAAAAAATATTATGTCAGGCTGATATACAAGTAAATTATTCTTACAGTCATTTTCCCAAGCATTAAATGTGTGAACTAGATTGGTTTGCTTTGATTATTAATCTGATTTACCATATATGGCAAATAGATATGTAGGGAAGAGGAACAAACAGGGAAGCATGGGGATAATTTATCACAAAAACTGTCTAGTTTCTTTATTTTTTAAAAGAAGCCATAGAAGGGATACCAGAATTCTACTTTTAGTAATGCTGGTAATAGTTTATCATGGATTGCCATCATTGAAATTAACATGGGATTGTATGCCATGATGGTCTCTTTCAAATTTGGTAAAATTTTATTCAGAAAGTTTCAGAAGTTGTGTTCTGGCATTATAAAAATCATTAGTAATATCAGTAGTACAGTAAGATGTGGCCAGGCTTATTTAAAGTTAAACCACAACAAATATTGATGGACAACATACAACAGAAGACACTTGGTAAATGAAAAGAAAAGTGCACTTGAGACTTAGTTTTAGGTACTTACTCTAATCTGCAATTAAATAAAGGCAAACAAAAAATGGGACAGATTACCTGAACTAATTGCAGGCAATGCAATTGATGAAAGTCCTTTTTTTTCAGCTTCAGTGAAACATCCATAGACAGTTGCATACAAGTCTTCCTCACAATCCTTGACCTTTTGGAGGTTATGAGGTTGATAGTCTGACCAGCATGGAAACACTGTGTGGATTACATATTTGCATGTTAGTCTACCTGCAGTTGTAGTCACCGGACAACCAACTTCAATATTTCCCCTTTTCCTAATTATTGCATCTCCTTCCTGGACCAGTTCCGGGCCCGCATTATCTGCTGTGATCCTGGAGATCCTAGGACCATGTTGCAGATTGTCATTTGTAGCATTCACAATACAGTCGACTGGAAGTGTGAGAATATTTGCTGTGTACACAGCCACTTTAATATTTTCCTTGGTGTTGAATACTTCTAAATCAGATGCATCCATAGACCAAGAAAACTGTTTTTCTATTCCTGCCGCTGGCCTAAAATTTTCCTGAGACACCTCTGTTAATTTAAATTCACTGACAGCAGTGAATCTTTTCCTTCTCATTCCACTTTCCTTGAATTTTCCACTCCTAATTTTGAGCTTGTGTTTAAATCTCATGATGTCATCTTGGTCGTCACTGTAAACCACTACCCGACTATTCTTTTCATCAAAAATGCACACTGTGTCCTTGGACTGCACTTCTTCTATCACGTCTCTCACAACTTTCTTCTCCAATTCATCTATGGAAAACTCCTCAAAATGTTTATCCCTGTAAGCCACTAACAAACTACTTATGACTTGTCTGATAAATGGTTCAAGTGTCGCTGGTGCAACTATTAAAATGTCATTGTCATTTCCTGAAAACTGTATGTTTTTCATCCAATCATTTTCAAGAATCTCTAAAACCCTAAATTCAACTTCTGACAGATTGTGTATTGTTGCAATGCAGATGGATGATTCCTTTTTCTGTAAAACCAGAAAGAACTGTATTTAATAATAAATCTGGATAATGTATAAATACTTATTTTTCAAATGAAAACTGTATATGCTTAGTATGCTTATTGATAGTGACGTAGGTAACAAAACAACAATATATAAAGTTTAGCCGCTCTGGTGACCTAGTGGTTAGAGTGTCCGCCTCAGATGCAGGAGAGATTGTGGGTTCGATCGCCAGCCTAGTTATAACAAAGACTTATGAAAATGGTACTAACAGCTGCCTTGCTTGGCACTCAGCATTAAGAGGTTAGTGTTGGGACTGGTCAGCCTGGTGTCAGGATAATGTGCCTGGGTGAGACATCATGCTACATGTCTGCGGCCATTTAGAGGTGGATGTATTCACATGAAACAAATGGTGGGTTATTCAGCATGGAAAGGAAAGCTAAACAATAATGAAATGAAGAAATCTACCTAGCAGGCTTAAAAAAGATGAATGATAATAAGGTTAATTTTTAATGTAATCAGTCACTAAAAAAGGCATAGAACAGATGTTGCAGTTAATTTTGATAAAAGGATACTGGAACTTCAATGTCTATGTGCACACTTATTCTACATTCATGTATGTTAATTTTCATGTATGCACTTCATCCTGACAATACATAAGAACCATTAAATATTTGCTCCTTCAGTAAACATTAAGCACATTTTTCACAAAACAAGACAACTTATTTACTGGCATTATACACATTGTGTAACCATTTTATAAATGTGAATGGTAGTTTGGCCAAAACATATTTGCTGCACAAAATTATTAATAGATTCATGGTCATACATTTTTCAGATTCAAATTCTGTCTACATGACTTTTTTATGTGGTCCATTGGAGACATTAATTATAATCAAAATCAGAGCTAATTAATGAGAAAGGGTGCAGGGTTGATTTTGCTCAGACTGGACCTGATTTGCTGTCATTTTGTGTGCCTGAGAAAGCTGCTTTAGTCCAACTACCATAGGATTATACAAACTTTTATGTGTTTCTGTTCAATTAAGTGTCAAACAACCAAACAAACAAAATGATAGAGTGCATATTGGGAAAACATCTTACATATCTGTATAAATTTCATTCTTTCAAGAGATGAAACATCTTAAGACATAAGGATGGGAATATTTTTAAACAAGTTTTTCATAGTAAAATCTGAGCATAAACTTAGTAACATATGGACAGTATCAAAGTAAATACCAAATAGAAATTTATTTTCAGATTCAATTTTGTTGTAGGCAATAGGAAATTATTAACTACTAACAATATTTACTGCAAAAATAACAGAATCTCTTGAATTGTACTACATATCAACCTGCACACATGAGATAGTCTATTATATTGTACTACCTATAAAACCCCTCTTGTTGCCTTGTGGTTTGAGCATCCGACTCGGATGGAGGAGGTCGTGGGTTCGAACCCTGGCCGAGTCATACCAAAGACTTATAAAAATGGTACTAACAGCTGCCTCACTAGGCACTCTGCATTAAGATGTTAATGTTAGGACTGGTTGGCCTGGTGTCAGGATAATGTGACCCAGTGCTAGACATCACTATAAACTGCCATACTGCAGACATCATAGGTATATAACTGAAAAATTCTTAAAGCTACACTAAAAAAAAAATCACACATACACACTGTACTACCTATATACCTGCAATCATGACAGATTCTCTTGTATTGTACTACCTAAATACTTGTTTACTGCAATCGTGAGAGATTCTCTTGTATCATACTATCTAAATACTTGTTTACTGCAATCATAAGATTCTCTTGTATTGTACTAAAAGAATAAATACTTGCTTACTGCAATCATAACAGATTCTCTTGTATTATACTACCTAGTAAATACTTGTTTACTGCAATCATGAGATTCTCTTGTATCATACTACCTTTGTACCTGCAATCATGACAGATTCTCTAGAACTGTACTACCTACGTACCTCTTTATTTTTTGTATCTCCTTCATATTGTTTGCATTTTTGCTCCTGTAGTGTTGTACCTGAAAAGATAAACAATAGTACTGTTACTACAAATGGCACAGGGTACACCCAGCTTGTGACCTTTCCAGACTAATTACCATGATCTTTGACTAAAGGACTTTATCATAGCAACATAAGGCATTTACACTGGTAAAGCTTCATCTGTGGTGGTTAAAAAGTGATATCCTTGATACACTATACATGTATCTTGTTGTGACCTTAACCTTGAGGAAATGGTGACTATGACTAAAAACGTAATTACACTGTAAATTCAATATGAAATATCTTAATTGGTACAAAAGTTATACT
Organism: Sinohyriopsis cumingii; assembly: GCA_028554795.2. NCBI lineage: Eukaryota > Metazoa > Mollusca > Bivalvia > Unionida > Unionidae > Sinohyriopsis > Sinohyriopsis cumingii. The sequence continues at coordinate 356,818 of JAPYKE020000319.1, read as the reverse complement.
CCCGTGAAGCACACAAATCACTGAATTATATTTTCTCTTGACCCTTACCTTGAGGCAGGGAGATGGCTACGATAATAAATACATTATCTATTCATGATATGTACTTAGGGAATCCCTTAAACTGTTACAAAGGTATGGCCTGGACAAACCATTGTTAATGAATGGATAGTGCACATTATATCATTAATGATCAGGTAAAAAGAGAAGTTACTATCTACTATTTTTGTATGTCAGTAAAACATGTATTGCAGTAGCTGATCTACTACATGTGAAATATTATTTAAATGGATTTTCTAAGTAAATGACATACACATTTCTAAACAATTTAATTTCATATAAGCAAACTATTAATGGAATTTGAGACTACAATAGCAGACTTTATGAGACTACCATCAGTTTTTAAAAGACTTAATAAATAATAAATAAAAAAATTCTGAACTAGACTGTATTTGTGCTTGTTAAATACCTTCTAAGACTAAAGGTGAAGTATGATTCTTGCATCAAAAGCTGACTATAAATATCTTCAGCTGCCAAAGTCAATGTTGGATACTTTAGTCACCCCAAATCCCTGGCTTTTAACATCTCAATGCTTTTTGGACAAATAAATATTGGATACTTTAGTCACACCAAATCAATGGCTTTTAACTCTCAATCTGATGTGTTTCAGAAAAATAAACATAGGATACTTACTCACACCAAATCACTGGCTAACACTCAATTCAATGCTTTTTGGACAATTAAATATTGGATACTTTCGTCACACCAAATCACTGGCTTTTAACACTCAGTTTGATGGTTTTCAGAAAAATAAATATAGGATAGTTACTAACACCAAAATCACTGGCTAACACTCAATTCAATGGTTTTCAGATAAATAAATAATGGATACTTTACTCACACCAAATCACTGGCTTTTTACACTCAATTCAATGCTTTTCAAAAATCCAAACCTGAATGTGGCAGCCATGGTAGCTCAGTTAGTTCAGAGAGGTGGACAATGGTCACTGGTTCAATATTTAACAGTTTGGTTTAGGATTTATTTACTTTAAATAATATTTAAGTACAAAGTAAACATATTCAATCTGCAACAGTTTGCATAACAACAATCATTAACAATACCATACATACCCAGTTTTACATGATCATGTGAACCAGTTCAAGTTTCAAGTTTATTCATAATCATAATCAATACATGAATAACAATGTTTACTGATATATAATAAATTGACCAGCACTTTTAACAATTTTTAGCAGTACAATGAGATTTTAATAACAGTGCTGTACAGTTTAAGATTACAATTTAGCTCTTTAAAAAGTATTTAAATAAACATAAAAAACTGAAAGAATTTGAGAGAAAAATGCTTCAGCAAACAATAACTTTTGTGTTTCTTGTATGAACTTTCAAACCAACACTGAAATTAGGTCAAATGGTCATGGTGACAAAATAAACAGAATTGTATATCTTACTGTAAACAGACACTACATTTGAATATTCCATTAATTTAACTCAACAAACTAAATTTACAAATTTTAATGCAGTTTTTTTCTTCTGACTAACAGTTGTTATCTGTAGCTGAGGAGGCAACTGTCTTAGCTGTATTATAAAAGCCACTGTCATGTCAAAGACACTATTTATTAAACAGCCTATGTAAACCAGGTAGCCAATCCCACATGCACCATCCCTCTCTCTCTCTCTCCCTCTCAATTTGTAAAACCCAAGAAAAAGGTACCCCCCCCAAAAAATAACAAAAATATTTTTTACACTAAACCCAAAGATGAATATGTTGCCACTCACCAGGCATTTTCTTTTCATCCGCTGCACTGATAGTACTTTGCTGAACTGTTGTCTCTTGAGAAACAATCTCTTTCCTTAAATTTAGTTCCTCTTTTTCCTTCAAGCTCTTTGGGGCTTTGAGGTCAGGCTGGGTAATCAACTTCTCTAGTAGGCAAGCAGACTGACTGCTTTGAGCTTTTACATTTTTAATGATTTCCAGTATTTCTGCATCAAGACTTTCAAATATATCATCTGCAGCAGTTACAACCAGTGTGTGTCTTTCCACTGCATAGATAATAGTCTTACCTTTGTATTTATCTTTCAAATCTTGCACTGATTTGCTGTTCACTACCTTAATCATGTCATCCTCTTTTGCAAAAACATAGACTTTTTCTTTGATGCAACCCTTAATTAATTTATCTAGACCCCTTACCACCTCAGATTTTCTGTAAAATATGTGCACATTTTTGGTCTGAGGATTCGGCATCCAGATGAAACTTGAGGGCATTGTGATGCAATTATTAATGTAGTCCTGCATTGCAGGATAAGTCAGGATTTCAAAATGACAACCTGGTGAGAAAATGTCCTCTTGTACCTCCATATGTGCGGTTTCCAACAGTTTTGTAAGGTTATCTGCAGCTAACTTGGAATCTTCCCTCAGACCCTTCAACACAAAGGAAGGTGATGTTTCAACAGTTGTGATTGTCAAGTGTGGAAACTTGTCACTTATGTTCTTAACATATCCAAATTTTGTCACCACTCTATGCCATACAAGATCCATAAAGACTACTTCCTCATGATTTTCAAAGCATTTCTTGGCATCAGCTATGATTTCTGTCACAACATGAAGAACCGCCATTTTGTTTTTATCTGTGCACACAACACACATGCCATTTGTGCCATGTTCACCAATTAACTCGATCCAAGCACAGTCCAATTCTTTTTTCTGTTTTACTCTTAGTTGGACATCCTCTTGTATTCTATGATCAAATAAAATGGCATCAGAGAACAAAGACTGTTGTGCACACTTGTACACACTGTACAGCACAACATTAATAAAGTCTTCAAAATCAGATTCTTTTTCAAAACATGTGCTCTTGACTTCAAACAGGAACATATCATCCATTTCACAAGATACAGTCACTGAGCAGCAATGAATTTGGAGAATCTCATTCAGCATTTGTTGTCCCTGCTTTTTTCTTGTGTAGAAGTTCCAGAATGAAAGAAACTGTAAACTGCATGGAACTTTTTTCATGTCTCTGACAACCTTCTTTCCATGAGTTTTTCTATACTGAACCAAGAGAGAGATGACACAGTCTTGACCTGTGGGCAAATTTTGAAAAAGCATTGTTAAAGAAATATCATTTCAACAGAAGTATTTTGAATAGAAATGCAAGTAAACTTGACAAAATAGTCTATCAGAAACAATCTTCACATCTTATTACAAAACAATCACTTTTATCAGCATCATGAAATGATATCATAACAAGACACCAATGTGGATCTGAGATGGCTCATCTGGATGACACCTGCCTAAACACCCAAATGCAAGAGCAATTGGATAAGAAATCTGGGTCCGAAGAGTGCTTTCCATAGAAATTTCCATCATTTCTTTTGTTGCACATCTTATTAAAACAACTCTTTTAAGGTTTCTCTTGGCTTTCAAACTTGGTTGCTTTCTGTCAAAGGGCAAATTTTGTAAAGTTGTTTTAGAGAAAAAGTTGCCAATATTGTTTTTCCATGTTTAGTAACATAATTTGAAATTGCAGGCAAACTGGCATAATTTGTACAAACCTAAAAACCCTTCCTGCCAGGGTGCTTTCTTTTGCACATGATAAAATTCTGTTTAGTACTTTTGAGAAGACATTTTATGGATTTTCTTTTGTAATAATAGTGGCCATATTTGGGATCAAATAAGCATAATTTGTATCAAATTGAAAAGTGTCATGCAAGGATGCTTTCTGTCAAATATGGTCAAGATTTCCAGAGTGACTTTTGAGAAGAGATCATTGAAAGGCTTTCCCAGTTTTAGTAACATTAGCTCATTTTGATGCTGGACTGACATCACTTGTAAACAAACTGAGAGGACTTAATGCCAGAATATTTTATACCAAATTGGATAAAATTCTGTTGAGTGTTGCTTTTTAAAAATTCATTTAAAGGTTTTCTATTTTCAGCTGCTTAAATAAGTATTATTTGTAGACAGTTACAATATTTGAAATGCTAAAAGTAAAAATGCTTTGTAAACACTGTCATGCAGAATCTCTAACATCCTCCTCACAGCTGATCTGAATCCTAATTAACCACATGTTAGAAAGTCTGGAAGACCAATAGTAAATTGGAAAATTTGATATTCTTTATTCATTTGTTCACCTTGTCCCTGACAGCTGACACAAATTATTCATGTGTACTCAGTATCAGTCTGGTTCTATGCATATGTCCTGCTTCATCATTACATCTACATCTATGTTAAAGGAGGACAAAATAATGACAAGTAAAGACCATAGGCAAACAATGAATGAGTATTTGAATGGAATAAATGTATATTTGATGCCTACAAAAAAAAATTGCAGCATTTGAGAGGGGGCAAAAATCAACCCAAAAGGTCTGTCATTCATTGTCCTTTCATATCAAATGAACACTTGTGTATTTACCAAATGAATACATGATTGACCCAAGAAAAGTAAGTGGTCAAACTTAAATATGATTAAAATCTGACATCAAATATTAAAGTTACTCACTGCTGAAGAACCTGACAATTTATATTTATATTTTGTGATTTTTTTTTAAAGATCCACAAATTTTGGATATAACCATAATTGTTTGCAGCTACGTTTATATAAATATTAAATAAAGTGTGACCCTACTATAGCATGCTCTGTTATAACATGATTTTGCATATATCACAATTGTGGCATAGCTCCTGAAATTTCACATACATGTATTTTCCTCATACACATTTATATAAATAATAAACATTGTGAATTTCTTTAAGATCATGTGTATTCACTTTCATTGTTCGGTTAAGAAATTCATATTTATAGCTACTTAATTTTATGAATTTGTTCTTTACCCCAAAAAGCATGATAAAATAGTTAGCAATGATTTATATATCTCTTTAAAGGATTATGCTGTCATTCAATTCCATGCATTTCCAAGCATTCAGGCTTAATCCCTGCTGCACAAATGTAGGCTGACTCAAAACACTTATCATAAATCTGAACATTGAATAAAAAAATATGCTGACATCTGTTTGCATGTGAGTAAGAAGCAAAAAAGTTACATTTCACCACTGCAATTATGATTTTTGATGTTTTTAAAGACTCTATTAAAACATAAAGGTTTTGACAATTAAAATTTGGCACAAGTACAAAAGCCAATAACAGTTAATCAGGCTTTTTCAAAACAAGCATCTATCTTTTCCATACATAAACAGTTCAGTAAAAATTGAGTTTCACTCTCTCTCAACTATCACAACACTGCTGACACAGTGGTCAAAGCATGGGAAACTTTAAGTAAAATCTACCATTACAAGCCTGCCTACTCCTAAAGAATCCTGTTGGCTGACCAGTTTCTGATACCATGTGAAATATGTACATGGCTCATTGCCAATTAATGTCAACCTAACATGTTAACAATCTTTCATGTTTTCAAAGCACAATAGACAGAGGCTGCAGACTCATTTAAAGGAAAATGGCATCATATCATTATTCGAGCCACATACATGGATAAAATGTGACCCCAGATTTATCTCTTAATAAACTCTACAAGAACAAACTCGAATTATGCTTTCATGAGTGGTGTAATAGTATACCATCATTTATTTGCCATTCTGGCACTTCAACAAAGTCACTCTCTTTATCATGGTCACTGGAAATACTGCTTGAGGTCCCCTTTATGGAGCTTTCAGTTGTTTTGTCATCAAGTGTTGCAGTGTCTGAAATTGACAGCAAAGTTTTTATTCAAAAATGCATGTATCCCATGACCCACAGGCTGCATGCAGCCCAGTCCTTTAAATTTTGCTGCCCACTGAGCCATGTAGACAGTCCTTTTGAAATTATAATTTTAATTAATATACATAATTAGTAATAAGGAAATGTTCTTACTCATGCAGCCCATGACCTTAAGCATTATATTGATTTTGGCCCCAGCCAAAAAAGGTTGGATACCTCTGATATAATGATATCAGGCAATACAAAATAGTTCAGGTCATTAATACTGTAAAATTTATTCAATATATCATATTGATTGCACTCTTTAATTTTCCATGTACCATCAATCCCAAACAGATAGTTACCATCAGTTCTGCAACTTCTTGCATACAGCATTTTATCTGTATCAAAGATTTGCAAATTGTACATATTTAGAATTTGGAAAAGGTTTCCTAACATAAATATACCCCACCTCCTGCAGCCCACTCCCAACACAATGAAGTAGATGAGACTAGAGAAAAGTTTCAACAGAAAACAACTGAGAGCTTTGCTGTTATTTATTGACTTTTATTGAAAAATAAATGTATATCCAAAGGTTTAAAGATAAATAGAGAAATGATCTTAATGAACTTAAGTGAGTGCTTTTATCTAGAAGAACAAATATTTATTGGTACCTAAGTACACAAATGATCCTTATCTTAAATAATTTCAATTTATAAATTTCCATAGAATTCTCCCTACAAATGTTCTTTTACACAAAATGGAAATGAGAAAAGACAAGTTATGTTGTTTTAGAAGAATCACTATTTGATTTGTTGAATGTTCGTGCTATAATTACATATAATTACAACTATTCAGGTGGCTGCAAAAAAAGCATACACTTTGTAATTTTAACTGCACAGCATTAGATACAATATTAGGAACAAATAAAAAAAAAATTCTAATTAATGTTAAATTTAGAAAAGAACTACATATTTAAATAGCATGTTCATCACAAAGCACCAAACATGGAAACTTGTAAGAAATATCATATAGGTAAATAATAGAAAATAATAAAGACTACAAAATTTGTTATTGGGGGAAATTCAGTCATAGTTGGGCAGCTTATCAAAGTATAACTGATATATCACTTTTGTTTAAATCATTTACAAGCTATTTTAACATGTAAAATATAATACATGTATCATCATACAAGAAATATGAGGAAATGTCTTCAGTTATCTGTATTAACCTTCAGACATTAAGATACTTTGATATGAAACTGCAAATAGAATCCAGTTGAATTCAAACAATCCAAGGTAAAATTATGCTGAGGAAACTACAGTAGAGAATTCTGTAAAATCAGGGACCATAACTCTGCAAATTAAAATAATTAAGGCTGAATATTAAACTCATCTGAGGTCTTATTACTATAAAGCTGCATAACAAATTTAAATTCAGCAGTCTTTGGTATCATGCTACAGAAACTCAAAGTTTAGTGAAATAAGTCATCAGGGATGATAACTCTTGTAAATGATGCTTTGGAAGGTAAGAAAACTTTTGGACATTTTTTTTCATTAACAATCTGCAATGCTTGGTAATGTTATGTTGGGGAAGTAAAGTAAAGAGAACAGTCTATAAGGGGCCATAACTCCTCTAAATACATAATACACCATAAATCAAATTCATTCAAGTCATAGAAATATAAATATACATACTTTTTATGGTTTGAAATAAATAAAATAAAATAAAAACACTTGATGAATTTACGTTGCATAAACCAAAGTTAGAAGATGGGCAATCAAGGGCCATAACTTTCTATAACAAATGTTGTGGAATGCTGTAAATCCAACTCAAGTTCATCAATATAAGGGTACATATAAAACAGACCTTTCTGACATGTCTATAAATCATGCTTAGCACCTAATTATCAGTTTAGAACTGCTGTGAGTAAATTCATCATGTTACATAATTTGGGATATACATGACATGTTCCACAACATGGACAATAAAATATATGATATATATAGTAACTTTAAGCCAATTTATTTCAAAGCATATGCTTTGATTTTGCTTCAATTTTTGATACGTCTTTCTATAAATTCATCTGGTAAGTCTGTAAAATGTCAGCATTTGGCATGTAAGTAAAGATCTTTGATGCAAAAGAGCATAGGCAGGGCTTGCAGAAAATTGAGGAATGATCCATCTCATTGAAATATTAAAAAAATCTGCTGCAGAATCAAAATGAAGACAATAAAAATCAACTAAGGTCTCATTGAGATATAGCTCCAATCCAAATTTGGTTAGTAGAGTTTGACACCTGAAATAAGCAATCAGGGGCTGCAACTCCCATAAATGATGCTGTGGAATGCTAGAAATTGCTCTTTTAATGTCTAGTCAATATATGAATGCAAACCAGATTTAAATGAAATCCATCAAACCTTGGTAAAATGAAAGTGGAAATGAAAGTCATGAAATGGACAGTTAAGGGAATAAATGAAGATATAAATGTCTGAAACTTAAATTATCTGAAGTCTTATAATCTGCATTCCAAAATTTGGTAAATGTCTATCCATTCCAAGTAACTTAACTTAAGGAGCATTTTACAATCTTAACAATGCCAGACATATTCTGTAGTTGTGGATGTGTCTGTATAATTGTACATGTGACAGCTATGATCTTTATGTTTAAAATATTTTTATATTTTATAACTTAATTTACATGTAAAGACTATGCAGTCTTATATAAAGAATTCTTATCTTATCTCTTACCTTTTATTCTTATCTTACTTTATCATAACTTGTAAGAAACACTGAAAATAAAATTGACCTAGAACTGTTGAATTCGATTTGTTTGGTTATTTTAAAGTTATATAAAGATAAACAAGTCATTAAAAAGTGAAAAGTTTAAAAGAGATATTAAAAATCAAAACTTTACCAATAACCTTATCTGTCCTACTACTAATCTGAAACTAGGCTGAAATTCATGCAAGCTTGACAAGCTAAAGAGCAGAAACTAAACATGAATGAACAGAAGATGAACCATTAAAAAAAATCTTTATACCCCACCTTCCCTTAAAATATCCTGGAAACATAAAAAAATACTTTTCTTCTCAATAACATAAATAATGGTGTAAGAAAGTTATTGCAGAAAATTATTGCTACATGAACAATAATTTGTCTTGATCATCAGGACTGATTCACTACCACTGATTATAAGTTTTATTGACATGCACACACACACACACCCCACCAGGTTATGGCAACAAAACTATTTCAAAAGTGAGATACAAACCTTGTCAGCTATCTTTCTTAATTTAAAAAAAATAAGATCCAGCCTTATCTGAAAAAATGTTTACTGATAGCAACTTGACAAACAAACATAAAATAAAATTAAGGCAAGTAAAAACCTTATTCAGCATCAAAATCTTTCAAGTGTTGTAATGTTTCTAATTATCTATATATATTATATTTGCTATCTTCTGTAATAGTCCATTTGAAAGTTAAACTACTGATAAAACATTTTTCATAAATATGTCCTACCTTACACAGTACAGCAAAACCTTCTTTAATAGCACATCTATATAAAGAACAATTATTTCGAAGGATCCTTATTAGTTCCTTGTTAATTAATTCTACTTGCTTATTAATTAATTTTACTTGCTTATTAATACTGCCTATAAAAGACAAAAAATGTTAGTCACTTTTTATTTATTGGTATGTTTCACTGTTGTGTTTTCTGCATGTATAAGTGATACATTCCAAATATAAATATAGGATATTTGCAGTGCTGTGTAGGCAATTTGTGTTTATAATGCATGACATATGCAGTGCAGTGTAGGCAATTTGTGTTTATAGTGCATGACATATGCAGTGCAGCATAGGCAATTTGTGCATGACATATGCAGTGCAGTGTAGGCAATCTGTGTTTATAGTGCAGGACATGCAGTGCAGTGTAGGTGATTTGTGTTTATAGTGCATGACATATGCAGTGCAGTGTAGGCAATTTGTGTTTTTAGTGCATGACATGTGCAGTACAGTGTAGGCAATTTGTATTTATAATGCATGACATATGCAGTGCAGTGTAGGCAATTTGTGTTTACAGTGTATGACATATGCAGTGCTGTGTAGGTGATTTGTGTTTACAGTGCATGACATATGCAGTGCAGTGTAGGCAATTTGTGTTTTTAGTGCATGACATATGCAGTGCAGTGTAGGCAATTTGTATTTATAATGCATGACATATGCAGTGCAGTGTAGGCAATTTGTGTTTACAGTGTATGACATGCAGTGCAGTGTAGGCAATTTGTGTTTGTAGTGCATAATATACGCAGTGCAGTGCAGGCAATTTGTGTTTACAGTGCATGATATGTACAGTGCAGTGTAGACAATTTGTGTTTACAGTGCATGATATATGCACTGCAGTGTAGACAATTTGTGTTTACAGTGCATGATATATGCAGTGCAGTGTGGATAATTCGTGTTTACAGTGCATGATATCTGCAGGATAGTGCTGGAGATTTTTAATCACTTATCAACAAATTCCCAATAGAGCTTGTTGTTACCAAAATTTGAATCAGTTGAAAACTTAAAATGAAAGACAAAACTAAATAAAAATTTATTTTAAGCTATTGATTTCTTTAAAACTTTATGGGGAAAATTACAGAGAAATGAGCAGTGGATTTTGAAATCTATATGGTACTATTTTGTTACTTTATCTAACGCTGTCAGATATCACTAAATAATGACAAATATGAGAAAAATATAACTGTAAGCTACTAAATCTGCATACCCAAGAAAGCCTGATATTTAACTTAAGATGACTGTACATCTTGAAATATAGAAAGAAAACTTTTTGAACTTGTTAAAAAGATGTATAATTTGTAATAATCATTTAGGTCTACATTATTTACTCCAAGAACATCTCAAGATTGTATCTTTTTAACATGTTAGTATTTAATTAAAAAAACATTTATTTTATGTGAGTGGGTGATGGCAACTAATTAATTAGCACAAGTTACAGAATTATAATGGTCAATTTCTTAGCTTGGAGTTTTCAGGCAACCATGGGTGTCACAAAGCTGTATATCTGGCCCAAGCTCTTTGGAAAAGATTTATAACTTCAGATATAATTTAACATCAGCTGGGATCAATTATACACAATGCCATTAAGTTCCTAAATGGTATTCAATGTGTCCTTATGGTTCTGCCAAATGGAATGCCATGTATATGCAAGTATTCCATAATGAGAAGGAAAAAAATGGTAAACAGTATATTTTGGTTCGTAGCATTTAATAACAAGTATAAAGCTGATTACCAATGTAACACATGCATCCCTGAAACTAAACTTTTGACTGAAAGATAAATGTATAGCCTGGTATCTGAGACTTATCTCGTTGCTAAGTACATCTTAACATTTCATAAAATTAATGAAAAAAAAAAAAATGAGAGATTAAGTCTCCCAGGGTTTTACGTCTTTTCCAGGTGACCCCTGGAAAATCCAGAAAAGTTGCATGTATGTATCAAACACATACAATTATTAAATTTAAAAGCACATTATTACAGCTGAATTTACAGACATATTTTTTTATCCCTGAAAAATCGTTTACACAAGATGAGTACCTTTATTTCCTATATTTGAAATCTTAGAGCACAAATGAGACCTCTCAGTCGAAGATCTTTTCCCCAGACACTCATGGTGGAGGTGAACTTTTACATCATCACCATCAATCTTGTGTGTCTGACTCAGCACTCTGTCAATGACTGAAAAATGATTAAGAACCCAATCATAAGCTGGAACTTAAATGATAGATCATGTTGTTTTTGCCATGGCAAAATATATTATTTAAATCTGAAAATAATTATAAAATATTAAAATCTTCAAAATCAATTCTAAAAAATAAATTGGAAAAATCCTTGCTTTGTATTGTGAGATTGTTTTCAGGAACAAATTAGACATTTATCACGAACCTTAGTTACAATCTCTATTAAATTTTTATGATAAATATTAAGGACTCTGCTGCGAATTGACAATTGAAATTTCATGGGGCATCAATTTTCATGAATTTCAACAAACTTCAAATTTTAAAACTCAATAAATAATGATCCTACCTTGGACAAAAGAACCTCCTCCCCCATGAATGAATTAAGGTGTAGATAAAATTTGATTTATTGCAAAACTGCAAAAATTTAAATCCATAAAGATACAAAAATATGTTTTGGGGGAAACTTATAGTCAATAATGCATCTAATTATTATCATATCAGTCCCAGGATCAAGTTTTGTTTCAAGTACAAAAAAGTACACAAGCAATAATAAACTTTGGTAACCAAGATTTTAATATAATTTTTTTCCAATGACTACAAAGAGAGAAAGATGGTAACTCTAGCTCAATAGTTGCTAAATTTATAGAACAGTACCACTATTATCTTCAAAATAAACCAGACAATATCTCTCCTCTGGCACCCTTTCAACCCTTACAACGTCTCCACCACCACTTCTTCTCTTGTTCTCAAAATATAACAGTATGACTTCATTGGATGCTGACAGCTGTATATTCCACACAAGGATGCAATTAGAAATCACAACTTTGGCAACCTGAATAAATGTGCTTTTAATTCTTGTTTCTCTGCATGCTTTTTTAAGTGCATCAAAATCTGGAAGAAATTAAAAAGCAGTAAAACTCACAAAGTCCAGAGAGAACAATTCAGTCCAAATGATAGAACAAGTACTCAGTAAAAAGAAACACAAATTCAGGTAAGTATTGTTAAATTGCCATTCCAAATCTTTCCAACAGCAGCCTAGCAAGAATAAGTAGAATTATGTGCCCCATATACAAAATTTGCCAGATGTGATATTTTTATGTATACATAAATTCAAAATTTAGATTTAAAATCTTATCTGATTATTCCAGTCATGTAAAGTTTATGAAAATAATTAAATTCTGTTTTGGTTATTGATTGACTGGTGTCTGAAGGCAAATCAGTTCATGAATGTCTATTTAGAGCCATGGTAATAGGAATAAAGTGCTCTGCCCAGAAAGGAGCACCATGGCAGCCCACTGGGTCATGTTTGCATTAAACATACATATACTCTAACTCAAACCCTTGATATTTTGATGAATTGGGAAATTTGCTCAAGTGAGTTTTATAAAACGAGCCCATCTCAACCAGTAAACAATGAGTTTCTCTTTTGAGATTTAGGTCAACGTTTGCTTTCTCTAATGAAAAGCAGCTCTCATTGAAGTTGCTTCCATACATTAATTTGGCAGCTATTTCAGTTGCAAAAACTGTTTTTAATCAGCCCAGTTCATTTTGGTTTGCAAAATGCTTTCTTATAATCATGCATAGTTTGGTCTGGCAAGTACATAAAAGTGAATGTGTTTTAGCTTTAGTAAGTTATCAGACAACTTTGCTGCAACTTCTGAGAAGATTTGCCAAAATAAACAATATACATCAGAAATAGTGTCTGAAAAATAATGAATAAAAACTAAAAAGAATAATTAAAACTCAATGTGTTCTGGAGTGCGTGGTAAGAAGAAAAAGAACAAGAAAAAGAAAATGGTGATGAAAAAGGAGAATAAAAGGCAGGGGTGGAGGAGAAAGAAACTGCAATAACAAAGAAAACCATATATATATAGCAATAGAGAAGGCAAACAGAGTACGTTATTTGAGCTAAGCCTGCTGCATCCAATCACCCAGGCCCACTTTTCACCCCCTCCCCATAAAACAAACAGCCAACAAATGAGAATCCTCCATTTTTTAAACATCCTGTCAAAGATATCAAAAAGTAAAACAAAAACAGGCATACCCCCCAGAAAGTGCTAATCTCAGGAGATTACATAGGGATGACCCAAACCTCTGTCGCAAGCAATACTCCACTCTTATTTATATCTTATATATAAACAACCACATTTTTGTTCTGTGTGTAATGGCTACCAAACAACAGGTTACAAATTCAAAACTCAGTGTGGTATCCCAAATTTTTTAATAAATTTTATTTTATTTTTTATCTTCAAACTTTCTTTTAAACTAACTCAAACCAATTTATTTTATGCCTTAATACATGTGTCTGGTTAATAAATGGAAAGACATATCTGTGTAGATGAAGACATTTTATGTTCCAGAAGTTTCTAATCTATTGATTGCATCAGTCAGATGTTTACTGACTTGTACCTGCCTTAATGCAGTATTAAGGTAGATCAGAACTGAAAAAGGGAAAAAGAGATCATATGAAGGAGCTAGAAAATACAGAGAGATAAACAACATGATCAGGAAAAGCATGAAAAAGGCAAAGGAATCCTGAACAGAAAGACAACACTGCAAAGTCAAAGACAGTCTCAGTCGAAATGACAGCTAAATATCATATCAACTGGTGAAAGTTCTCACATCTCATACACAATGGAAAACAACCACCATCCAAGACAAATCAGGAAAATGCCACATAGAAGATCAAGAAATCCTCAAGCGATGGATAGAATACTGCTCAGAATTGTACAATCATAAGACCCAAGGAGATCCAACAATACTAAACTGCCTTCAGGCAGAAGAAATTGATGACAACCCCATTCTTCCTGAGGAAGTAGAAATTGCAGTTAGGTCACTAAAGAAAGGAAAGTCAGCCGACATTGACAACATACTGGCAGAGCTCATTCAAACAGCAGGAGAAGAGATAGTCCTGACAACAATCTGCAACAAGATATGGCAGACAGGAGAATGGCTCACCACATGGACTCAATTCTTGGTCATTGTGTTCCCCAGAAAAGAAACATACAGCTATGCCAAAACTACAGAACCATCGGTCTGATCAGTCACCCAAGCAAAGTCATGCTGAAGATAATTATCAACAGACTAAAGCCTCAAGCAGAGAAAATTATTGCTGAAGAGCAAGCAGGCTTCCGAGCAGGAAGGAGCACCACAGAACAAATCTTCAATCTCAGACTCCTTTGTGAGAAATACCTTCAGCATCAGCAGAATCTATATCACATCTTTATAGATTTCAAAAAGGCCTTTGACAGTGTACTGACATGTGGTCTTATGGGCAACTATGAGAAAGTACAACATCAGCTCCAACCTGGTGCAGATTGTTAAGTACCTCAAATAACAAAGCCAACAGTGATGTCCTCATCAAAAGCAGCAGAGGAGATTGGTTTCAAACAACAGTTGGAGTCAGACAGGGATGTATACTGTCACCTACACTCTTCAACATTTTCCTGAAAATGATTATGGAGGATGCCTTGCATGACCACAAGGGCACTGTCTGCATCAGAGGAAGAACAATCACCAACCTTCGCTTCACAGATGATATTGATGGTTTAGCAGGAGAGGAAAAAGAACTGGCTGACTTGGTTGAGTGCCTTGACACAATAGCGCATGGTATGGAGATTAGCACCAAAAAACCAAACTGATGACAAGCAACACCAATGGCATCAGTGCAGAAATAATGGTCAGTGGACAGAAGCTGGAAAGAGTCACAAGCTTTAAGTACTTGGGATCAATTATCACAGATGAGGGCTCCAAACCAGAACTACTTTGTAGGATTGCCCAGACAACAGCAGCAGTAACAAGGCTGAGACCAATATGGAAAGATACCAACATAGCTCTTGGTTCCAAAATAAGGCTGATGTGCTCGATTGTCATATCCATCTTTCCGTTTGCTTGTGAAATGTGGACGCTCACACCAGGTCTACAAAGAAGGATTCAAACCTTCAAAATGAGATGCTACCACAAGATCTTGGACATCTCATACATTGACCATGTAACCAATGAAGAGGTCCACAACAGGATCCATCAAACCATCGGACCCTATGAAGACCTCCTGACCACTGTAAACAAAGTGCAAACCGAAGTGGTATGATCATGTCTCAAGATCATCTTGACTGGCAAAAACAATCTTGCAAAGCACAGAGCGAGGGTGCAGAAGAAGAGACAGATAGAAAAAGAGAACAGGGAAAGATGGAGAGAATTGGTTGCGAAGTCAACTGTTGTGCCCCAATGACCTCTTGGTTTAAGGGACTGATGACGATGATGAAGCTATATCAGTTCCAGACCAGATAAAGTAAAGTGCTATAGTAAAAATTTACTGAGCTCCATTGTGCCTCAGGTGCAGTCACCAGATAATTAGTTGGTTTGCTCAGCAAATTGTTGTTGTTTTGAGGTTTAATGCCAATGCTCAGCACAAGATATGCTATATCAGCTGGTATAACTGGTGGGGGAAGAACATGGGAAAACCCAGGTAAGAACCACTCACCAATGGGAAGCTACTGGCAGCTTTCTCATGTACCCACATTGGCCAAGCCCAAGTCTCTAACCCATGCAGACAGAGGTGAGATGGCAATGATTAGTAAAGGCATGCAGTTGAGACCACTAGACTACCTAACACACACTGCTCAAAGTGTGAAGCATTGACCTTCTATTTGAATAGCTGTTTCAATCTTTTTGTGTTCATTTAAGACAAATGCAGATTTCTTTTGGAGATCATGCTGTTAAGTAGTGCATCTTTAAGAGTAACCAGGTTCATCTTTAAGAGTAACCAGGTTCTGAACATAAAGGTCATCAAATGTGATTGTCTCAAAGAATGGTAGCACATTAACATATTATCGTTAATAAAAGATATTTTATATACTATCAACATCTTAAAAATTACAGATTTTTCATTAAGCTTTTTATCCATATTTCAACTGTTGTTGCATAACTATGAAAATTTGGAATTGGAAATAAAAATGATTCTTGATGGGTTATGTGGGGAATTTTCCTTGGATGTTTGAGATCAGTCAGCAAGGACTTGAGCTGAGATAAACAAATAGAACAAAGGATAATAACAGTCAGTTGGAATACATTCTAATTGGTAAGTAGTACACTGTGATCACAGAGAAGCCATATGTCACTGGGCAGAAGTCATCAATGACAACATTGGTTATTTTCAGCTATTCAGAAATTGAAAAAGCTCATCCTATGGTTAAATAGCACATATGTCTGTATAAAGCTATCTCTCCAATTACAACAAGGATCAGACATTAGCTTTATAAACATGTGTTGGAAATTGTAAGACAAACTGCTCAGACTTTTTATGATAAACAAGGAACCTATTTAAATACACCTGTGAAAGCTGTCATGAAAACAGTGTACATTCAACACAGCAAACAATTCAAAAAGAAACAGTCCTGAATGATTTCCTAAATAAGAACTCTAGTAGGGATCTTTATTTGAGATCTACAAGTAGAGACTTGTCAGTTTTGTACAATTTTTAAAGTTTAATGCCTCATAAATAAATTTTCAGATTTTTTCAGTGGATCAAACTTTGACTTTTTCTTAAACAACCAATACAGTATGAGAGTATCACTAGATGCACCAGGTATTTTATTTGTTCCTGACATTAAGCAATGGGAGATATGATCAGCCATAATGACAGTACTGAATCAATCCAACAAAAATATTAGAAATGAATTTTAAAAATCGTTACCAATACAGCTTGAGAATGTTACAACAACTCTTCCCACTTCTTCCCCATAAAGGATTTCGGTGACCTTTGCCCCAGTCTTTGTCACCAGGAAGTTTGTTAGAAGTTCTTCAGTCAAAGAACTGTTCATTTCCTGAACAAGGACCCTGTTGTCATAGCAAGGTTTTGTAGGTGGAGGATGGTACAGTGTCACAGTCAATGTCTGGCCTGCCACCTGGTGGGAACTACAGGAAACAACTCTCTGGGCAGCTGAGGGAATAAAGAAAAACATCTCCTTAAAGGCATGATTAATGAACAAAAAAGAAATTTGTCAATCAAATACAAAAAACAAGGAATGCATTTAAAAGGTGTATTATCCTCCCCACAGGCAAAAGTTAAATAAACTAATGTAATGACCTGAAGATCTAATCATATCATCTACATATGAATACAACTATGTACAATAAAATTCAAATGTGCACAATTGTGCTAACAAGCTTCTCAGGACGGACTGATGGTCATTAGGACACACAGAACAAATCAAGACTGTCCTACTGTATACACACTGAATCGGTGAATTCTGAAAAAGCCAGTGTCGTTACAACTAATCCAAAGCACGAAATGTGGCAAAACCAGTGAAGTAGTATACATAAGACTACTGCTGCAACTTCTGCATGTCTTCATGGGCTGGCTGTTTTTGGACTCCAACATTTGTTCACAGAATTAATTTTTAATCCCCGATAACTTTTCTACTATAATTTTTTGAGACCTTAAATTTTCAAGCATATTCCAGGGAAACCTGGTGTCTCATTTTCAAGCAAATGTTTGGCAGCAATTAAACAGGGACAGAATTCGCTTCAATCAGACATGAATACAGTAGGTATATAATTATCTCAGAAAATACTTCTGCTTACAAGCATGAAATATTCAATGTAATCAAAAACTTATTGGATGATCGAAGTGTTTATTATGGACAATCAAACTCTTTCTCTATAAAACATATTACCAAAGTTTCTGGATTGTCAGTGGTCTATTGCTTCCCCTATCACAAAGATATACTTTTGTAAACTGCTACAATTTCAATGTTTCACAAATATGATGAAAAGGAAACTTTAAACTAGATGCCTCTAGACATAAATATTTCTATGATACTGATAATGGTAATAGTATGGACTATACTTTCATTTCACTTTATACAGTATCAATATTTCTATGATACTAATAACTGTAATAGTATGGACTATACTTTCATTTCACTTTATACAGTATCAACATTTCCATGATACTAATAACTGTAATAGTATGGACTATACTTTCATTTCACTTTATACAGTATCAATATTTCTATGATACTGATAATTGTAATAGTATGGACTATACTTTCATTTCACTTTATACAGTATCAACATTTCTATGATACTAATAACTGTAACAGTATGGACTATACTTTCATTTCACTTTATACAGTATCAATATTTCTAAGATACTAATAACTGTAATATTATGGACTATACTTTCATTTCACTTTATACAGTATCAAAATATGAATTGCATTCATTTTCATTATCACTAATTATACAACAGAGACAACATGGCATTTCTCCTGAAAAGTGCACAAGTTATGGCTCTAATACAAATATGGTTGGGTTTTTGTGTTAAATGGACATGTATCAAATGCAACAACTGGGCAAGCAGTGTGTGTTTTTCATTGATTACAAGACATGAAAAAGATAAGATAAGTTCTTCATGGTAGCACATTATTGTCAGTGTTAATTTGATTGTAGGGGCAGAAATTATATTCCTTTTTTTGCTTTTTAGACAACAAACAAAAAATATGAATGAAGTAGATATCTTCTGTGACATAAAAATATATATATATATAGAGAGAGAGAGAGAGAGAGAGAGAGAGAGAGACAGAGTGAGAGACCATTTTGTTTAACTGTGTATTGTGAATCTGTGATTTGTGTTGTTTTTTAGTTCTTGTTTATTCATGTTTTAAAGTTTGCAGAAAAAGCTCATATGATGACTCTAAAGTCCCATTAAGATTCTGTTACTTTACTCTCCAAAATGAATTTCCAGTGATCCAAGAGAAGGCTTTTTCTTTTTGTTAACTGCTGAGAGTTGAAACTAAATCTTTGAATACTGAACTTATCAATAAATTATCTAGGCATCAAGAAATTGACAGTGCATGGTACTTTAATGGATCTGTGTATGGTAAAACCAAATCAGGAAAAAGGATAAAATTTGACATCTATGATGAAATTGATGAGAAAATTAGATTATAAGTGTAATATGCAATTCTGTGAACTTATGAAATTGACCGAATAGGTATGTGAACTTTCGTTTTTATACTCCTTTTCTACTCTAATTTGTTTCAATATTTTGTTTATAAGACACTTCTTTCCCTCACCAATTTTATCCTAATTAATATGTTTGTTTATTTGCTGGTCCACTGTCATATCTCTCCCTAATAAATTCTCTCACTAGTTTAGAAATCATCTTTCACTCTTATACTCTCATATACACATTTGCTCAGTTGTTTACTCACTTTTCTCAACATTACTCATCCACAATAAATCTCTCAGTCTCACATTTTTTGCTCATACATTCAATCACCCACCACTTTCATGTATGCGCTCTTTCACCCTTTCTTTTTCTTCCCTTTTACCCCCTTCTTTCATTCATTAAGTTGTAATTTATATTCTTTTTAATCTGTGCTGTTTGGTTTACAAAACTGTCTTAGCTCCGGAAAGGTCTGTCAGAGGTGCATAAGAGTTATCGCAATAGAGTTGTTTCACTTGTTGTCCATAGTATACTGTATCAATGTTAAACGCAGCCAAAGCTACAGCATTTACTGTAACACCATGGACGATTTTATTATGGATGTTTGTATTCTGTGTGAGTGTGAGTGTGAAAGCCATGCATATGAAAAACTCAAGGTGATAATTACTTCATACATTCCTGTACAAGAATATGTATGTGTAAAATTTCTGCTGTCTTCATGGATAATAACATAAAAATTATATCTGTTAATGTTAGAGGCCTGCAAGGTTCAGTCTTAAAACGAAGGGATATTTTCCACTGGGTAAAACAAAAGAATGTATCTATAATATGCTTGCAAGAAACTCATAGTACAAAGAACGATGAAATATATTGGGCAGCTGAATGGGGATACAAATGTATATTTAGCCACTGCTCTAGTAAGAGTGCTGGGGTTGCAATATTTTTTAGAAATACTTTTGAATTTATAATTCATTGAGAAAGATGTGACAGTCAAGGGAGATTTATTATTTTAGATATTACAATTAATGGCAACAGAATAACATTCGTGAATTTGTATGGTAATAATAATGATAATCCTAGCTTTTTTAGAAAGTTAAAGGAGGAGACTTGATTTTTTGAGAACTCATCAATTATAATGTGTGGAGACTGGAATACTTAGATTTGGATACTTATAATATTTTACATGACAAACACCAACAGTCTAGGGCAGCGATTCAAGACCTGAAAAACGAATTGGAATTAATTGATCCCTGGCGAAATTCCAACCAAGACTTAAAGATGTATACCTGGAGGCAAAAATCTCCCTTGAAACAAAGTAGACTAGATTACTTTCTTGTATCGGATGACATTCATATGAATACAGCAGATGCATGTATCTTACCAGGGTACAAGACTGATCATTCAGCTATTGTTTTGAGTGTGGCATTTTCAACGTTTCCAAGGGGAAAAGGATATTGGAAATTTAATACCCAACTGTTGAGGAACATTGAGTATACTGATTTGGTTAAAAAGTGTATTATAGCTTACACTGTAAATGAATATTATGGAGGGGGAAATAAAGATGACTCTCTCCATGTTTCTCTTTCCTGTAACGACCAAATGTTCTTTGAAATTTTGAAAATGAAAATAAGATCTGAAACTATATGTTATTCTATTAGGAAATCAAAAGAGAAACGGGAAAAATTAAAGAAAATTGAGCAGGAAATAATAGAAATTCAGGGAGGACTGTCGAATAACATAAATGGGGAAATTCTGGAAAATTTAGAGAGAAAAAAAAGCAGAATTAGAGGAATCTAGGAAAAAATACACAGAAGGTGTTATATTAAGATCTAAAGCTAGATGGTATGAATTTGGGAAAAAAAGCACAAAGTACTTTTTAAATCTTGAAAAAAGAAACTATGTTAATAAGACAATAAAGGAAATTATTTTAGATGATGGGACAAATATATCTGACCAAATAGATATTTTAGAAGCACAAAAACAGTTTTATATGGAATTGTTCAAAAGTAGAATTGCTCAGCTTGATGAAGAGGCTACTCAAGAAACTCGAAATAGATTTTTTAATCACAATATTAAACTTAGTCGAGAGGAAAGAGAATCATGCGAGGGTCTGCTTACAACTAATGAATTCGGTATGTCTCTAAAACAGATGGACAATGGAAAAAGTCCTGGCTCGGATGAATTCACTGTAGAGTTCTATAAATTCTTTTGGAAGTCTCTGGGGGGATTTATATGTAGATCAATAAATTACGGATATACTGTAGGAAAACTTTCAGATTTTCAGACTCAAGGAGTCATCACATGTCTACCAAAGGAGGAAAAAGACAGAAAATATTTTAAAAACTGGAGACCTATATCACTTTGAAATACTGATTATAAGATTGCTTTGGGAGCAATTGCAGCTAGGATTAAAAAGGTTCTTCCATCAATAATCAGCGATACTCAGAAAGGATATATGAAGGGTAGATTCATTGGAGAAAACACCAGACTATTATATGATATCATGGACCAATATGAGAATGAAAACAGATATGGTTTATTATTGTTAATAGATTTCGAAAAAGCCTTTGACTCAATTAACTGGATCTTTGTGGAAGAAGCTCTACAATCTTTTAATTTTGGTGATTCTGTTTGTGAGTGGTTTAAACTGTTTTGTAATGACTCTAATAGTTGTGTTATAAATAATGGAAATATGTCATCTTTTTTTAGACTTGAAAGAGGATGTCGTCAAGGAGATCCCCTTGCACCTTATTTGTTTATCACTGGGGTTGAGATTTTAGCTATAACTTTAAAGCAAAACGTGGATGTACGGGGAGTAATCTTTGACGCCAGTGAATATAAATTGGGTCAGTATGCCGATGATGCTTTTATTCTTCTTGATGGATCTAGTTTTTCTCTTGAAGCAACTATGAATATCTTGCAAGTTTTTTTTCTATTATCAGGACTTAAATGTAATATAACAAAAACAAAAGCTATTTGGATTGGAAACAGGAAATTTTCTATTGAAAGAATATGTCCCGAAATGGGCCTAATTTGGTCCTCTTCTAACTTTACACTCCTTGGCATAGAATTTTCTCCAGATTTACAACAGATGGTGGAAATTAATTATATGAAGAAACTAACAAAGGCAAAACGAATACTGGCAAGCTGGAGTCAAAGACATCTGTCAATAGTTGGTAAAGTAATTGTTGTAAAGACTCTTGTTCTGCCCATATTCATACATCTTTTTTCAGCACTTCCTAACCCATCAGCAAAAGTTGAAGCAGAACTAAATCGCACGTTATTTAAATTTGTATGGGGTGAAAAAGTAGAGAGAATAAAACGTGATATACTAGTTTCCCCAGAAAACGAGGGAGGGCTAAATATGATACACATATTTTCATTCATTAGGTATATTAAGATAAGATGGGTTAAAAGATTGCTGGAAAAGGAAAATGGAATGTGGCAGAACTTAGTCAATACAACTATACTCAGAAATAAAAAGGATATTTGGAATTTAGGGAGAAGGAAATTAGAAGAATTTAGTAAGTTGATTAAAAACAGTTTTTGGAGAGATGTAATTTTGGCAGTATCTAAATGGAAAGAAGAACCGCAAAGTCCTAATGAGTATCTATCCATGAGTATTTTAAATTTTGTCCCCCCTAAAATGATCTATCAATACAAATCCTGGACAGAAGCTGGTTTTGAAATTCTGAACGATCTAGTAGAAGATCACGGTAATTTAATACCTTTTGAGATAATAAAACAAAAAACTGGAAGTGATGATTTCTTGAAATACTTCTCCTTAATATCCAGAATTCCTAAAGCATGGAAAGATGCCATAAAAAACCACCTAGTACATAATAATTTTGATAAGCAGGAGGATAAAATAACGAACTTGTGAAAACAAGATTCACTCAAGTTTGTTTACAAAGATCTTTTACAGGAAGCTAAAAGGCAACACACTGCGAAGCAAGAAACTTGGATGCAAGTATTTAATAAAAATATAAGTAGTGAGGAGTGGTCTGATATATATAGCTGGGCAAAATGCTGTACCAAGGATACCAAGTTGATCTCTTTTAACTTTAAATTAATCCATAAAATAATCGCTACTAATGATTTTCTTAAAAGAATTAACATATTTGATGACAACAAATGTACTTTCTGTAACAGTGAAACTGAAAGTATTGAGCATCTCTTTTATGACTGCAGTATTACTTCATCACAGTTTTGGTACCATTTTATTGAAGTTTTTGCACCTTTTTGCCCAAATATTGTACATCTGTCCCAAAAAGAAACATTTTTAGGAAGTGAACAACTGGACAGTTTGGGTAATTTTCTGCTTATTTTGGCAAAATATTATATTTATACTTGCAGATTCAATATGAAAAATCCTTCTATTTTTGCTTTTAAGCAAATAGTTGCAATGCATAAGAACATTGAAAAATACACTGCTAAGGTAAATAAAAAAGAGGACCAATTTCTTCAAAAATGGACCTCAACAATGAACATTTAACTTGTCTCTGACTTGATGGTAAACAGGAACAAAGTACTGTAATATCACAAAGGCCATGTCACCTAGATTGTGTGCCATATGCATGTGTATATGCATGTGTGTGTGTGTGTTTTCTTTTTTACTTTCTCTGTAGATTATATGTATTATCCCTAGATTATCTGATAACCAGAAATGTTTGACCGTAAGGTGACCCTGGGATGGTTCCCCGACCCATTGGTCAACCTATTACGGGGTTAATAAAAAAAATAAATTAAAAAAATAAAAAAAATCTTTGATATTCTTTAATGACAACATAATTTTTAAGACGGCAACCATGGCACCCATACTGGATGTAACATCAGCATCATTTACATTCAGTACCAAGTTCATACAATAAAATGTCTTTTATTGAAAACCTGAAGTTGATATGACCATCCACTGAGGAGGAGTAATGACATCAAGAATTTCAAGATGGTCACAGTGGCAGCATACTTGCGTCATATTTGTAACAGTTTCCGTTTGAATTAACTAGATATCATACAAGTCATTTTGGGAAAAACTCATGCTGATATGACCATCTCTATTCACAATGTTCCAGTTAGGAAGTTTGTACAGAAGGAAGGGAAAGAAGGAGCACTTATGAGGATAAAAAGTCCACATTTTGTAGCAAAAGGGCATTTTTTGGAATAAAAAAACGTACTGTCTTTTTGGAAATAGAAACAGAAAAAAGCACATTCATATACTTATCATACAATTAAACAGCAGCAGAACATTAAGTGGAATAAATATTCAACATTGTAAGAAGGCGTTTGAGTAATATGGGGGGGGAGAATGAGGGAATAGAGAATGAATGAGGGCTAAAGGCAGAGGGATGAATGCCCCAATACTTCTATCCAGCTAAATCAAGATGCGTGGAGATAACAAGATTTTCAGACTGGCCACCATGATGGCAATATTGGATATAACATCACTGTCATTTTGATTAAGGACCAACCAGACACCACAAGAAGTCTTCTGTTGAAAATGCCATATCAATATAATTTTGCATTTAAAAGTAAATAAGCAGATAAAACAAGATTTGCATTATCATTGTCTTGGTAACCATACTAGATCTCAGATCATAGTACCAATATTAGTTTGGACTGACAGTTATCAAAAGAAGTCTTTTAGTGAAACGTCAATGTTGACATGGCCATCCTTAAAGCAGGAGTAGAGATAATAAGGTTTTAAAGCTGAGGTCAGAATGGCTAATTTCCATTTAGGACCGAGTATATATCATAAGAAGTCTTCCAGCGCAGGTACAATGTGGACATAACCAGCCAACTAAAATGTCAGATTAACAACATTTTTATTTTAGGATCAACAAGGCATCGTAAGTCTTCTGGTGAAAATGCCATTCTGATATGACATTCTGTTCAGGAGGAGTAGCAATAATAAGATTTTCAAGATAGTACCTCTGATTGGCACCATTTTCTTTTGAGACAATTGTAAGAAGTCTTTTAGTGAAAAACCTATGTTGAGCAGTAATGATAACAAGATTGTCAAAATAGCTACTGTGGAGGCCATGTAAGACCATCACCAATTTCATTTAGAATAGAACAGACACTGTAAGGAGTCTTCCACTGAAAATACAATGTAGACATGACCAGGCACCTATGAAGCACCATTTTAAATAAGGATCATTTAGACGTCATAAGTCTTTGAGTCAAAACCACATGCTGATATGGCAATTCATTCAGGTGAAGTAGTGACAACAAGATTTTCAAGATGACACGGTGACAGCCATTATGGATGAGAAACACCATTTTTACTGAGGACCAACTAGACATCACATGAAGTCTTTTATAAAGAAAACTCCATGATGATATGACCATCTATTCAGAAGGAGTAGTGGTAACAAGATCCTCAAGATGGCCAATGTGGCAGCCATATAGGATTTGCAAGTGGAACCATTTTTATGTTTACTATCAAAAATATATGGTCATATTATGAAAAACAGAACTGATGTTATTGACTATTTCTCTCCTTTCAGTTTGTGACTTTGACCTTTGACCTCAAGATCAAGAGGCTTATTCCTTACACAAAATGCAAAGATATCCAGAAAGTTTGGTCAAATAATATGATGAAAAACTGATGTTATTTTATAGAAACCATTCTTTCTTAAGTCCTAAAATGTAAAATTAATCACAGAAAATCAGGAAGGCAAACCTTTCCAAATAAATGTAAATAAATGGACATGACAAATTAAAAACATAAAGATGTTTAAATTCTGTAAAATGTATATAAAATAAAAGATTAAGATAACACACATAACATATAAAAACATGGTAAATATTTGTCATAGAAACTCCAATCACATAAACAGTGCAATATTTATTCAGATGAAACATCATACACTTTATTCATGCAGTTCATGTCAAATACTTCAGTTTCCTATAGTGTAGATTGACAGTCTCATCAGCCATTGCCCTTGACCTTTAGACTCTGAAATCAATAGGTTTTTGCCTTAAGCCACTTGCAAGCTATCAACAAAGTTTTATGAAGGAACTTGTTCTTATGCAGAAATGGAAATATTCTTGGACACACAGACAGACATCGTCATAGCATAATATGCCCCCCAAAATGGCAGATTTATAAAAACTGAAAAAAGGGTTTTAAAAACTTGGATCCTTCGATGGAGTTTTCCCACTCTATACAGTTGTAAAGGAATTATTCTATTATGCTACCTGCTTTTTGGCCTATGGGTCTAATTAAAAGACAAGGTATCAAATGTATGTGCATTACATTCCCTTATGTCATAAGGACATTCATGCTCCTCAAAAATCTAATCACGACCTCTTTCACATCATCTGGAATAACAAACAATATGTCCAAGTGGGCCTTAAATAGCTCAACTGGCTGAGAAAAAGCATGATTTCTGCCTACAAGTCAAATCCATGAGAAGCTGGCAAGAAATCTTGGTTAGATACTCCCAATCAAAATTTCTTCAACGTTTGTTTATTGAATATGAAAAGAATTGTTTGAAAGTATCTCAGTCTCTTCCAATATATTTGACAGATCAGCATCATTTCTACAGAATAAAAAAAGCTTTCAAACCAGTCTGGTTTCTATTACATTTTGTCAAATCCAATTCTGCAGTTTTTAAGAAGTCATTTAAAGGTTTTCCTTTTGACTATATTGGATGGCAAATCAACATTATTTGTACAAACATAAAAGGTCTTCATGCAAGGATGTTTTCAATCAAATTCTCTCATTTTAATTTTTTATACTTTTCGTATCACCAGCAAATGTTCATATTCTTTTACCAGCTTTTTGGAGGAAACTGATGAAACATTTTTCTATTTTAGTAACATGACCACATTTGACAGCTGATTAGCACCATTTATATAAAATTGAAAGGTCTTCAATGTTTTCTGTCTGGTTAGATAAACTTCTGTTGGACAGGTTTTGACAAAAAGTCACTATAATTTTGTTTCTATTTTAAGTAACAGCAGCCATTTTGGATGGTGGTTCTGCATAACTTAAATAAATTTAAAAGGCCTATTACCAGAAAGCATTTGATCAAACGTGGTGAAATACTGGTGAGTGGTTTCTACGAAGTCATTTAAAATGTCCATTTTTAGTAATGGCAGCCATATCTAATGAAGGATCAGCATCATTTGTACCAACATGAGTCACTTTGATGAAAATGTGACTTTTTTAAAACTGACAAAGTATATAGTAGAAAACTGGGACAGATACTTAACTTATTATACATAACATACAAAGGTCAAAAGGTCATATTATAAGCTAACTTTGCCTCAAGACCAGGTGAGCTCAAACCTTCAAGTCACAAAATGGAGACTTGTTCAAATTCATCTATGTTATACTTACTTTCAGCCTCCACAAATGTTATGTAAGCTATTCCATCTTTAATCTGAACATCCTCTATATCACCTCCTCCGGATCGCCGGGAATTCTCAAAATACAGTTCTACAACCTCCTGACTAGTGTCTGCAGATAAACCGTGGACCTCAACAGTGTTTGAACTGATCCCTCCATCACCTGCTTTCCTCTTCTGGTCTCCCCCACTGTTTAATTTCTCTTTAGATGAGTAATTTCCTGAAAGGGTAAAATAACTTTTCTAACACAAAGGTCTTTAAGGTCTTTTATTACTATTTTGTATGATTCCTTGTAAGATGTTAAAACTTTAACACAAAGCAAGAGAACCAAGTAGGTCATATTTACCAACCCAGTTGAGATTGGCCTTATTGCCAGGTAAAAGCAGTTGACCTGAATGAGTACAGGTAATCTGGGTTAGTAATGGCTGTCATGCATTGAAATCAATTATGGCATCCCTTTTAGATTCCATCAGCATCATCTATACAAAATCATTCATTAATCAATGACTTTGATGCTGCAGTGTTTTCTATGAAATGTGGCTAAATTTTGTTGAGCTATTAATTTTCAGAAATATATTTGTCACATGGATATTTTCAATAGTCTGTTACACTCACAGTGTTAATAAAAGTATTTTCAGTATGTGTAATGTATAAATTGCTATCCATTGTTGCATTTCAAATTCCAACAATCAGAAGTTCTGAATTTTATTTTTCCTGATATCTGCTTGATACAGTTCAACATTTTGCCTTCAAAAATTATTTAGACAATTCCACAGTGACACTACTCCTAACTTTATCATTCCAACTACTGAAATAATCATGCGTGTTTTTCATGTTATGTATGGAGTAAAATCAATTTCACAGAAACTATACTCTGAAAAAAGGACTAGCCAACAACAAGAATAAACATTCTCATTCAAGGCACTAAAATATGTAATAAATTTATTTCTTCAAACCCCATCTCTAAAGAAGGTTGTTCCATTTGTATTCTTACCAATGTAAATTAACTTGATGAGCTCTCCCACAACAATAATGAAAGGACTATGAAACACAAAATCACCCCAGTTATAGTCCGTCAGTTAAGTAATCTGTGGACTAGTGTGAATTTATTTTCTTTTAATTATCTTTATAACAATTAACAACATAAAATGTCCAATGGTGATTGCTTTCAAATAGCACTGAACATGAAGCTATGCATTTTTTGTTCATCAGGTGACAAGTTAAAGGCTTTCTGTGGCAGAAAGGTCATGGTGTATCTCTTTAAAAAATAATTTATTAAAACTAATGGTAGATATAAATTAACACAATATGAATCATGTGTAAGATGCATTCACATAATTATAATTTAAATAATCTTTGGTTTAATCATCTACAGTTTTACTCAAACATGCAATTTATGATTAGAACACCTTCAAAGCATGTTCTCTTTGTTCAAACTGTGACCAGAAAGAAAAATATGCATGAAAAATGTATTATTTTGTGAGAAATGTAACTCAGATAGTGCAAGATCTATGGTGATTTCCTCCAAAAATACTGAGAATGTATTTTCACAGTGAAGTATCAAAGGCACTATATTCTATGTAAAGTCTGCACACTCCTAAATAAGCAAACATCACTCTTTTTAATTGAAACTGCTTTTAAAATAAGTCTATTGTAAGAGAACCAACCTAATATATTATTGCTACTTAAATTTATAGCTTAACTCCATCTTTAAAAAAAATTCCAGAATGGCATCCAAAGTTGTTGTTGTTGTTGTGGGGATTAATGCATTTTTCAGCACATAATAGGCTATACATGGTGGCCAGTATTAATGGTGGAGGAAGAACCCGGGAAAACCCTGGAAAGAACCACCAACCCACGAGAAGCAACTGGCAAGCTTTCTCACATACCCACATTGGCTGAATCCGAGACTCGAACCGGCGCAGACAGAAGTGAGATGGCAGTGATCCGTAACAGAGAGCGCTTTAGACCACTCAGGGCCCCTGGCCTCCAAAGTGATAAGCTCCCAACATACAGTGATCTAACTCTTCTAGTATGCACATAAATGTGACGGATACAATCAGCATGATGGTGTAAACATGCCTGTATTATTATAAGCCTTATCTTCATAAAATAAGCCCTATTATAAAGTTTTAAGTGCAGTGTGAGTATTTTGTCAAGAGTGAACCTGTCACCCACAAAATGAGTAACCAAAAGAACTGTGAACAGCATATTATATCCCATTCATATTTAATAGTTCTCTGTTTCTGTGTGTTGATAATATAAACTTGTATACAGGCGCCATGTTTCTTCTTTACTTGAAAATAACTTTGACGTTTGACATATTAAGCCCCAAGTCAATAGGCTTCTTCCTTAAACAATCCAAAACGTTTTTTTTTGGTCCAAATCAGTATTATATAACTATTGTAATTGTGCAGAAACCATCTTTCTTCTTTCTGTCACAGTGACCATGACTATTAGACACAAAAATCAATATGCAGAATTCTTCCTTATCTGAATAATGAATTGCAAGACATCCATGGAATATCATAACTGCAGATCATGAAGAGCTCTAATTATTGTGTGGAAACCTTTTTTCTTGCAGTCACAATGACCCTGACCTCTGACCTTT
The DNA here is from genome assembly GCA_028554795.2 of Sinohyriopsis cumingii. Lineage (NCBI taxonomy): Eukaryota > Metazoa > Mollusca > Bivalvia > Unionida > Unionidae > Sinohyriopsis > Sinohyriopsis cumingii. The sequence continues at coordinate 326,449 of JAPYKE020000319.1, read as the reverse complement.
TGACCAAAATATTTATAGGGTCCTCCCTTAACCCAGCCATCCATTGAGTTTCTCACAGTGAATCTGTGTTCTTGAACTCAAAATCTATAGGGTTCTTCCTTACCCTAAATGCAATCGATTTACAATGTTTAGTAACTGTACATAGCGGACAACTCAAGTTATTGTGCAGGAACTGGAACAAGCAAAAGGACAATATCATAACATAGTATGCTCTGCCTTATGATATGTGTATATAAATGCAATAAATATCAACAATAAATAGGTAATCATATATATATATATATATATATATATATATATATATATATATATATATATATATATATATATTCAGATGCACCAGTTTATCTTATTTTACATCATACCACAGATTAAAGGACAACTGTATTTCTTTCCTTTATTATAAACCCAAAACCACAAAAAAATGTGACTGTCCAAGACCTAGAGTTTCAGAGAAAACATCTTTTGATATCTTGTCAATTAACTAAATATGTTACCCTAAACCTGAAAACAAAATAGTTATTACAGAGTTATTCTCCCTGAGATGCTGCCATGTGCACAATGATTGGCATGAGTGTAGGTGAAATAAGGTTAAAGATAATGAGGAAATGATGTTTGGACCAATGAACAATCAATATTCCATCCCAATATTGCTGGCAAGTGAATAATAACCTGTCTCTCCTTCTGCCATTGTCAGGAATTCATAATATTCAAGTTTTGAACATCATATTTCTTATGCCTGAAATGAGATAATAATAAAAATTAGGTAAGGTACTTACCAGAAATCATGAATAAAATACGAAACCATGACAAATAAATCATTACTTTAAAAGTAACTACATTGAGATGATGCTTACTATGTCCCAATAAAGTCATCAATCATTTATCAAATTCTCAGAAGTTTCATTGAATTTCCTTTCATTTACAAAGTATACTCAATCATGTCCTCGGTTTTACAGTTTCATTTTGCATGGTAATGGAGGAATTACAGATCTGTGTCTGAGTTAATCTTCCACATGATGGGTCTGGAAATACAGGCTACCTGAAAATAATTTTATTCACTGCCATTTGATATCTCACTCTAAGACATTTCTGTTTGGTATTTCTTATAAACAAGGCAGGCATTAGTGCTGAAATGAATACCTGACTTTACTAATCAAATATTCATACCCTATATATATATATATCATATTCCAATATGTATTGTTATGCCTATGTCATGTTTATCATTGTTACCATCAACTTTGTTTTCAATCAGTCACCACAAAACCAGATTTGTGAATGAATGCTGTAAATATTTGCAACCTATCTGTCTTGTACATAGACTTATCTTGCCTACCATGTTGCAACATAACCCTTATACAATGAAAACAGTAGACAACATTTAAAGAAAACAAACACTTAAAAGACTAGTGTAATGTACCCACATTTACATCCTGTTTTATAGTTGAAAAGTCAAATTCCTGTATATATTTTCCAATCAGTTGGAGATGTTCTTATCCAAAATTTCAAAATTTACACCTATATTTAGCCGAGTGATTGGATTTTGGCGACGGTTTCATGAAACATTTGTTATATCACCATTGACCGACACATGCCCGGGTGCCTTTTATACACCATTAGGAACAGTTGGAACCCTGGGTGGAAAATTTCTAAATCAACCCAAAATCTTGTCCAACAAGATGAATAACGATACTTTTTGGTGCTAAACGTAAATAATATTAGCATAAACCAACAAGGGACACAACTCCTACTGCACTAAGAAACCCAGCCTCACTTTCATGTCCACATTGACTGGCCACTCAGGGGTGTTCTATTACAATGTTCCTTACCTTTGTTTTCATTGGCTAATTAAAATTAACAGTGAATATAAACTCTTGATACATTAAACTCATAGTGCAATCACATTAAGTTCCAAAAACCCACTGGAATCATTTATTCTGATCGTTCTGAAAAGTTTAGAAACTTGATTTCCATAGTAATAGCTTCTGCACAGATTTAATTTTAGCATAGCTCTGAAGCACAATCAATGAACAATATATGAATTCAAGGATTTTATGTGTAATTACTGTCAAGTGTTTGAAATTACTTTGATTTCAATTGAGGGGTCATGTATATGCAAACCAGAAGTTGATAAATCAAAGATGTCAGCCGCCTGCGACATGTTGTGTTTTGGACACTGACTTTATGTTTCTGCATCAAATAACATTTGACTGGTTGAATATTACAGGGAGAATGAAAGGTTAAACAAAGTCACAGTATTCTGTATCTAAGTGTAGCATGAGACAACACAAATCAACATTATTGTTAACATTACACACTTACATTGCTGTTTTAAAATAAAAAAATTAAAGCAGTGGAAGCCCTTAGAGTGGCATCAAAAGAAACATTCATTCTGACCTTTGATGTGTGGGTATATTTAAATTAAAAGAGTATTAATTCATTGGTAACTGTCACATTTAGTATTTTGCAAAGGAAAAATGTCTTACTTATGTATCCCACTGTAAATAGACAAAAATCCATTTACAGGTTTTACTGAATATTGCATTTCTTCTATAATGACATGCTATGAAATGACAACTTTTGTCAGATAAGAAGGAGACAAACACAAAGAGACTGTTTCTATGTCCTGAACACCATTTGCTTGTTTTTTCCATGGATTGTTAAGTAGTAATATTGTAAATTTTGAAACAATGGAAGTTCACGTATTGTTGTCATAATTTTCTCATTCTTTGAATACAGGCCCTGTAAATTAAAATGTTGCTTCACAAAAAGTCTATGTGAAGCAATATTTATGTGGTTATCTCTCCATATTACAATTTTGTGTCAGTCTAGCTCATTTGCCCTAAACTAACCAAAAAAGCCATTAAAAATTGCTATAATCATAATATATATATAAAATCGAGAAAATCTATTTTGGTCCAAAATTACAAAACATAGCATTTTATAAACAGCTAAATAATCTTTATGAATGTGCCAAATTTGGTTTTGATATCTCTACAAATAAAAACGTGCTGGGTATGGTATCACTTTTTGGCACAAAAGTAATTAATTCTTAAACAGTATTAAGTCGACGTTGTTTGAAAAAAAATTCATTAAAAAATACAATTTCTGACATATTTTCATAAAACAAACTTGTATATGCTTCTTTCTACTAGCATTACATGTGTGCAAAATTTGATTGAGCTATCCTTGAAACAATAAAAAAAAATTGATTGGTTCCTGCTAATAACATGTGATAAGTCTTACATTATAGGAATACCCAAAAACGATATCACACACACACACACACACACACACACACACCGCCCCCAAGTCGCTAGTCAAGTGTCATCGAACCACTTCGTTAGAAGCGATGCGAACGAAATGGATCAACGATGTTTGGATTGCAAAGATGCCGTCGCCCCAGTCTGATTCTTTTGAATTATGTTACTAGATTCAAGTGTTTGAGGAATCAATTGCATTAATATATTATCAAATGCAAGTAGACAATGGAAGTTAACGGAAGTTTAAAAACATTCATTGTCCTGCTACCATCTTCGAAAACGAAAGTGGGCTTCTTCGATTCTTGTGATCAATATACGCAATCTGAATGACTTGGTCTTTTTCGTTCAGTAGAGAAGAAACCAAACTCGTACTATTGCATTTGGAACAACTTCGGGTATTTTCGCAGGACAAAATAATGCATCGGCTGTGTGTCGGCGCAGTAATTTAAGGAAGAATTGTACAGTTTGTTTGACGTGTGTGTGTGTGTGTGTGTGTGATTTGGATTTAACAATTTTTCAGTCGTATCGCTAAAATGTCTGCAGTTCATAGTGATGTCTAGTACTGCGGCATCATGCCGCAGACTAACTACGATATCGTTGCCTCAACTTGATTTGTCCACGAGGTACGAGTAAGGGTACTAATATTAGTACTAGCCGCAGACGTGTAGCATGATGTCCCACCCAGTCACATTATCCTGACACCAGGCCGACCAGTCCTAACACTAACCTCATAATGCCAAGCGCCAAGCGAGGCAGCTGTTAGTACCATTTTTTTGCAAGTCTTTGATATGACTCGGCCGGGGATCAAACCCACGACCTTCCGCATCCGAGGCGGACGCTCTAACCACTAGGCCACCGGAGCAGTTTTGTTGGCCATAAATTGTGGCTATAGGTAGCACGGTACAAGTTGTGTCTCCATAGACCTCAGTACTAAAGTTTGGAGAAATTAGTATACCTTGTATCCTACCTCAGCATGTGTATCACACACTGTCACAGAGGACACTGGATTATTTATTGTGTTTCTACAAGGAACTATTTCTATGTTATGCGTTTAGGCTCAAGTAAACAGTAACACAAGAAAGAGTGAAAACAACAAGCTTTGCAAAATTTAACAAATAAATTATTTCCTTGGAAAAACTCTGTAATGAAAAAAAATAAGAACTTATAAACAATTAAATCATATATAAATTAAATATACGTAACACTCCGCCCCCATAAAGAAAAAGAAAGATTTATATGATAAAGCTTTCTTTTTACCACATACTAATTATACATGAGGTTAAAAAGAACTCGTATAAATTACACACAGTGTACATGAAATAACACATTGTTATACACGGGAAAGTGCGTCTGCTATTAAATTATCTTTTCTCTTGATGTGCCTGATGTCAAGATTATATTCCTGTAACAAAAACCTCAACCTTAGTAGTCTTTGATTTTTATTTTTCATCTTTCCGATGAAAGTAAGGGGGTTGTGATCACTAAACCCAATAATCGAAGAAGGAGCTGAACTAATGTAAACTTCAAAATGTAATGCCAATATCAAAGCCAAACATTTCCATCTCGATTGTTGAATAATTTCTTTGGTGCATATTTAATTTTTTTAGAAAAATAACAAACTGGATGATCAATACCATTTTCATCTTCTTGAATCAAAACTACTCCAACCCCATCATCACTTGCATCAACAGACAGTTTAAATGATTGGCTGAAATTTGGAGCTGCAAGAACTGGTGCGCTTTTGAGTATGGCTTTTAACTTGTCAAAAACCTCCTGACATTTTTCAGTCCAAATTAACTTGTTTTTCTTACTCAATGAATATGCATGGGTTCAGCAATTATAGAACAATTTGAAAAACATTCCCAATAGTATCCAGCTATACATAGAAATCGCACCAGTTGCATTTTATTTACAGGCACAGGGAATTCAGAGATAGCCTTGACCTTAGCATCTATTGGTTTAACTTGTCCATATTACTTGGATTCAAAATGATTAATTCTGTTATTTTTCTGAAATATACCTATGCTCATGTAATATTGTGGAACAAGAACAGTTTTTTTAATAAAAATTTATTCAGCTATCAGAAACCGGAGTGATCATTTTTATTTCTACAAGAAACTGTAGACTTCAGCATTACAGATTGCAGCTTACGTCATCGCCTTCCATCTTGGATTCTTCGTCCGGATTCGAACGTGAAATCAGTAGAACATTTTGTTATTAGGACTATTATAATTTTATTATTGGATTATTCTTGGATTATATTTTGGATTTGATTCTATAAAACCATAAGTTCATATTCTATCATTATTACAGAATATTTCCAGGGAAATTTTCACTCTTTTTTGTGTTACTGTTTATTCGAGCTTAAACAAGTGACAAAAGAGTATCTTATAATTTCTCTCCCCGTTTTCCAAGCACACCATAAAATACTAAATTCTCTCAGTGAGAATGTACACATGTTCCTCCATTTGATAATAATAATAATAATAATAGTTTTTTATGTATTTATTAGTAATATAGGCCACTGGCCCATGATACATATCCATACATCATGCGGTACAAAATGATGTTATAGTGCGTAACAAAAGAACATTGTATTTATAAGAATATACATGAAAGTAATACTTATTGCTTTTTCGAATAAAGGCAAGATACAAGTATATACTCTTATGTATATTTGATTTGATTTTATCTGATATAAAATATATTTATATCAGTTTAATTGTTTGTCAGTTTTTTTATTTTTTTATTTTTCATTACTTTAATGTAAATTTATTCACTTGGGATTTTACTTTTTTTTCAGAAAATAATTTGACTTTGTTAGTTTATAAACATCAGGTGTTCATCTAAATCCTGACAGTAGTAAGGTGGGACGGTCTAGGGACTAGGGGACTTTAATGTTAAATAGGGGTATATCCACTCTGGGGACTATGTAAATTTAACATGGGAAGCAATATCCACTCTGGGGACTATGTAAATTTAACATGGGAAAAAAAGGTATCCACTCTGGGGACTATGTAATTTAACATGGGAGAAAACAATATCCATTCTAGGGACAAGGGGAATTTAACATGGAAGAAAAAACTATCCACTCTAGGGACAAGGGAAATTGAACATGGGAACATAGTGTGGGGCTGTCTAGGGACTAGGGGAAATGGAAAAGGGTCGGAACCCTATTTTAAAAGTGTCCCGACCTGATGGGTCTATGGAAATGGAACAGGCGAAAATTGAAACAGGGAGGGGTCTCTATTTTTATATATATATAAAAAGGGGTAGGCAATGAAAGTCAAGGTCTTTTCGAGATATAGGAATGGCCCTGAAAAGGCCTTTGGTTTTCCTCTTCTTCTATTTCCTTCACTTCTTCATCCATCCCCTTATCTTTCCTAATAATCCTTTCTTCTTCTTCTTCTTTTTTATTTCTGACTCTGGTAGCCAGTCAGGATGGCCCAACTCTCTGAACTTGGTCTGTATCTTCATCCAATTCTGATTTAGCCTCTCAAACTCTGTCTGCTTCTTTTTGTTTTCCTTATCTTTTCTTTCTTTACTCCATGTCTCTTTAATCTTTTCTACTTCTTCCTCCATTACTTTTCTCATCAGATCTTCCCCTTTCTTCATCTTGTCCAACCCCCATTATACATTCTTCCACTCTGTCCAGTACAATATCTTTTCTAGGAAGCACCGGACTTGGATGACATGATCCAATGCTTCCTTCAAACTTCCCACTCTGACATAAGGTGGGTCAATGAAGCCTCTTGACTTATTGACTTCTTCTATCATCCCTGCTATGATATCTCTGGCTGCCTTTAGACCTTGAACTTGACTGGTTACCAAGTCTTTCATATCTCCATGCCTCCAATCCTTTTCTATTCTTTCTACAACATATTCTACATCTATTATCCAAAAATAGATGTCTCTCAATAGATTAAATAAAACTGATACTTGAGTCGTTTTGTCTCGGTTATTCCGTAGAATGGTGTGAATGACGAACATTGTGGATTCTTATACGAAAAGCGCGGACGTGAAGGAAAACATCCCCCTAAGACCCAAAACTTATATTACCTAGATCATCATTTAAAACGCGCGGACGTGAAGGAAAACATCCCCTACTTTTCTAATATTATCTACTATTCACACAGTAATGACTAGACAAATAACATAACCATAATCTACTATCCACACACACACACACACACACACACGACAAGCAGCAAAAAACATTATTATAATCTACTATCCACACAAACGTACCTGAGCGCTTACAAACACAAACACAAACACATACATTCACACTACTCTACATACACACATTGGCAAATCGATTACTATTTCTTTTCTAGAGATTGGGGTAGCCCTGAAAAGGGCTGTTTGTTTTTTGAACTCCATGGTACCTGGCTAATGGTTGCACATCCCCGGCCTGGCACCACACACACACATCTTCTACTCCAATCTCCTTTCACTCTTTTGACTGGTAGCGCAGAGGGAGGATGATTGGCTTCAGCACCCCAATCCTCTGTCTCTGGTATAGTGTAAGTCATCCTCTCTCCTATTTTTTTTCCTCCTCTTCCCTCTGTCTTCTTTCCTCCTCTTCCTTCTTTATCCTTCCCTCTTCTAATATAGCCTCTGAGGCCAGCTCATTCAGTTTGAGCCTGGCGTATTCGAGGTGCACATGAAGTTCTAACAGTTTAGCTCGTCTGGTGTTCATTCTCTAGTGTTGATCAATCAACAAGGGTAACTAGACTGGCGAGCGATTTTCAATTTATACGAAAAGCGTGGACGTGAAGGAAAACATCCCCCTAAGACCTAAAACTTATATTACGTAGATCATGACCAAACAATGCACGGACCTAAAAGAAACACTCACTCACTTTTTTTACTACCCATTACTAATTTAAAAATTTTCATTAAATCAATAATATACTATCCACATACGTAAATCAGTCAAATCAAACCCAGATATACTATACCCACACTTCAAACAACAAAAAAACATTATCATAATCTACTATCCACACAAACGTACCTGAGCGCTTACAATCACACACACATACTTTCTAAGCAAGATAATTAACTCGTGTGCTTATACATGCACTTCTATTTTTTAACTTATTATAGGCAATGAATTGTTATTTCTTTTCTAGAGATTGGTTAGCCCTGAAAAGGGCTGGTTTTTTGTGTGCGAAGTTGAAGCTAGGGCGATCTTTTATATTCTAAGAATGCGACATCCTCTGATGATAGGCTTTCTGACGATAGGTCTGCTTCTTCGGAAAGAGAAGAAGAACTCTTTGGTGTCGATACGACAGTCGACAAAGCCTTTGTCAGGTTCAGGTTGCTGCTGCTGCTGTTGTTGTTGTTGATGTTGCTGCTCTCTCTGCTGTTTCTAAGTCTGTACTTCTCTGTCCATTCTTCTTTCTCCCTGTTAATTTCTTCCCTGAAGAGCTCTTCTATCAGGTCTTCAGTGACTTTTAACATTCTCACATTCTCTATCTCTTCAGGTTTCTGTATCAGACTGTGTCTGACCCTATGCAAATTCATGTAGGCATCGTTTAGCTTAGCTAGTCTGGAGCACATCTTCATAGGAGGATGAGTCGTCAATGGATGGTTAGACTGGAGACTACCCCGGTTTTTAAAGTCAAAGCACAGACGTAAAGAAAAACATCCCTACACGGTTTTCGAGTCGGACCGTTCAATGAGTGTCATGGGAGGGATAGTAAGAAGTCAAAGAGCATGAATCAAAATTCTTATAGCCAAACAAAAGAAAAGGCATTTTTTTCTTCAAAACAACATTTTTTATTCAAAATCACTTAACACTAACAAACAACTCTAACATTTTTAACAATAATCAAACAATATAACATCAAACATTTTTTCAAATACCAAACATTTTTTCAACTAACACATTATTGTGGACAGGGCTGACAACTTTGTGAATGAAATTGTGATTTCCACTGTTGGAAGTCATTAGGCCATTGATGGACACTACGTTTCCTAGCTTGAGACAAAAGATAAGCATACTGGTCACAAAACCATCGATCTATTTTCACGTCGTTTCTAGAAGAAGAACGAGGATCAAAATGAGTCACTAAATGTTCTAAGGAATAGCCCAGGCTGCGATGATGCAGAAAATACACACAATATTGTCCACACACCAAGGAATCTGTGCCTTGTAATTTCACATTATTGAATCGGGTGGTCTGAGCATTTCTTCTCATAAAGTCAATGATATTGTCTTCCAAAGGGGGCAATCCATATCAATCGAAATATTCCACACATCCTTCTTGAGGAAAGTAGACGGCTACCCAGTGGGTTCCTGGGAGATGACTGTAGTCCGTGTTGATCACATAAGCTTGATGGTCTTGAGGTTTGCGATGAGGGAGATCATCTTTAGCACAGATGACAGGATACCAAGAAGCAGTGTACGAACTGTGGTTCAAAAGGTAATAAAGTTCCCAGGTATCCATTTATTTGTGTGTTTTTTTTCTTTCTTCACAGGTAATGATAAGTGATCAATTCGATCCTGACTTTTTGCTTGAAAATGTCTGACAAGTAAAAGGCATTTAGCGCCGACTTCTTACTCTGGTCAAAGAGAGATTCGATGCGACGGCACTCCAGAGACGTTAATGGAGGAGAAGAATGTTTATCCAAGCCTTTATACCACTCATTCAACACGAATTCTATCTCGATGTGAACCCCAAGCTTTGTCCAGATATTCGTCCAATTTTTCTTCTTGACTCAACATCAGACATTTGTCGTGTTGAATTTGACTGGGATGATCGTTGTGACATCCATAGCACTCTTCCTTAATCAATTCTTTCATTATATATGCCAGGAGTAGTAAATGGGGATACCCTAGCGACAATGGGAATTAGCATTACAAACACCCCTGGGACAATCTGGCGACAAGGGAAAATTAACATGGAGAAAAATCGTGGGACAATCTGGCGACAAGGGAAATTAACATGGGAATAAATCGTGGGTCACTCTAGCGACAAGGGGAATTTAACATGGAACTATATTGTGGGTCTGTCTAGCGACAAGGGGAAATTAACATGGGAATAGAGTTTGGGTTTGTCTAGGGACAAGGGGAATTGAATATGGGATTTTTTTTAAAATTTAAATTTAAATTTAAATTTAAAAAAGGGGTAGGCAATGGAAAGGCTATCTCTTTTCGAGAAATATGGCTGGCCCTGAAAAGGGCCTTTGGGTTTTCTTCTTCTTCTGCTTCTAATTTCTTCTTTTTCTCCACCAAGTTCTTATTTTATCTCCAACACTCTTTCTCTTCTTCTCTTTCTTTTTCTCCTGCTCTTCTTTCTTCTTCTTCTCTTCCTCCTCTTCTTTCTTCCTCTTCTCATTTTCTTCTTCTTTTTCAATCTTTTCGTTCCATTTGCTTATTCTTATTCTTTCCTCTTCATCCTCCTTCTCCTCCTTTATCTCTTTCATGACACCACTAATCTTGTCCTTTACCTTTTTTAAGTTATTAATTTCCATCTTTACACGATGGGGACTATAGGAATAATGGTCTTCAACCAGTCTTATTAACATCTGCTCCATCATTCCTAAGTTGTCTAAAACGTCTTGTAATGTTTGTATTTTGTCCATTTGGTTAGAAGCCATCTTCTTTTTCTATTCTTTGCAGAATGGTTTGAACGACAAATACTGTGGGTTCTTATACTTAAAGCGCGTACGTGAAGGAAAACATCCCCCTAAAACGTAAAATTGATCTTACCTAGATCATGACCAAACAACGCGCGAACGTGAAGGAAAACATCCCCCTACTTTTTCATTTCATATAATAAAACCCAAACTATACTTTCTCATTTCATATAATAAAAACCCAAACTATACTCTCCACATACGCTAAGAAACAATAAACAAAATCCATAATCTACTATCCACACAATCTTACGTGAGCGCTTACAAAACCCAAACTATACTCTTCACATACGCTAAGAACAATAAACAAATCCATAATCTACTATTCACACAATCGTACGTGAGCGGGTACAAACACAAACACACAAACACAAACACAAACACACAAACACATACGCTAAGAAACAATAAACAAATCCATAATCTACTATCCACACAATCGTACGTGAGCGGTTACAAAACCCAAACTATACTCTCCACATACGCTAAGAACAATAAACTAATCCATAATCTACTATCCACACAATCGTACGTGAGCGCTTACAGAACCCTAACTATACTCTTCACCTACGCTAAGAAACAATAAAGAAACCCATAATCTACTATTCCCACAAACATACCTTAGCTCTTACAAGCACCAACACACAAACACATACCCTCACACTATCTTAAAAAAGAGTTAGTGTTTATAATCACACTACTCTACCTACATACGTTGGCAAATCGATCGTTATTTCTTTTCTAGAGTATTGGGTAGCCCTGAAAAGGGCTGGGTTTTTTTGGAACTTCATGGACACCTGGTTAATGGTGGCACCTTCCAGGCCTGGCGCCACATACACATCTTGTCCCCCAGTTACTTTTTACCTTTTTGGGGGAGAGAGCAGAGGCAGGATATGTCGCTTCAGAATCCCAATTTTCGCTCTCTGGGATTCTGAAATTTCTTCTTCTTCTCTCCTTTTCCTCCTCCTCCTCTTCTTTGTATCTTCTCTCCTCCTCTTTGTATCTTCTTTCCTCTTCTTCTTTATATCTTCTCTCCTCCTCTTCTTTGTTTCTTCTTTCATCCTCCTCTCTTATCCTTCCCTCCTCCACAATGGCTTCCACGGCCAGTTCATTTAATATGCGCCTGGCATATTCCAGATGCACATGAAGTTCCAACAGTTTCTCCAGTCTCGTGTTCATTTTTGGTGTTGATCAATCAACAAGGGTAGCTGGACTGCCGAACGAGTTTCAATTTATAGTGAAAGCGCGGACGTGAAGGAAAACATCCCCTAAAAACATAAAATTGATCTTACCTACATCATGACCAAAAAACAACAACGCGCGGACCTAAAAGAAACACTCACTCACTTTTTATGCTACCCATCACTATTTTAAAATTTTTTATAAATCACTTCAATAGACTATCCACATACGCAAAGCAATCCAATCTAACCCCAAATTGACACCTCAAACACCAAAAAAAAAGACATCATTTTAATCTACTATCCATACCAACTTACTTAACCACTTACAAACACAAACACACAAACACATACACTCTCACTATCAATAAAGAGTTAGTGTTTATTTTCACACTACCTACACACATTGGCAAATCGATTGTTATTTCTTTTATAGAGTATTGGGTAGCCCTGAAAAGGGCTGTTTTTTTTTTGTTTGCTATGGCATTCTTTTTAGTTTCTAAGAATGCGATGTCCTCTGAGGATAGACTTTCTGGCGATAGGTCTGCTTCTTCGGAAAGAGAAGAAGAACTCTTTGGTGTCGATACGACAATCGACAAAGCCTCTGTCAGCTTCAGGTTGCTGCTGCTGCTCTTGTTGTTGTTGTTGCTGCTGTCTCTGAAGTCTGTACTTCTCTGTCCATTCTTCTTTTTCCCTGTTCATTTCTTCTCTGAAGAGCTCTTCTACCAGGTCTTCAGTGATTTTTAACATTCTCACATTCTCTATTTCTTCTGGCTTCGGTATCAGACTGTGTCTGACCCTATGCAAATTCACGTAGGCTTCGTTGAGTTTAGCTAGTTTGGAGCACATCTTCTTAGGAGGATGAGTCGACAATGGATGGTTAGACTGGAAACAACCCGGTTCTTAAAGTCAAAGCGCGGACGTGAAGGAAAACATCCCCCACACGGTCTTTGAGTCGCAACGTTTAGTGAGTGTCATGAGAGGGATAGTAAGAAATGAAAGAGCATCAATCCAACATTCTTATAGCTAAACAAAAGACAAAGGCATTTTTTTCAAAACACAACATTTTTTATTCAAAAATCACTTAACACTAAACAACAACTCTAACATTTTTAACAATAATCCAACAATATAACATCAAACAATTTTTTCAAAACACAACATTTTTTATTCAAAAATCACTTAACACTAAACAACAACAACTCTAACATTTTTTAACAACAATGCAACACTAAAAGTTTCTCCACTAGGTAAAGAGGGATAACAGTCTTCCATGGTTTCTAGTAATCTAGGATGACTTCTCTCAAACTGTTGATTTCTATGGTATTATCGAATTCTGCATACAGGATGACGTTCACCGTTTCATCAGGGTCTCGGTCTTTAAACTGAATTTCCACACGAATCTGGCCGGATTTTATAGGGTGGAAATGTCCCTCGTCGCTGCCTTGGTCTGGAGTGAAATCGAAAGCCCACAAAGCGTAGCCTCCTGCATACTCCTCGTACGTAATACCGTGACTGGTATTGGTTCCTAACTGTCCGGTGGCTTCGTACAAGGACAAGTACGATCTCAAGTAATTCTTCTTTTCAAAGTCAGGTTCGAAAGGTCGGGTACACAAGGTCTTGCCATCGCGACTGACTTCGATTTTGGACACGCCAAAGTGTTGAAAGTAGAAAGGATTTTTTTCGGCAGCTCCGTTGAAGGCTGTATTCTCGACGATACCAACGATCAAACGTTTGGGGAACTGTCCTTGGAACAGATGATCTTCGATCATGGATCGCTGTCCCTTGGGAATGGTGAAGGTTTTCACTTCCACGCGTCGTATGGGATACTTGGCGGTCGTTCTGCTCAACGTCTGACTGATGTCGTTTCCCACTTTAGGTAACACTTCCACACGGCGTACGTAGAGTCTGGCTTCAAGGATTTTGGTTTTGTAACCGTCACTATCAGCCATCAAATGGAAAGCGGCACTGCTACGATTCAGTCTCAGGCGGACATCCACCCCGTTCAGCAAATACTTTTCTTGCAACCACATGTCCAAATGCAAACGATCCATCAGTTCTAAACTTGTGTCGGCTCCCGTGATTCTCTTTCTTCGTTCTACAAATCCATCATTGTTGTCTTTCTTTTCATCAGTTTCCAATATTTCAAACTTGGTAGGTTTGTCAGCTTCCCATGCCACACAGGCATTGAGATGAGTGTTCTTGGCATCTATTCCGTACGTCAAGAGATTTTCCAGGTAGGCACGATAAGGGTAAGTATCCATGCTGCTACTGACCAGTTTGTTATTCAAATACAAGTCCACTCCACTGAACAAGGAATGCATGAAATTGTTGACGGGAGCTACTGCTTCATCGTCTATAGCACCTCCAGTCTTATCTAGAATTTTGACTTTCAGGTACAAGTAACTGCTATTCAGATCGATGTAATCTTCGGGCTGTCCTTTGATTTCAAACTCGATGGGAGCGGAATCGGTCAGTGAGGAGACGGGGTGAAATTCCACCCACTGGGATTCTTGCATCGTCATCATTGTGGGGGGCATGGCAAACAGATCCAGTTCCGTCTTGGAACAAGCGCAAGATTCTCGGTGCATCATTTTTTTGTGTCTTTTTTCTCAATAATCGAAAACGTCTAAGTCTCGAACGGTTCTTCTTTTCTTGGCCTTTCTCGCTTGAAGTCTGGTGAAAGGGTGTTTTCTTCGTCGTCTCTTTCTGCCTTGTCCTTGCTGAATGCCTGACTCGGTAGCGTGCAGGGCATTTATAGGTGTTTCTTGTTGGCCTAAACTGTCTTTGCCCGTTTGCAGCAAGACATTTTTGCCTGCCCTCATGAAGGCTTCTTTAGGGTTTTGTTTGTCGACGATGACATTTTGGAGAAATTCTTTGCCTTGCGTCAGTGCCGCATCTTTCAAGGCATGCAATCCGCGTGTCACCATCGGTTTCAACACCGGGGCCACCGAACGAAAGGCCGATTTTAACATATCTCCTAAGCCGTGTCCTCGCTGTCGAGCAACCCCTCGGTACACTGGATACATGACTTAAGAGTCGTGAGAGAACCGTTTTCGAAAATGGAGTTTCACCGTGACTTTTCCTTTGGTGAATGGGATATTTTGTCCCAGATCTCCTTTTATAGCAATGTTGACCGTGTCCAAATACGACTTACTGACAGGCAAATAGTGAGGATGGACAAATTCGCGGTGGACGTGGTAAGTGTTTCCACCTTCCTCGTCAGTGTTCGTGGCAGAATCC
This sequence comes from Sinohyriopsis cumingii, assembly GCA_028554795.2. NCBI lineage: Eukaryota > Metazoa > Mollusca > Bivalvia > Unionida > Unionidae > Sinohyriopsis > Sinohyriopsis cumingii. The sequence goes on along the minus strand of JAPYKE020000319.1, from coordinate 311,109 downwards.
ACTTTGAAAGGAATGACACGCAGTAACGGTACGGAGGTGTGTCCCACCACGTTGTACTCCACCACATCGGAATACACGAACATCAAATTCAGTCCTTGGTTCAGTTCTACCGGGGCACGAAATAACTTGCTAAAAGACTCGTTGTCGTAAACGATGGGTAATTCGTTTTTCTTGATCATGGTCTTTCTCATGTCCATGTCTCCGCCCAACATGTCAAACAATTCAGGACGAAATAAAATGGACAGGATTTTACTCCGTTCAAATTTCAGCAAGAAGCGACGAGCTGCTTTGTGGTTCTCCATGGTGACATTTTTGTTGACATGCTCCAAAGCTTTCAGAAACACGACATTAAACCTGGAGGTTATGGTGCTGACCAAATGTTGACCACTAAAATAATAGCCTGGGGGAATGAACAAGTGATAGGTGGTGTACTTTTATGTACGTGTTTTCTTGTCATATTTGACATTGCTATCCATCCACTGTTGCATTTGCTCGTCATGAACTTCCACATCAAAAAAATTTTGATTGGGAAGGACATTGAGGACTTGGGTCGGGTGAATCATTTCTACTAAAGCCACTTCCCAATGGGCTTCGTGATCTAACTGGATGGCTTGAGGTAATTTGGCCGTGTAACAGCACAACGTGTTCTTGGGAAACACCTCCATGGAACTGTCACTGGGTAAGGTTAAGTAAAATTGGTTTTGGTGACTCATAATTCCAGAGTTCTGTGGCTGTCCGAGGGGTTACTGGACGTCAGAGGCGTGTCTCCGTCTAAAATGGGGTTCTGGTTGTGATTGAAGTGGTGACTGGCACTGGCACTGGACACAAGGTTCCCGGAGTTCCCGTTCGAGGTGAATTTCAGGGAGGGATTAGGAAGCAGGTAACCGATGCAACTGCTCAATAAAATGGTCCACAATTGTTTGTCTCCTTGTTGCAAACTCAAATTGGCTATGGCTGCCCCGATGACACAATACACCACGAAGATTTGGCAGAAAAAGACGATTTGCGTTTTAGGCACACGTTCTCCACACCACACCCACAAGAGTTGTTTTTGTAAATCTTGCACAGAAGAACTAGGTGAAGGAGGAGTGGTCGACGTAGCTGCGTCTGCTGTGTGAAAGGGCATGATGGTCACTTCTTTTTATAGTCGATGACTTGCGAAGCGTCGATCCAAGAATCAAAACTGGGTGGATATCCTTTCCAACGTACTTTGACTTCTTTGACACGTCGTTTACCCACTTTACGGGTTCTGCGTTCGAGAATGCTTTCGATGTCGTACACGTCGTCTTCTTTTTTGGTGACACGTTGTAACTCGGGCAAATAAAACGTTCCTTTGAGCACTTCTCCGTTCATGTCTTCCAATTTATAGACGACAGGATGACGGCCATGCACTCGTCCAGTGACGCGAAACAATTCGGTCGTCCAGTTAGGTAAGTAACCTTTGTCGAAAGTGCGTTTGGTTTTGCCAATGCGCACCCAATCTCCTACGGCCAACTCTCCACTTTTCTTGGGGACAGCCCTCGTCGGGGACGTACCAAACAGGCGCTCAAACACCAACACTTCGTTCTCGGGAGTCACGTCTTGCGGGGCACGTCCGATGCTTCGATGGTAAGATTGGTTGTACGCTTGCACCAGGTGCGGTAAGATGTCGATGTACTTCAGAATGTGGTGATGCGTAAAATATTTCCACATGCGTTCTTTCAAAGTGCGTTGAAAACGTTCCACGATGCTGGCTTTGGTTTCGGGATTCTCGGTGGTAAAAAAATGTATGTCACGTTTCTTTAATTCTTTTTGGAAAGCTTGGTTCAGAAATTCGGTGCCTTTGTCCGTTTGCCATCGAAGAGGGTGACGACCGCTTTGTTTCAACACCCGTTGCAGGGCTCGCACTAACTCGCTGCTCGATTTGGAAGTCAAGGGTACGACCCAAGCAAATTTGGAAAAGACGTCGATGACACAAAACAAATATTTGTAGCCACGATTGTAGCTGGCCAAATGAAAGACATCGGCTAAATCGGCTTGCCATTGATGATCGATGCCTTCCACTCGGGTGCGACTTCTGGCAAACTTGCGTCGAATGGGTTTGTGTAAAGTGTAGGTAGCTTGTTCTTGTAACCATCGTTGCACTTGAGGTAAACGGAGACTTTACAGTCGCGTTTTGGCAGCACGATACAATTTTTGAACTCCTGCGTAACCTGCAGGATGGGAGTGATCGTAGTAAATGCTGGCTAAGACTTTTTCCATTTTTTTGTGTTGGTTGGTGTGTTAATAAGACACCCACTCTTGGAGGATGCTACTCTTTTTCTCTTGGGGTACTTTCTTGGATTGCAATGCTTTGCGTGTGCAACCGGCAATAGGTGTCGAAGAGGAGGAGGATGTCTGAGCGGGGGATATCTGTTCTTGTTTCACTTCTGTCTTCACTTCTGTCTTCACTTTCTTTTTCTCTTGTGATGAAGAAGGGGTGGCCATCATCTTTTTAATCCATCCAATTCTGGAGGTAGGTGGTGTTGTTAACTTGCGTACTTTTTCTGGTGGAGTTTGAAACCCTTCCTCTTCTTCTTCTCCTTTTTCTGTCTTGGTCACTGATACTGGTACTGGTACTGGTACTGGTGATGGTGCTGGACTTTTCATCAAGGTCTTAAAATCTTTCAGAGTGGGTAGAGCTGTTTCGTCTAAAGCTTTCTGGTGAAAGAGTTGCAGTCGTTGCAAGAGTTGACCGTACTTTTGCGATTTTTCTGTTTCGGACAAATCTTGGCTATCCATTAAGGACTGCAATTCGTGTTGTAACTGGGACATCTCGCTCAAATTGGGATTGGGAGGTAAATGCGGGGTGCGTTGTTCTTGCCACCGATGGTATTCCATCCATCGTTTGTAAGGCACTAAAGCTAGTTTTCGTCCTTCCATGGGGTTGTCAGGGGTTAATTCTGAGATCTTGGGACTTCCGAGGGCCTTTTTATCTTGCTCCCACCAGTCCTCCCAACATGGTTCCCAAGACTCCTTTCAGTATGGGGCCTAACAAGAGAGGTAAAATACCTCCACGTTGCACTAACATCTTCTTTTTTTGACGAATGGGAATTTTCTTTTGAACCATTTGGCGAAGAACGTGACGATGTTTGCCTAAGCATTGTTTCTGGTGTTTGGACAAAGGGATCGTGCCTTTCAAAACGTTCAAACAACATTCGCACACGGTATCGATGACCTCTTTGGAGGCTGTTTGAATGAGTTTTTTTCGTAGGGGTGGAGAAGCTTTGGACAGGATAGATAACATGTCCCCATGTTTGGCTAAACGTGGTGGCAGTCCTTTCCTTTTCTTTCCTTGGGGTTTTCTGGAGGGTGACATCTTTGAGTCTTCAGGAGCACCAAAAAACACTGATACCCGACTTGGTCACAGGCCTTTTTTATACTGGAACGCGTCGCCATTGATTGTCTTTACGTCGTATTAGTTTGAGGACAGGCATGACACGTCGTGCAGGGGTACGTAACGGACTAAATCGAGCCAGTTCTTGCTTGGACAAATCCAGCAAACTTTGTAACATGCCCGATCTTTCTTGAACTTTGATTTTGGGAGAAGGTACTTTGTGAGCAGCAGCCACTGCCACTAAATTGGAAGGTCCTGCCACTGGGGAAGTTCTTTTGGGGGTCATCAACGGAGAAGTTCTTGGTGTGATCAACGTCTCCAAGTACTCTTCAGTTCTGGGTGTCATTAACGGAGAAGTGGACAAACGTGAAGCTGCCGGAGACGCAGTCACCTCCGTGGCAGGTCGTGGTTTGCGAGTGTAAGCTTGCGTCCTGGCCGAAGTGCCTCTCTTGCGACTAGTTTTCTGTGGACTTTTCTTTTTCTGGGGGCTTCTTTTCTTTTTCCGGGGTGGTGGTGGTGTCTGGTCAGAGTAGGGTCCTGCCACTGGAGAAGTTCTCCTTGGGGACCTGGTCTTTTTCTTCTTGGGGCTTCGTTGGACTTTTGTCTTGGGGATAACTTTGGGGGCATTAGGATCCCATCTTAAGAGTGAGCGAATGATGACCCCTCCTAGAGTACCGCTCCCTCCAGGTTTCAAAATGATTTGTTTTTTGGTTTGAGTGTCGATGCGGGGATCGGCCAGTTGGACCAAAGCGACTTTGTTTCGATCGAAAAAGCGTTTGGTTTGATGAGGAATCTGAATGATTCCTTGGAGTAATTGACGTGCCGTCACCGTGAACCATCCTAAGACTTCTTTGAGACTAGCTTCTAAGACACGAGCTCGTGTTTGTGGATCTTTTTCTCGACTGATGCCATACAAGGCACGAATCAATTTGACGGAAGATGCGACTGAAGGGACGTCATGTTCGCACTGAGAGTGAGACAGACGAAAAAGGGTCTGAGGTTTTTATAGATTTTTTTATGGGGAGTGAAATGAAGTCGAGGACGGAGACGTGTACAGGACAGGCCCTCCGTCTTGGCACCAGTGGTGAAACAAGTGGGTACGAAATCGCAAATCCTCGGGAGTCGTAGGTTTCAAATCGACGAGTAAATAGGCGTTGGAGTTTGAGTGGCATCGTCGTACGCCTGAGTCAACCAAGGCGTTCCGAACTGTTTCGCTAAGACTTGCACTTGCGATTTATCTCGAGGGCTTTTAAACAAGACCACGTAATGCACATTGAGACTGATGGTGCGATGGGCTTTACTTTGTTGAAACAAATTTTGGGTGATGTAAACGACACTGGCATTACGGTGATGCCCTTTGCGCGTGAACCACAGTTTAATTTCTTCTTCGTCTTCTCCTAACATGTCGTCGAAAATGACCAAATGGGTTAGACGGGAGTCAGAGACGATGCCATCGTCTTCTTTAGGAATGCCTTCCACAAACACGATCGAATCGCCTTGACTTTCTCGCTAGAGGCTGTACGCCGATTGCCACTCTTTGTAACACCACACGATTCGTTGAGGGGGTCGATCGATCAAATGATGTTTATGTTCGATCAAACGTTTGACGAATTCGGTTTTGCCTGAACCGCTAGGTCCAGCAATGAGCATGTTAAAGGGATGGCGAAGATACAAAGCCTCCCAACTGGCACGATCTAAGTGTTCGTCGATGACTTTGACAGTAGAGGAAGAGGGAGCAGAGACAGCAGAGGTAGCCATGGTGTGAGAAATGTCACTTGTGACACGAAAAACAAACAAGACAAGAGTTTATATACTTTTTCAGAACACGTTTATTGAATGTTTTTTTCAAACATGAATACGAAAGACAAAAATACATAAAAGCCAAAGGCTTAAGTACAAGAATAAAAGGCACATGATAACCATGAACGTGGAATAAACACAAGTGTCTGTACAACATGTTTTGGGTAAAGTTCTAACCAGTTCTGTAGTAGGGGTAAGGTCACACAAGTGTCCTCCCGAAAGGGTCTTTCAGGCCTGTCCACGACAGTCCTGTCCTGGGTGACGGGTTCTTCTGGCACCGTCACTAACACAGGTTGAAAAGTAACTTTTTTCCTTGAATAACTCTCGTGCATACTGGGCCACCTCTTGTGTCCAAGCCTCAAAACCCTGGTCTCGGTGATGTCCAACATTTGACTCCTACCCAATCTGGTTTCTTCTTCGTCAACGACATGGTAAGTTACTTCAATGAACAATGAACTATCGATCTTGCCTAGGGTTCCTTTTTATATACAGACCAATACCGACGTGACCGTACGGTAAGGTGAAGTGATTGGGAAGTCGCACTCGCTTCTGGTATACAATTTGATAGACTTTTTCCAAGGGTCGACTGACGATGTGGTGAGTGGGTAAACGTACAATCTTGTTCGGTTGATAGGTGGTCACTTTAAAGTTTCCATCCTCTCCCGATTGCAAGGCTTCTTTCAATACCCCAAAGTTGACCACTCGACTGGTACGATGATTCAGAGTCAGTCCTTTCACTTTGCACGTCGTGTGCACTTCTCCTTGTTTGTCCCGTTATTCGTAGCCGTAATTTTTGTGACCACCACTGACGAAACTTAGAATCTTGTCGTCGGGATGCTCGTCTGTCCAGGCTCCTAAACGGTCTCCTTCGATGTTAGGGTGCTGTTGAATCGGGTGATGGATGTAAATGCAACTGTCCGTGTCAAAGTACAGGACGCGTTCTTCTAACAGTTCTAAAGCTTCGTACAATTTTAAGCGAGCATGAGCTGTCACGTAAGCCGCAATGATGACATTTCCAAAAGGGTCGTCTTGTACAAAGTCCAGATCTTCTTCGTAATTGACCAAGATCAAATCCTCTCGAACGACGTATACGTGTTTCATGTATTTGGTTTTGTCGTGAATCATCTGGAAGTAGCGGGAAGGTTCTGTCAAATATTCCGTCTTGGGTAAACACGGTCGTTGTGCCATTTTACCCCACAAGCAATTTAACATCACTTTGGCAAACGATCGCCTGCCTTCGTTTTTTTCGATGTGGTCTAAAGAGATGCCTTCTTGTGCGTAGTATTTCTCTTTGAATTGTATTTGGTCTTCGGGAGTGTGACACCAGGAAGGATAGCCGCTGGCTTCTTGTTTCAGTTTCAAAAAGGCATCCACGTAGTCGGCGAAAATGCCTTTCTGAGTAGGGTCACCCTTGTGGTACTGTTGTGTCTTGGGAAAGTGGCAAATTTCGTACACTTCTAACAGTTGGTATCCCATGTCCAGAGCTTTGAACAATTCCACGCTGACCCAGGTTCCCGTCAAGGCACGTTCTTCCTGGCTGTGATGGCAAGGTTGGTCCTGGTTGCACGTTTCGGCACAAGTACGGCACAAGGGAAACATCAGTTTGCCTTGACAATGGTGAGGTAAGACGGGATGGTATAGGTTCGTGGGAGGCAAAACTTTACACTTGATCAAGCCTTCGTATTGTCGAATGTTTTTCAGGTCGATGTGTTCCGTGAACAATTGCGGGTGCCCTACAGGAAAGCGACAATATTTGCACACGTAGGGATACAGCGAACACACGTCCAAGTATTTGATTTCTTCTCCTTTCTCTTCGTCGGCTTGGTACAGCAAACAGGTGGCATTGGTCCTTCCTCCGTACAAACTATCCCTCGGGTTCAGCGGGTCCATGAACTGGTAACTTTCCACGAGGCGTTTAAACTCGGGATCGGTTTTCAAACGGTGATCGTACTCGTGTTCCCACATTTCCACCACTTGGTATCCTTGCTGTTCTAACTTTAGGCGTCGCTGACAAGTGTCCTGGTACAAGTCTTCCATGGTTCGTTGCAAAAACTGATTTTTAGTGTCACGGTCAGGGTAACAGATGGGACATCCGTGAAATAAGCAACCGTTAAACTCGTACACGATCTTAGGGTTTTCTAAGTCCCAGCCATCTACCGAATACGTTCCGATAGTCTTTTCGCCTCCTCCGTTACGAGCATGCTGAATCCATTTGTCTTCCTTGTCGCACAAGTAATGTAACCAACGTAGGGCTTTGACCGAGTATTGACGCTTGACATAGTGGGTCGTTTGAGGACTGATGACAGCCACGGTCTTTTCAGGCATGAATCGTTGGCGGTACACTAAGGAACACGCCTTGGCAATGGTGCAAGCTTCTTTCAAAGGATCGACCCCTCCGTGTTCCATGAACAGTTCTCGAAATTTTCCACAGCAACGTCGTAAAATGTCCACGTCGGAACGACAATACTTTAACATTTCTTCCTGAAAGTCGAAGGGGTCAGAGGCATGAGCCTGGTACCAAGCGTAGAAAGCTTCTCGTTGTTCGGTACGCATGTTGTCGGGGTCGTAATAGTGAGCCTCAGGTAAATGGGGTAGAACGGCATGTTGATTGGCTTCCGTATTGAAAAAGTGTGGAAAGTACCCTTTAGCCATTTCTGTCATTCCAAACGTTTTAGGCATTCGACTCAAAGGCATGGCCAAGTAACTCATCGAATCTTTAAACTGTACTTGTCCCACTTGCATGAAAATGATTTTGGCTCCGTTCAAAAGTGACTTTAGGACGTTCGGTGCCTTGTTCCGTATAGTATCTGAGAAGAAACTGTCCATCGTATCCGGAGAAATTGTGAGCCATCACCGTGGCATGACGATGACAATCTCCGTAACGTTCGATGTCCTCTTGGCTTCACGTCTTGTCGATGGGGTCTAAGACCCATCGGGCAAAATCGGCTAGCGTGTTTGGTCCTCGAAAGATTTTTTCACGTCCTCCAGGAATCTTGCTGCAGTGAGGGCAATGACTGAAGATAGGTTCTTGAATGCACTTCTCGCACGCTCGATGAGGCACGCAGAAATTAGGAATGTGAATGCCGGTCTCTTGCATGCATTCGAAATAGAAAAAGATGAAATTGCCTTTCTTCTTGTGACCGTCCTCTTCCTCTGGTGGGGGTTGGTATTTTTGCACGTAACATTCGTGTTCCAAGTCCACGATGTGGTGACAAATGTGACATTTTTTCTTTCCTCGACATACGTGTGCCTTGGTACTATTGGTACGTATGCCTTGTCCACACGTAGGGCACAATCTCAGGAGTTGACAAGCACATTTCTTCTGTGAACCTTGTGTTTTCAAATGTTGCTGGTAACAGGTAGGGCTGACAAACGTGCGCAGACAAGTTGAACAAGGCACTGGTTCTTCGCTCAGACAGGATGGAGAGGCCAAACATCCTGGGCATTTCCATCCACAAGACTTGTGTTGCTCTCGATTGTTATAACCATAATCACATTTCTCACAATAATAACCGTATCCCAGGAATCCAGTGATACTGGTAATGGTATCGAAATGTTCATCGTGATAATAGACAAGAATGTATTTTCCGTCCTTAAAATCTTGGCCTCGAAACAACAGAGTTCCACGCATTTCTTGAGGGTGCACTTTCAAGGTGTAGCGTGGAGCTAGGGCATCTTGCAATTTTTGCATCTCAGGAATGCCACAGGGTGTGTCTTTGGACAGTCCGGCTTGTTGTAACAGGAGTTCTGCTTCATTTCGTTGTTTGGCTCGATCGGATCGTTGAATAGTTTTCCAGGTTCTTTTCCATTCTACCGTGTCGTTCTTGTTGGCATAGGTTCGTCCCACCACGATGGCACGGGCTAAACACATCTGGTCTTGAGGGTTGTGAATTCGGACGAGACTTCTTTTGGTGTTGCGAAGGTTGTCCACCAATAACATCTTTTTGCGTCCTGTCCCTTGAGGAAGAGAGACGTGGGCCATTTTCAGTGTGGCTTTACCATCGGTGATGTCAAACTGGTCATTAGATTGTTGTACGTGTTGAATCTTGTCCATGATTTTGGAAGGGGTTAGTTCTGCGGGTCTGCTAAACTCGATCCAAACAGGGGATTTCAAACCGTCGTGATCAATGGATAGTGTCAAGCGATCGTCTTCTTTGGGTTGACATTGTCGCTTGAGTGCGGTGAGCAAAGAATCCCACATCTCGGTGATAAACCCTTCTGCTTTCTCCAAGGGTACGTCGGCCTTGAAATCTTTAAACTTCACCGTGTAGGTGTAAGCCGTGGTTCTAAATTTTCTAGAGGAGCGCTTTTCCGTCTCTCGAATGGAATAGTACTTTTCAGGGTTGACTAAGGGTGGTGAACTTGGTTTAGAGGGTTCGGATTCTGGTTCACTCATGTCCTCTTCAAAATCACTGGCATGAATTTGTGCCAAGATTTCAGCCCTGGTACGAGGCGATAGATCACGTTTCTGCCTCTTACTTTCTTCTTCTTCTTTCTTCTCGAATGAATAGGATCGTTTCATCTTGAGTGCAAAACGTCAAATGACTCAAATTCAAACACCATAGACTAATTTATAGTCATGGCAAACCAGCGTATATAAAAAGGGTGTGTCTTGTCCTTTCACTATTCATTTCACTCTCAAACCGAGGAGAACGATGGAAGAGACTAGCCAAATCGAACGTTTCGTCAGAGCTTTGCGAGGGGTCATTAGAAAATTCTCTTCAGACCAGCCGACAGACTACTCTCCTTCCTTTCGAGATAAGAGTCAGGATACTTGCTATATCTGTCAGAAGAAAGGGCATTGGTCTTCAGAGTGTCCAGACCGTCAAAAAAGAAAAAAAACAGGGGCTAAAAAAGACAAAAGTCAAGATACCTGTTATTATTGTAAAGAAAAAGGACATTGGTCTCCAGATTGCCCAAAAAAGAAACAAGAGGAGTCAGAAGAAAAGAAGGATTCTTCAGAAGAAGAGAGGGATTCTTCGGAAGAAGAGAGGGATTCTTCGAAAGAAGAGAGGGATTCTTCAGAGGAAGAAAGAAGACAATTCTATTTAAAAGAAGCAAAGAAACAGGAGAAGAAAAGAAGAAGGGAAGAAAATGAGGAAAAAACGGTGAAGAAATTCAAAAAACAGAGAGACTAAACAAGGAGAAAGAAGAAGTCAATGAACTTTTAATTAAAGTGTTGTGCTGTGAATTGGATTGTAAAAAATGGATAAAAGAATACATGAATGATATAAGGTAAGTGTTTTTGAGTTTTGATTTTAAAATAAGAAGCTACACTCACGCACTTATACACAGACACGTACTATAAGGGTAACATGGGTGGGGTTTATTTTTGAGTTATTGGCAAATTAAAATTGTATTTCTTTTCGAGAAATGTGGGTGGCCCTGAAAAGGGCCTTTTTATTTTGGTGTAGGGGTGAGTTTAACCAATCAACTTTAACTGCCTTAAGCCTTTGCCACGGCCAAGGCCTACTTCTGATGATTGGGTTGAAATCACTAAGGGTGGTACGACAGGCTTAGTCACAGGGTTGGCGTGTTTAGCTCGGGAAGGTCGTATTCTCTTCGGTCGTGATAAAGAAGTCTGATACATTTGTTTCAGACTCCTTAACTCCGCTAAAATGTCCAACAGTACCGTAGCCGTTTGATTTTCACCCTCTTGTTTCTTTGCTGCTACTTCTTCCTGCTGTTGTTGCTGTTGTTTTTTTCTTACCTCTTCTTGTTGCTGTTGCTGTTGCTGTAGGAGAAAAGCTTGTTCCGCTTCCTTTTGTCGTTGCATAAATTTCTCCAATTCTTCTTTCTGTCTCTGTCTAAAATTCTCCACTTGCGGTAATGAAGAAGGTAACGAAGGTTCCGGAACAAATTCTTGCGAGGTAAGAAAATCCACAAAATCCCAATGTACCTCTTCTGAAAGTAAGTCCGGGTTCCCTTGGGCAGTCTCCCCTGCTGGTGCACCCCAATGGATCGTTTTCTGAGTTTCCGTCATGTTGAATCACTGTCGCATAGATTGACTGCACACAAGCGCTAACGAATCTATATAGACCACGTGACGTCACAGACTGCTCTCTTCGGATTTGATGCGAGCTGACTGAATTTTGTAACGCGTGTTCGGATTGGTGAATAAATTCAATCCGTTTCAATCCTTCCTGTACCTATAAATAAGCGCAGTTCACTGCATTGATTCACCTATTCTCGTCGCTTCAAGATGTGGACCACAGTTGAGTCATCCACCCTTGTGTCTTCCATGATGTTTAGGACGGACATGCTCATGTATGTCAGGTCCAAGTGGACTGTTGTTGATAGGACAGATACTAGTCAATGGATGAGGAGAGTTTACATAGAAAGACAAGGATGTCTCAAGAGGGTACTTGTGTATGGACCGGCAGTTAGAAGGAGTTTAAGAAGAAGAAGATGTGACAGATGCCATCTATGTTAATATTAATATTAACATAAACCCAAAGGCCCTTTTCAGGGCCAGCCATATTTCTCGAAAAGAGATAGCCTTTCCATTGCCTACCCCTTTTTTAAATTTAAATTTAAATTTAAATTTAAAAAAAATCCCATATTTAATTCCCCTTGTCCCTAGACAAACCCAAACTCTATTCCCATGTTAATTTCCCCTTGTCTCTAGACAGACCCACACTATAGTTCCATGTTAAATTCCCCTTGTCGCTAGAGTGACCCACGATTTATTCCCATGTTAATTTCCCTTGTCGCCAGATTGTCCCACGATTTTTCTCCATGTTAATTTTCCCTTGTCGCCAGATTGTCCCAGGGGTGTTTGTAATGCTAATTCCCATTGTCGCTAGGGTATCACCATTTACTACTGCCAGGACTGTAGCACAACAGGAGACTAAATGGGCTTCTTGTTCTGGCCATCTTGACTTCATCATGATAACTTCTTCATCTTGAGATTCTTCTTCTTCTTCTTCCATGGTCTCCTCACATTCCATGTCCAAAGTTTCTCCACTAGCTAAAGACGGATAACAGTCTTCCATAACTTCTAATAGTCTAGAATGACTTCTCTCAAACTGTTGATTTCTATCGTATTATTGAATTCTGCATACAGGATAACGTTCACTGTCTTGTCCAGTGGCTCTGCAAACTGAAGTTCCACACGAATCTGGCCGGATTTTATAGGGTGAAAATGTCCCTCGTCGCTTCCTTGGTCTGGAGTGAAATCAAAAGCCCACAAAGCATAGCCTCCTGCATAATCTTCGTACCTAATACCGTGACTGCTGTTGGTTCCTAACTGGCCGGTAGCTCCTTACAGGGACAAGTACGATCTCAAGTAATTCATCTTCGTTTTACTAAAGTCAGGTTTGAAAGGTCTGGTACACAAGATCTTGCCATCGCGACTGACTTCGATTTTCTTCACGTCGAAGTGTTGAAAGTTGAAAGGATTTTCAGTGAAGGCTCCGTTGAAAGCTGAATTCAGGACCATACCAAGGATTAAATGTTTGGGTAAGTGTCCTTGAAACAGATGATCTTCGATCATGGAATGATGGTTAGCGGGAATGGTGAACGTTTTCACTTCAGTGCGTCATATTGGATACTTGGCGGTCGTTCTGCTCAAAGTGTTACTGATGTCATTTCCCACTCTAGGTAACACTTCCACACGTCGTACGTAGAGTTTGACGTCCTCGATTTTGCTTTTGGCAGCACTATCAGCCAACAAATGGAAAGCGGTACTGCTGCAATTCAGTCTCAAGCGGACACTTACACCATTAAGCAAATATTTCTCTTGCAACCACATGTCCAAATGCAAACGATCCATCAGTTCTAAACTCTTGTTAAGATTTTGCTTCGTCTTTCCTCAAAGTAGTCATTGTCTTTACTTATTATATCAAACTTGGTCGCTTCGTCAGGTTCCCATAGTACATAGGCATTGAGATGAGTATTCTTGGCATCTATTCCGTACGTCAAAAGATTTTCCAGGTAGGCACGGTAAAGGTAAGTATCCATGCTGCTGATAACCAGTTTGTTATTCAAGTACAAGTCCACTGAGCTGAACAAGGAATGCATGAAATTCTTGACGGAAGCTATATTCTCAGTGTCTTCTATTTCACCATTATCCTTATCTTGAACTTTGACTTTCAAGTACAAGTAACTGCTATTCAGATCGATGTAATCTTCGGGCTGTCCTTTGATTTCAAACTCGATGGGAGCGGAATCTGTCAAAGAGAAGACGGGATGAAATTCCACCCATTGGGATTCTTGCATCGTCATCATGGTAGGTGGCATGGCAAACAGATCCAGTTCCGACTTGGAACAGGCGCATTACTCTCTGTGCATCATTTTTTCTCTTTCTCAATACTTTAATAATCAAAAACGTCTAAGTTTCGGACGGTTCTTCTTTTCTTAGTCTTTCTAGCTTTAGACGTGTGAAGTCTGGTAAAAGGGTGTTTTCTTCGTCGTCTCTTTCTGCCTTGTCCTTGCTGTGGAGTCAGGGAAGCTGGAATGCCTGAATCGGTAGCGTGTAGGACATTTATAGGTGTTTCTCGTCGACCCAAAAGGTCTTTAGCCGTTTGCAACAAGACATTTTTGCCTGCCCTCAAGAAAGCTTCTTTGGGATTTTGTTTGTCGATGATGACATTTTGGAGAAATTCTTTGCCTTGCGTTAGTGCGGCATCTTTCAAAGCATGCAATCCGCGTGTCACCATCGGTTTCAACACCGGAGCCACCGAACCAAAGGCTGATTTCAACATATCTCCTAAACCATGTCCTCGCTGTCAAGCAACCCCTCGGTACACTGGATACATGACTTACGAGTCGTTAGAGAACCGTTTTCGAAAATGGAGTTTCACTTTGACTTTTCCTTTGGTGAATGGAATGTTTTGTCCCAAATCTCCTTTTATAGCAATGTTGACCGTGTCCAAATAAGACTTGCTGACAGGCAAATAATGAGGATGTACAAATTCGCGGTGGACATGATAAGTGTTTCCACCTTCCTCGTTAGCGTTCATGGCAGAATTCACTTTGAAAGTAATGACACGCAGTAACGGTACGGAGTTGTGTCCCACCACGTTGTACTCCACCACATCGGAGTACACGAAGATCAAATTGAGTCCCTGGTTCAGTTCTACCGGGAAACGAAAATACCTCGCAAAATGCCCATTGTTGTCAATGTCTGCAATGTGAATCCTTTTGGTCTGCTTATCCGTGACCATATTGAGGTCTCCACCCAAAATGTCATACAATTCAGGGCAAAATTTAATATGTATACTTTTTTCCTCACTTTCAAATTTAATTAGTAGATGATGAGACAGCTTATGGTACTAAATGGTGACACGTGTTTTTAGTCCGGTCAGAACTTTGTCAAATGCTACATGGAATTTGTCAGCGATTGCCTCTACCAGATGTTGACCACTAAAATAATGGCCTGAGTTAATTTTAAAGTGATAAGCGTAAAAAGTAAGAGAAGTGTCACCTCTATGGAACTGTCACTGGGTAAGGTTAAGTAAAATTGGTTTTGGTGACTCATAATTCCAGAGTTCTGTGGCTGTCCGAAGGGTTACTGGACGTCAGAGGCGTGTCTCCGCCCAAAATGGGGTTGTTGTTGTTGGAGTGGTGACTGACACTGGCACTGGACACAAGGTTCCCGTTGTTCCCGTTCGAAGAGAATTTCAAGGAGGGATTGTGAAGCAGGTAACCGATGAAACTGCTCAATAAAATGGTCCACAATTGTTTGTCTCCTTGTTGCAAACTCAAATTGGCAATGGCTGCACCGATGACACAATACATCACAAAGATTTGGCAGAAAAAGACGATTTGCGTTTTCGGCACACGTTCTCCACACCACACCCACAAGGGTTGTTTCTGTAAATCTTGCAGAGAAGAACTGGATGAAGGATTGGTCGCCGTAGCTGCGTCTGTGTGAAAGGGCATGATGATCACTTCTTTTTATAGTCGATGACTTGCGAAGCGTCGATCCAAGAATCGAAACTGGGTGGATATCCTTTCCAACGTACTTTGACTTCTTTGACACGTCGTTTGCCCACTTTACGGGTTCTGCGTTCGAGAATGCTTTCGATGTCGTACACGTCGTCTTCTTTTTTGGTGACACGTTGTAACTCGGGCAAATAAAACATTCCTTTGAATACATCTCCGTTCATGTCTTCCAAATTATACACGACAGGATCACGGCCATGCACTCGTTCAGTGACACGAAACAATTCGGTGGTCTTTTAGGTAAGTATCCTTTGTCGAAAGTGCGTTTGGTTTTGCCAATGCGTACCCAATCTACAACGACCAACACACCACTTTTACTGGGGACAGCCCTCGTCGGGGACGTATCAAACAGGCGCTCAAAAACTAGCACTTCGTTCTCGGGGGTCACTTCTTGCGGGGCACGTCCAATGCTTCGATGGTAAGATTGGTTGTACGCTTGCACCAGGTGCGGTAAGATGTCGATGTACTTCAGAGTGTGGTGATGCGTAAAATATTTCCACATGCGTTCTTTCAAAGTGCGTTGAAAACGTTCCACGATGCTGGCTTTGGTTTCATTATTCTCGGTGGTAAAAAAGTGAATGTCACGTTTCTTTAATTCTTTTTGGAAAGCTTGGTTCAGAAATTCGGTACCTTTGTCCATTTGCCATCGAAGAGGGTGACAACCGCTTTGTTTCAACACTCGTTGCAGGGTTCGCACTAACTCGCTGGTCGATTTGGAAGTCAAGGGCACGATCCAGGCAAATTTCGAAAAGACGTCGATGACACAAAACAGATATTTGAAGCCACGATTGTAGCTGGCCAAACGAGAGACATCGGCTAAATCGGCTTGCCATTGACGATCGATGCCTTCCACTCGTGTGCGACTTCTGAAAAACTTGCGTCGAATGGGTTTGTGTAAAGTGTAAGTAGCTTATTCTTGTAACCATCGTTGCACTTGAGGTAAACGGAGACTTTTCAGTTGCGTTTTGGCAGCACGACACAATTTTTGAACTCCTGAGTAACCTGCAGGATGGGAGGGATCGTAATAAATGCTGGCTAACACTTTTTCCATTTTTTGTTTGTTTGTTAAAAAGGCACCCACTCTTGGAGGATGCTACTCTTTTTCTCTTGGGGTATTTTCTTGGATTGTAATGCTTTGCGTGTGCGACCGGCAATAGGTGTCGAGGAGGAGGATGTCTGAACAGGGGATACTTTTTCTTGTTTCACTTCTGTCTTCACCTTCTTTTTCTCTTCTGATGAAGAAGGGGTGGTCATCATATTTTTAATCCATCCAATTCTGGAGGTAGGTGGTATTGTTAACTTGCGTACTTTTTCTGGTGGTGTTTGAAACCTTCTTCTTCTTCTTGTCCTTTTTCTGTCTTGGTCACTGGTAGTGTTGGTGGTAGTGGTGATGGTGCTGGACTTTTCATCAAGGTCTTAAAATCTTTCAGAGTGGGAAGAGCTGTTTCGTCTGAGGCTTTCTGGTGAAAGAGTTGCAGTCGTTGCAAGAGTTGACCGTACTTTCGCGATTTTTCTGTTTTGGACAGATCTTGGCGATCCATCAAGGTTTGCAATTCGTGTTATAACTGGGACATCTCGCTCAAATTGGGATTGGGAGGTAAATGCGGGGTGCGTTGTTCTTGCCAACGATGGTATTCCATCCATCGTTTGTAAGTCACTAAATCTAGTTTTCGTCCTTCCATGGGATGTCAGGGGTCAATTCTGAGATCTTGGGACTCCAGAGGGCCTTTTTATCTTGCTCCCACCAGTCCTCCCAACACGGTTCCCAAGACTCCTTTCAGTAACGGGCCTAACAAGAGGGGTAACATTCCTCCACGTTGGACCAACATCTTCTTCTTTTGACGAATGGGGATTTTCTTTTGAACCATTTGGCGAAGAACGTGACGATGTTTACCTAAACATCGTTTCTGGTGTTTGGACAAAGGGATCGTGCCTTTCAACACGTTCAAGCAACATTCGCACACGGTATCGATGACCTCTTTGGAGGCCGATTGAATGATTCTTTTTCGCAGCGGTGGAGAAGCTTTGGGCAGGACAGATAACATGTCCCCATGTTTGACTAAACGTGGAGGCAGTCCTTTCCTTTTCTTTCCTTGGGGTTTAGAAGAGGAATGTTTTCTGGAGGGTGACAGCTTTGCTTGTGGGTTCCAGGACATTCACCAGACACTAACGTCGATGACTTAACACACGCCCTTTTATCTTTTTTGGGGGACTATCGCTTTGTCATAAAGGTGACAATGTTTTTCCAAAATCTTCAAGGAAACCTCCCCTTTGTTGACGCCTCTTTTTATTGGAACGACTGTGTCTTTTCTTAGGGTAACGTCGATGCTTGGCTAAGCGTTTTGTCGGATGACGAGTCTGCCTTTGTCTCTTTCTTTTTTGACTTCTTGGCGGTGACATCTTTTGGGAGTTCACTGATACCCCTACTTGGTCGCAGGCCTTTTTTATACTGGAACGCGTCGTCACTGATTGTCTTTACGGCGTATCAACTTGAGGACAGGCATGACACGTCTTGTAGGGGTACGCAACGGACTAAATTGAGCCAGTTCTTGCTTGGACAAATCCAGTAAACTTTGTAACATGCCCGATCTCTCTTGGACTTTGATTTTGGGAGAAGGTATTTTGTGAGCCGCGGCCACTGCCGCTAAATTGGAGGGTCCTGCCACTGGGGAAGTTCTTGGGGTCATCAACGGAGAAGTTCTTGGTGTGATCAACGTCTCCAAGTACTTTTCAGTTCTTGGTGTCATCAACGGAGAAGTGACTGAACCTGAGGCTACCGGAGACGCGGTCACTGCCGTGGCAGGTCGTGGTTTGTGAGTGTAAGGTTGCGTCCTGGCCGAAGTGCCTCTCTTGCGACTAGTTTTCTGTGGGCTTTTCTTTTTCTGGGGACTTTTTCTCTGCTTCTTTTTCTGGGGGCTTTTCTTTTTCCAGGGTGGTGACTGGTAAGAGGAGGGTCCAGCCACTGAAGAAGTTCTTGGAGACACGGGTCTCCATGGGGACCTGGTCTTGCCACCGTGGCTCTTTTTCTTCTTCTTGGAGCTTCATTTGACTTCTTTTTTCTTGGGGAGAACTTTAGGATCATTAGGATCCCATCTTAAGAGAGAGCGAATGATGACCCCTCCTAGAGTACCGCTCCCTCCAGGTTTCAAAATGATTTGTTATTTGGTCTGAGTGTCGATGCGGTGATTGGCCAGTTGGGTCAAATCGACTTTGTTTCGATCAAAAAAGCGTTTGATTTGATGAGGAATCTGAATGATACCTTGCAGTAATTGACGTGCTGTCACCGTGAACCATCGTAAGACTTCTTTGAGACTAGCTTCTAAGACACGAGCTCATATTTGTGGATTTTTTTCTCGACTGATGCCATACAAGGCACGAATCAATTTGACAGGAAGATGCGACTGAAGGGACGTCATATTCAAACTGTGTGAGACAGACGAAAAGTGACCGAGGTTTTTATATATTTTTTTGGTGGGATTAAGTCGAGGACGGAGACGTGTACAGGACAGGCCCTCCGTCTTGGCAGCATTAGTGAAACAATTGGGTACGAAATCGCAAGTCATCGGGGGTCGTAGGTTTCAAATCGACGAGTAAATAGGCGTGTGGAGTTTGAGTGGCATCGTCGTACGCTTGAGTCAGCCAAGGCGTTCCTAACTGTTTGGCTAAGACTTGTACTTGCGATTTATCTCGAGGGCTTTTAAACAAGACCACGTAATGCGCATTGAGACTGATGGTGCGATGGGCTTTACTTCGTTGAAACAAATTTTGAGTGATGTAAACGACACTGGCATTACGGTGATGCCCTTTAAGCGTGAACCACAGTTTAATTTATTCTTCGTCTTCTCCTAACATGTCGTCGAAAATGACCGAATGGGTTTGACCGGAGTCAGAGACGATGCCATCGTCTTCTTTAGGAATGCCTTCCACAAACACGATGGAATCGCCTTGACTTTCTCGCTAGAGACTGTACGCCGATTGCCACCCTTTGTAACACCACACGATGCGTTGAGGTGGACGATCGTCAAATGATGTTTATGTTCGATCAAACGTTTGACAAATTCGGTTTTACCTGAACCGCTAGGTCCAGCAATGAGCATGTTAAAGGGATGGCGAAGATACAAAGCCTCCCAACTGGCACGATCTAAGTGTTCTTCGATGACTTTGACAGTGGAGGAAGTGGGAGCAGAGACAGCAGAGGTAGCCATAGTGTTAGGAATGTTACTTGTGACACGAAAACAGACAAGACAAGAGTGTATATACTATTTTTCAGGACACGTTTATTGAATATTTTAAACATGAATACGAAAGACAAAAATACATAAAAGCCAAAGGTTTAAGTACAACGATAAAAGGTACATGAAAACCATCAACATGGAATAGAAACAAGTGTCTGTACAACATGTTTTGGGTAATGTTCTGACCAGTTCTAAAGGGGGTAAGGTCACACAAGTGTCCTCCCGAAAGGGTCTTTCAGGCCTGTCCACGACAGTCCTGTCCTGGGTGACGGGTTCTTCTTCTTCTGGTACAGTCACTAACATAGGTTGAAAAGTAACTTTTTTCCTTGAACAACTCTTGTGCATACTGGGTCACTTCTTGGGGTCCAAGCCTCAAAATCCCATTCTTTCCAGGCACGGACATCTGTCCAATGGGGGTGTAAGTCACAAGCTACACACACACATCGTCATACACGTCTTCGGTAGCTAAACGTTGACGAATCTTTTTTCCCGTAGAGATCGAGAAGTATCCATATGAACACGCAAGGCTTTGATGAAAAGGAGTCTTTCGTGACCATTTAAAGGCACCACTTTCATGTTGAATGGGGTGGCAAGTGCTGTTCGTAAAGAGTCCACAAGGAATCGGCTGGTAAACGAAATCCCAGAAAACAAGTCACTAAGACACACACTATGCGGCGTCCCAAATTGATTGGATACAGTTCTTGTAATAATTGATGGTAATGATCCACGGTTTGAATATGGTCATTGAGTTCCTTCCACGGAATCTGTTCAATCACTTGTGGCATAAGCCGTGGCATGGATTCCTGATTTTATAGTCTCTTTATTTCGGAAGCAATAAAGGTACTTTCTAACTAAAGATCTTCGTTCTCGAGTTGGGAATCTAAATCTTGCATACTGTAACCTACACTTCAGAGTTTGTTTAGATGTTTCCTCTTCCGCTAAGGAGATTCCACATAAAATATGTTGGTAATCCTTTAGCTCGTCTTCCTCAATGCGTTGCCCTAGGTGAATCTCGAAGTAACCAAAATTATGAACATTTCGTTCATTCACTAGCTCAAAGTGTTGAACACTGTCTGACCGCTGGGACAATTTCTGACGAATCATTCCTCTTATACCATTCAGGTACCAGTGGTTAAACATCTGGTGACGTAACGGATGCAACTGTTATTTACGTTTGATTTGTATTTTGACCAGTTCTGGTAAATGCGTTCTCTCAACTCCACAGGCAAAGCACGAATGTTCTCTTGTAAACTATCCATGAATAGGTCAGTCAGTACAATTCACAATCTTCTCCAAGAGCAAAAGTAATCCACATAGTAAGTAATTTCTGACCACTGCTACTCAGGGTAACGTCCACGAATCTCATTGAACTCTTTTGATGTAAACGGTCTAGAGTGATATAATAGGACGAATGCACACTTGACCCAGAGAAATCAAACACATTGATTTTTTTTTTCTTCACTTTCCTCTTGTGAATTTCTCGACACAAAAGTTCTACAGTTACCCATTGAGATTTCACTCTGGCAAGTCCCTGCCAAACTTCCTTGTAAATCTTCTCTTACAGTTCTTTAGGTAATGATTAAATATCATTTTTGAAATGAAGTTTAAATACTGGTCTCGGTGATGTCCAACATTTGACTCCTAGCCAATCTGGTTTCTTCTTCAACGACATGGTAAGTTACTTCAATGTCTCGGTCCCACTAAGGGTATGTAATGACAATTCGGTGACCATCGAGCATGTTCTAGGTAGGCCGAATCTTGTGGTTCCCAGTGGTGAAGTGACACACCGCAACTGAAGCACTTGACTTTATCCCCTTCGCCCAAGTAGTAAAATCCGACTCTGGCTAATTCTTCGGGGGTTGGTCCTCCCAGATACTTAGGCCATTTTCCTTTGAACGATTGAAAACGATTTTCAAAGTTGCAGTATTCCGACAAACGCACAGGGAACGAATATTCGTCTTTCACAGGTTCGTTTCGATGAGGGTTGGGTGACACGGACAGGAGTTTGCTCAGGTCTGGATGACATCCGTGGGGGGGGGGGTAGACGTGAAGGTGGACATCCACATTTAAAACGAAACCCAGTGAAGTGTCCAAGAGGACGAGAGGCATCGCTTTCGCATCCCTCAGGTTTGACACGCACAACATCACTTTCCATGATAGGGGTAGTGACACTAAAGTTCCCGTGATGCTTTACGGCATCGCTAAGGTCACAGCGTACAGCATCGTTCCCATCGCAAGGCTCACAATCGCATTCCACTTCAGAGTCCCCAAACTTGAATTGTGCCTGTCTGAACTTGTTTTGTGTTTCTCTGAAAGTATTAATCTTGTTCGCTTGGTTTTGGTAGTCACAATGAACTATCGATCTTGCCTAGGGTTCCTTTTTATATACAGACCAATACCGACCTGTCCATACGGTACGGTGAAATGATGGGGAAGTCGCACTCGCTTCTGGTACACGATTTGATAGACATTTTCCAAGGGTCGACTGACAATATGCTGAGTGGGTAAACGTACAATCTTGTTGGGTTGATAGGTGGTCACTTTAAAGTGGCCATCTTCTCTAGACTGCAAGGCTTCTTTCAATACGTCAAAGTTGACCATTCGACTGGTACGATAATTCAGCGTCAATCCTTTCACTTTACACTTCGTGTGCACTTCTCTTTGTGGGTCCCGGTATTCGTAGCCGTAATTTTTAGGACCGCCACTGGCGAAACTTAGTATCATGTCGTCGGGGTGCTCGTCTGTCCAGGCTCCTAAACGTTCTCCTTCGATGTCGGGGTGCTGTTGACTCGGGTGATCGATGTAAATGCAACTGTCCGTGTCAAAGTACAGGACACGTTCCCCTAACAGTTCTAAAGCTTCGTACAATTTTAAGCGAGCATGAGCTGTCATGTAAGCCGCAATGATGACATTTCCAAAAGGGTCGGCTTCTTCAAAGTCCAGATATTCTTCGTAATTGACCAAGATCAAATCTTCGCGAACGACGACCACATGTTTCATGAATTTGGTTCTGTCGTGAATCATCTGAAAGTAGCGGGAAGGTTCTGTCAAATATTCCGTCTTGGGTAAACACGGTCGTTGTGCCATTTTTCCCCACAAGCAATTGAACATCACTTTGGCAAACGATCGCCTGCCTTCGTTTTTCTCTATGTGATCTAAAGTGATGCCTTCTTGTGCCCAGTATTTCTCTTTGAATGTCTTTTGGTCTTCGGGAGTGTGACACCAGGAAGGATAGCCGCTGGCTTCTTGTTTTAGTTTCAAAAAGGCATCCACGTAGTCGGCGAAAATGCCTTTCTGACTTGGGTCACCCTTGTGGTATTGTTGTGTCTTGGGAAGGTGACAAATTTCGTACACTTCTAACAGATGGTATCCCATGTCCAGAGCTTTGAACAATTCTACGCTGGCCCAGGTTCCCGTCAAGGCCCGATCTTCCTGGGTGTGCTGACAAGGGTGATCTTGGTTGCACGTTTCGGCACAAGTACGGCACAAAGGAAACATCAGTTTGTCTTGGCAATGGTGAGGTAACACGGGATGGTACAAGTCCGTGGGAGGCAAAACTTTACATTTGATCAAGCCTTCGTGTTGTCGAATGTTTTTCAGGTCAGTGTTTTCCGTGAACAATTGCGGGTGACCTGCAGGAAAGCGACAATATTTGCACACGTAGGGATACAGCGAACACACGTCCAAGTATTTCATTTCTTCTCCTTTCTCATCGTCGGCTTGGTACAGCAAACAGTTGGCATTGGTCCTTCCTCCGTACAAACTATCCCTTGGGTTCAGGGGGTCCATGAACTGGTAACTTTCCACGAGACGTTTAAGCTCGGGATCGGTTTTCAAACGGTGATCGTATTCGTGTTCCCACATTTCCACCACTTGGTATCCTTCCTGTTCTAACTTTAGGCGTCGCTGACAAGTATCCTGGTACAAGTCTTCCATGGTTCGTTGTAAAAACTGATTTTTAGTGCCACGGTCAGTGTAACAGACGGGGCATCCGTGAAATAAGTAACCGTTAAACTCGTACACGATCTTGGGGTTTTCTAAGTCTCAGCCATCGACCGAATGCGTTCCGATGGTCTTTTCACCCCCTCCGTTGCGAGCATGCTGAATCCATTTGTCTTCTTTGTTGCACAAGTAATGTAATCAGCGTAGGGCTTTGAC
This sequence comes from Sinohyriopsis cumingii, assembly GCA_028554795.2. Lineage (NCBI taxonomy): Eukaryota > Metazoa > Mollusca > Bivalvia > Unionida > Unionidae > Sinohyriopsis > Sinohyriopsis cumingii. The sequence goes on along the minus strand of JAPYKE020000319.1, from coordinate 287,613 downwards.
CGAGTATTGACGTTTGACAAAGTGGGTCGTTTGAGGACTGATGACAGCCACGGTCTTTTCAGGCATGAATCGTTGTCGGTACACTAAGGAACATGCTTTGGCAATGGTGCAAACTTCTTTCAAAGGATCGACCCCTCCGTGTTCCATGAACATTTCTCGAAATTTTCCACAGCATCGCCGTAAAGTGTCCATGTCGGAAAGACAATACTTTAGCATTTCTTCCTGAAAGTCGAAAGGGTCTGAGGCGTGAGCCTGGTACCAAGCATAGAAAGCTTCCCGTTGTTCGGTACGCATGTTGTCGGGGTCGTAGTCTTTAGCCTCAGGCAAATGGGGTAGAACGGCATGTTGATTGGCTTCGGTATTGAAAAAGTGAGGATAATACCCTTTAGCCATTTCTGTCATTCCAAACGTTTTAGGCATTCGACTCAAAAGCATGGCCAAGTAATTCATCGAATCTTTAAACTGCACTTATCCCACTTGCATGAAAACGATTTTGGCTCCGTTCAAAGTGAATTTAGGACGCTCGGTGCCATGTTCCGTACAGTATCTCAAAAGAGACTGTCCATCGTATCCGGAGAAATTGTGAGCCATCACCGTGGCATGACGATGACAATCTCCGTAACGTTCGATGTCCTCTTTCCTCCACGTCTTGTCGATGGGGTCTAAGACCCATCGGGCAAAATCGGCTAGCGTGTTCGGTCCCCGAAAGATTTTTCACGTCCTCCAGGAATCTTACTGCAGTGAGGGCAATGACTGAAGATAGGTTCTTGAATGCACTTTTCGCACGCTCGATGAGCCACACAGAAATTAGGAATGTGAGTGCCAGTCTCTTGCATGCATTCGAAATCGAAAAAGATGAAATTGCCTTTCTTCTTGTGTCCATCCTCTTTCTCTGATTGGGGTTGGTATTTTTGCACGTAGCATTCGTGTTCCAAGTCCACGATGTGGTGACAAATGTGACATTTTATCTTTCCTGAACATACGTCTGCCTTGGCAGTATTCGTACGTATGCCTTGTCCACACGTAGGGCACAATCTCAGCAGTTGACAAGCGCATTTCTTCTGTGAACCTTGCGTCTTCAGATGTTGTTGGTAACAGGCAGGGCTGACAAACGTGCGCAGACAAGTTGGACAATGCACTCGTTCTTGTCCTTCGCTCAGACAGGGTGGAGAGGCCAAACATGCTGAGCATTTCGATCCACAATGTTTGTGTTGCTCTCGATTATTATAACCATAGTCACATTTCTCACAGGAATATTTGTATCCCAGGAATCCAGTGATAGTGATAATGGTATGGAAATGGTGATCGTGATGATAGAGGTGAAAGTATTTTCCTTCCTTGAAGTCTTGGCCTCGAAACAACAGAGGTCCGCGCACTTCTTGAGGGTGCACTTTCAAGGTGTAGCGTGGAACTAGAACATTTTGCAAATTTTGCATCTCAGGAATGCCACAGGGTGTGTCTTTTGACAGTCCAGCTTGTTGTAACAGAAGTTCTGCTTCATTTCGTTGTTTGGCTCGGTTCGATTTTCGAATGTTCTCCAGTCTCTTTTCCATTCTACCGTGTCGTTCTTGTCGGCATAGGTTCGTCCCACCACGATGGCACGGGCTAAACACACGTGGTCTTGAAAATTGTTAATTTGGACGAGACTTGTTTTGGTAATGCGAAGGTTGTTGACTAATAAGGTCTTTCTGCGTTGTCCGGTCCCTTGGGGAGGAGAGACGTGGGTCATGCCCAGTGTGACTTTTCCATCGGTGATGTCAAACTGGTCATTTGATTGTTGCACGTGTTGAATCTTGTCTGTTAAACTCGATCCAAACAGGGGATTTCAAACCGTCGTGTTGTACGGAAAGTCTCAAGCGATCGTCTTCTTTGGGTTGACATTGTCACTTGATTGAGGTGAGCAAAGAATCCCATACCTCAGTGATAAACCCGTCTGCTTTCTCTAACGGTACGTCGGACTTGAAATCTTTAAACTTCACCGTGTATTTGTAAGCCGTAGTTCTAAATTTTCTAGAGGGACGCTTTTCCGTCTCTTGAATGGAATAGTACTTTTCAGGTTTGACTAAGGGTGGTGAACTTTGTTTAGAGGGTTTGGATTCTGGTTCACTCATGTCCTCTTCAAAATCACTGGCATGAATCTGTGCCAAGACTTCAACCCTGGTACGAGGCGATAGATCACGTTTCTGCCTCTTACTTTCTTCTTCTTTCTTCTCAAATGAATTGGATCGTTTCATCTTGATAGCGAAAAGTCAAATGACTAAAGTTTAAACACCATGGGTTACTTTATAGTCATAGCAGACCAGCGTATATAAAGGGTATGTGTCTTGTCCTTTCACTATTCATTTCACTCTCGAACCGAGCACAACGATGGAAGAGACTACACAAATCGAACGTTTCATCAGAACTTTGCGAGGGGTCATTAGAAAATTTTCTTTAGACCAGTCGTCGGACTACTCACCTTCCTTTCGAGATAAAAGTCAAGATACTTGCTATATCTGTCAGAAGAAATGGCATTGGTCTTCAGAGTGTTCAGACCGTCAAAAAAGAAAAAAAGGGATTAGAAGAGACAAAAGTCAAGATACCTGTTATCAAATCAAGAAAAAGGACATTGGTCTCCAGATTGCCCAAAAAAGAAACAAGTGGAGTCAGAAGAAGAGAGGGATTCTTCAGAGGAAGAAGAAGAGGAAGAAGGGGAGGAAGAAAGCAGACAGGTAAAGAAAAAGAAACAGGAGAAGAAAAGAAGAAGGGAAGAAAGTGAGGAGGAAGAGGAGGAAAAGACTGTGACTGTGAAGAAATTTTAAAGACAGAGAGAGTAAATAATGAGACAGAAGAAGTGTATGAACTTTTTAAAGTGTTATGTTGTGAATCGTGAATTGAATTGTAAAATTTGTACAAAAATAGAAAATCTATAAAAGGTAAGTGTCTTTGGGTTTATAAGAACCTACACTCACACACTCATACACACGTACTATAGGGGTAAAATGGTTGGTTTTTTTTAGTTTGAATGGATGTTGGGAATTGAATGTCTATCTCTTTTCGAGAGACGTGGGTGGCCCTGAAAAGGGCCTTTTTTTTGGTGTAGGGGTGAGTTTAAGCAATCAACTTTAACTGTCTTAAGCCTTTGCCACCGCCAAGGCCTACTTCTGGACTGCGTACTGTTGATGATGATTCGGTTAAAATCACTAAGGGTGGCACGGTAGGCTTAGTCACAGGGTTGGAGTGTTTAGCTCGGGAAGGTCGTATTCTCTTCGGTCGTAATAAAGAAGTTTGATACATTTGTTTCAGACTTCTTAACTCCGCTAAAATGTCTAACAGTACCGTGACCGTTTGATTTTCACACCCTTGTTTCTTTGCTACTGCTACTTCTTCTTCTTCTTGTTTTTTTTTTCTTACCTCTTCTTCTTGCTGCTGTTGCTGTAGGAGAAAAGTTTGTTCCGTTTCCTTTTGCCGTTGAATACATTTCTCCAATTCTTCTTTCTGTCTCTGTCTAAAATTCTCCACGTGCGGTAATGAAGAAGAAGGTGACGAAGGTTCCGGAACAAATTCTTGCGAGGTAAGAAAATCCACAAAATCCCAATTCACCTCTTCTGAAAGTAAGTCCGGGTTCCCTTGGGTAGTCTCCACGGTTGGTGCACCCCAATTTATCGTTTTCTGAGTTTCCGTCATGTTGAAAAACTGTCGTTTGAATTGACTGCGCACAGGCGCTAGCGAATCTATATAGACCACGTGACGTCACAGACTGCTCTCTTCGGATTGGACGTGGGCTGACTGAATTTTGTTACGCGTGTTTGGATTGGTCAACGAACTCAATCCGTTTCAATCCTTCCTCTTCCTATAAATAAGTGCAGTTCACTGCATTCCTTCACCTGTTCTCGGCACCCCAACATGTGGACCGACGTACAATCTTCCACGCTTGTGTCTTCGATGATGTTCCGGACGGACATACCAATGTATGCCCGATCCAACTGGACAGTTATCCACAGGACAGACACCAGCCTGTGGATGCGAAGAATCTATGTGGAGAGGCAAGGATGCCTCAAAAGAGTGTTAATCTATGGTCCTTCAGTCAGGCGCAGCATAAGGACAAGAAAAAGATGTCACAGATGCATTTTATGTTAAGGGTATATTAACATAAAACCAAAGGCCCTTTTCAGGGCCATTCCTATATCACAAAAAGACCTTGACTTTCATTGCCTACACCTTTTTTTTAAAAAACAAAATAGAGACCCCTCCCTGTTTCAATTTTCGCCTGTTCCATTTCCATAGACCCATCAGGTCGGGACCTATTAAAATAGGGTCCCGACCCTGTTCAATTTCCCCTAGTCCCTAGACAGTCCCACGATTTATTCCCATGGTCAATTTCCCTTGTCCCTAGAGTGGATAGTTGTTTTCTTCCATGTTAAATTCCCCTTGTCCCTAGAATGGATATTGTTTTCTCCCATGTTAAATTACATAGTCCCCAGAGTGGATACCTTTTTTCCCATGTTAAATTTACATAGTCCCCAGAGTTGATATTGCTTCCCATGTTAAATTTACATAGTCCCCAGAGTGGATATACCCCTATTTAACACTAAAGTCCCCTAGTCCCTAGACCGTCCCATCTTACTACTCCTGACCTTGTTTCAAAAGTTGTTGCAACCACGTAAACAAGTTCTACTTTTATTTTAAAATGATTTGTTGTTGTCAAGGTCATGATGCGACTTCGTGTTTAAGATGTAAATAATTTGTTTTTATTTTTTATTACTTAGAGGAAAATGATTCACTTTCGTCAGGGTCAAACTGGGTGTACGTAACATTTAACAAGTACTTATTTTCTATGAACTTCGAGAACATGATCACGTGACCGCTTGTTTACGTTTAGAAGGCGTTATAACCTATGTTTTAGAAACTTATTCTAAGGAGAAGCTGGGATGTCAAACTGGAAGCTGTATGTTGTGCTGTTTGGAGTTATTTCGAATTACTTGGATTCTAAAGGATTAATTCTGTTATTTTTCAATAAATATACATGTGCTCATGTGAGATTCTTAATCAAAGATAGTTCTTGTGAAACATTTATTCAGCTATCAGAAACCGGAGTGATAATTATTGTTTCTACAGGGAACTGTAGAATTCCACACTACAGATTATACCATTAGTCATCGTCTAACATCTTGGATTCTTCGTCGGGATTCGAACTCGAAATCAGTAGAACATTTTGTTATTAGGACTACTAAAATTTTATTCTTGGATTATTCTTGGATTATTTTGGATTTGATTCTATGAAACCGTAAGTTCATATTTTCTTTATTTCTACAGAATTTTTGCAGGGAAATGAATTATTGTATTTTTTCAAAGCTTGTTGTTTTCACTCTTTCTTGTGTTACTGTTTATTCGAGCCTAAACACGTGACAATACTGCACAGTAATCAAACAAGCGGATTTAAGGGTAACCCTATAACTTCTGTGGTGCAAAATTTGTGATATTGATCTAAGGTCTTATGTAACAGAAGTTGTTCATAAAACGGTTTCTCAAATCTTTAAAGCTTTTATAGAAAACATTGCTAAATTAGTCATCAGAATTTTACTAGTATCATTGTGTATAAAGGACAGAAATTTTTATAAAGTTGGATTTTTGTATAGAAAGGTGGGTAAATATTTTCTTCGTATTTCTCCATGTAGCGTACAAGCAGTAATAAAATGGAATTCATTTTCGATGTTAACGTTACAAATGTGACACAATCTTTCCGCATAGCAGATACTTTCATATCTTCCGGTATTACCTCTGGCAAAAGAAGAAGTGCCATTGTTGTTGTTGTTATTATTATTATTATTATTCCTAAAGTGGACGTTGATTTCATAATTCTATTATTATATTTTACTAAATGAAAATGTAAATATAATAAAATTAATTGAATAACTACATAAATCTAATCAACACATATATTAATAAATAACAATGCTACTTAAAATTAATGTTGCATAAAAGAATGAATGAATATCCAATGAGTGAGTGAATGGTTGACTGAACGAGTGAATGTCTGCATAAACGAGTGAGTGAGTAAATGATTGATTGGAAAAGTGAATTACTGTATAAACAAGTGAGTGAATGGTTGACTAAACGAGTGAATGACTGAAAAAATTAGTGCGTGAATGGTTGACCGGATGAGTGAATGACTGCATAAACGAGTGAGTGAGTGAATGGTTGACTGAACGAGTGAATAACTGAATAAATGAGTGCGTGAATGGTTGACTGGACGAGTGAATGACTGCATAAACGAGTGAGTGAGTGAATGGTTGACTGAACGAGTGAATAACTGAATAAATGAGTGCGTGAATGGTTGACTGGACGAGTGATTGCATAAACGAGTGAGTGAATGAATGGTTGACTGAACGAGTGAATGACTGAACAAATGAACGATTGTATGTAAACTTTTCCTAAGCTGAAGATTTTTCAAAGTATTATTGTTAGCCTGTGATTAATGTTACATAGGTCTTCGGTTAAGTTATTTACTTAATATAAATTTAGATAATGCGCGTAGATTTTTAATTCTTTCAAAACATAAGTTAAATAGACATATAATCCAAAATTATTTTACATGCAGCATTATCAGTTTGGATGTTTATATACATATCATTGTCAATGCTGACATCTTTGACGGTGTTTTATGCTAGCATTGATTTATTATGTAACGGAATGCATACAATGGAGAAATAGCTATTCCGAAGTGAAATGAATCGAGCGTAGTATAAAGGGGAGTAAATCTTAAGGTAACAACTCAGATTGAAATGCCCGATTAACTGCTGTAGCTGCTTCCCTTGGACCAGCAAAATTTGCAGCAAAGACTGCCGATAAAAAATAATAAGAATTTTAAACTGAAATATTAAGCTTTATTTATATGCATTAGATGTACTGAAAATCAGTATAGCGATTTCAATAATCTGCAATCTAAAGCTTCTAAAATACATAAGATGTATGAATGAATCCACTAATCTGGTCATGGAGAAAATGTAGTAGTTATTAAGAGAAAATAAATGCAACGAGAAATCGTGCAAGGTTAAATTTTTGAGACACGTGCATTTATATTACCTTATTTTGTTTACGACTTTTACCTTGCCTTTGTGAGAAACATATGGATGGATTACCTGAATTGAGATTAATATATTTTAAAGGATTAATGAAGCTTAAATATCAATTACAAGAATGCATGAAAGACCGTCTATTGGCTACGAACGTCAATGCGTAATATATACTCAGTTTCCAAGATAATAAAAAGTTGAATTCTTAATTGATCCAGCTGACACAAACTGACAAATTTATGTCCCGTCATAAAGCAACAGAAGCGAAATCCATGTGAACTAAATGCTAACATCGGACAATTCTTTTCAGGAATCTATGTAAACCAAATATTAACAACAGACCAAACTTGTCAGTCTTATGTTACTTGTTTTGGCTCTAATAAACAGTAACTAAGAAAGAGTGAAAACAACAAGCTTTGACAAATTTAACAAATAATGTATTAACCTGTAAAAACACCGTAAAAATTAAAAAATAAGAACTTACGGTTTTAAGAAACAAATCCAAAAATAATCTAAGAATAAAACTAAGGTTTAAATTTTAAGTCCTAGTAATGAAATATTCTAATGAATTTTTGAATCCCGACGAAATATTCAAAATGGAAGGCGATGACGTATAATGTAGCTTTTATGTACGGGTTTGTCTACAGATTTTTGTTCATCCAGAAACAATATTCTGGTGTTTAAATTTCCGAATAAAATTTAAAGTATATATATTTGTCAAAGAATTCTGTATGAACACTCAGATATTTCCAGGAAAGAGAATGAATAATTCCAAAATATAAAATTTAGACTCATCTGGTCACAACGAAACACCTTTCAGGGTCAAACATAAACGACCAACTGAGAAATATCTCTCTAAACATCACTATTAAATCTAACTACTGCGCAATTTCGGAAAACCCAGAATTGCGAAATAGAGGCTGTTTACGTATCTCAGGTCACATACTCCCAATATGACCTTGATAAAAACTAATCATTTTACTCCGAGAATAAAATAAATATAGAAAGTTGTTTTCTTGTCTCGGTGATTGCTGAATCAAGGTCGGGAACTAAGTCAAAAATAAAAAAAAATGTTTCTATTATTAGGTGTTTATGAAAAGAGTCAGGGCAAACTGAATTTTCTGGGGCAAAATGCCCAATTAAGTAAATAAGATTTCCTTACTTTCACATGTAATGAAATTAAAATTAAAAGATTATTCAACTTACAAACAATTAAATTGAATCAAATATAAATGAAATCAAATGCACATAACACTTCCCCAATAAATAAAAAGATTTATATGATAAAATTTTCTTTTTACCATAGAATAATTATACATGAGATTAAAAAGAACTCTTTTAAATTACACACAGTGTACATGAAATAATACATTGTTATGCACGGGAAAGCTATTAAATTATATTTCCTATTGATGTGCCTGATGTCAATATCATGTTCCTGTAACAGCAAAGTTTACCTTAGTAGTCTTTGATTTGTTTTATTATCTTGCCGATGGGAAGTAAGGGGGTTGTGGTCACTAAAAACAATACTCGAATAAGGAGCTGAACTAATGTAAACTTCAAAATGTTGTAATACCAATATCAAAGTCAAACATTCTTTCTCGATTATTGAATAATTTCTATGGTGCTTATTTAATTTCGTAGAAAAATAACACAGTGAATAATTAATACTACTTTCTTCTTGAATCAAAACTGCTCCAACCCAACATCACCTGCATCGACAGACAATGTAAATGATTGGCTGACATTTGGAGCTGTAAGAACGGGCACACTATTTAGTATGGCTTTCAACTTGTCAAAAGCCTGCTGACATTTTTGAGTCCACTTGTTTTTCTTGCTCAATAAATTTGTCATGGGTTCAGTAATTATATAAAATTTGGATAAAAAAATTCCGATAGTATCCAGCCATACCTAAAAATCACATCAGTTGATTTTTATTAACAGGCACGGGAAATTCAGAGATAGCCTTGACCTTAGCATCTATAGGTTTAACATGTCCATGTCCCACGATATGTCCTAGAAAAGTTACACTAGTACAGCAGAACTCACTTTTGGATACATTATTTGTCAAACTTGCATCTGTGAGTCTGTCAAAGAATTTCCGAATTCTTCCTAATGTTCTTTCAAGATGTCGTTGTAGATGATGACATCACCGATGTAAGCATCACAATTATCTAGACCAGAGGTAATCATATTCATGAGACGTTGAAAGTACTTGGCGACCCTTTCATACCAAACGGAATTACTTTATATTGGTAAGGTCCGTCTGGAGTCACCAGTGCCGAAATTTCCTTTCCTCTTTCCGTTAGTGGAATTGGCCAAAATCCTTTCAGAAGCTCAAATTTGGTGACATACTTGGCATTTCCAATCTTGCCAATACAGTCATCGATTATGGTTATTGGAGATGAATCTGTTTTTGTCACACTATTCACCTTCCTATAATCATTAAGGAAAGTTTTATCCGGATTTGGAACAAGTATGCATGGTGAACTCCAGTCACTTTTACTGGGCTCTATAAAATCATTCTCCAGAAAATATTGAATTTCTTTTTTCAAGTATTCCTACTTGAGAGGGTTCATCTTTTACAGGTGTTGTTTGACACGTTTGGAATTGACAATTTCATCGTCATGGAAAAAAATGTGTTCTTGTAGGAACATCTGGAAATAAGTGCTCATATTCAACTAATAACTGTTTAAGTTCATTTCTTTCTTCCTCTTGCAAATATGAAAGTTTCTGGTCCAGATCTTTCATAATTTCTGAATTCCGAAGATTTGTCACTCCCATATCAGTTGAATCCGATGATATTCTTTCACTTAAATCTTCACTGAGTGGGACAGGTACAACTAAATTAATTGCATGTTTAACCCGGCTATCTCTTTCAATATACTGGTACTCCTATGATTTATTTAGATCCCAGGAGCACTAGTATCATAATTTAACTCATTCATTTTCTTCTTAACTTTGTAAGGGCCGTAATATCTACACTGAAGAAAATTTTAAAGAATGAGCAAGAGTGACAGAAACCCATTATTATCAAACTCAAAAGTTCCATCCATTGTATTTCTGTCAAACCTTAATTTCACTTTTTATTTGAACTGCTGATTGCCAAATTCAAGCATAATAGGCTGGAAAGTTCAAGACCTAAAATTTTAACCATGACCCGATTGGACAGATTCGGGAAGGCCAAACTGAGTAATTAAAAAAAAAAAAAACTTTATCAAAGTTTTAATATTCCTCAAAGGAATTACCTCTGGAAATCTTGTTGACGCACATATAATGGTCAACAGGTATTGGTTACCTGACTTGGTCTTAGGTAAGGGACCAACACATCTAACATAATTCTATACAATGGTTCGTCAAATGCAGGAATATGTTGCATATGAGCCTTATTTATCTTCTAATTGGATTTCCCTACCATTTGACAAGTATGACAATATCTACAGTATTTACCAACATCACTTCTGATTTCTGGCCAATAGAAGTGAGTCAAGATCTTGTGATAATTCCTATTAATCACTAAATGACCAGCCAAAGGAGTTAATGGGCCAGACTAAGTATATCTTGTCTGTAAGGTTTTGGAACTACAATGTGATAGTTCACTGACCACTCATCACCAACAGGCATCTCAGGAGGCAACCATTTTCTCATATGAACTCCATGTTTAATGGAATAACAGGCAGTAACTGAAGAGACTGAGTAGTTAAAAGAGGATTACTGTGATCAATACCCTCTGATGGAGCCAAACAAGGAGTGAAAGGGACCTCACCAAAAGCCTCAACAATAAATGTGTCAGCTAAAGGAATACTTTCCTTATCAACATCATTATCAAGAGCATTCTTTGACATAACTCTGGTAATTGCACGAGCTGGAAAAAAAATCAGCGAATTCTTTTTCAATTTGATCGAGTCTCTGATCCAAGCAGGGCTTGTCAGTTACAAATGGATTAACCACATCATAGTCTCCAACTAGAACGTTGCCTAGTAATAAATGAATGTCCTGAACGGGTAAAACATACACTGTGCCGACTGTCATGGGTCCTGAGACTAAGTCTGATGACAAATTTACACAATGGAGAGGAACATTAACAAAGCCACACTCTACTCCCTGAATAAGAAGACTCTCATTAGAAGAAGACTTCTTAGAAAAAGGCAAAGTACCTGGCACTAAAAGACTCTGAGAAACTCATGTGTCCCTTAAAATTTTAATAGGGATATGGTTGGTCGAATCAGCCAAGAGTGATATAGAACCCTTCCATATGAATGGTTCATAATTCTCCATAATAAAATCAGACTGGGGTTTATTGGACCTAACAAATGTATTGCTTTCAACACATCACCGTGACCTTGACCTCTTAGAAATAAGAGCATTTGGAATAGATCTGTCTTGATTCTGATGCTTATTTTTCAATTTGTAGCAATCAGGAATAACGTGTTCTTTTTTATTGCAATAGGTACACGTAGGAAGAGACAAGGATCTTGAATCAAGCTTATCAGAAGCTTGATTTTTAGAAGTTGTGCCTTTTGAGTTTTAGAAGGGCTTGTATTAGGATGAAATACTTTTTTGTCAGAACACTGATGAGTATAAGTATTATTTACAAAAGGAACTTGATGAGTTAAAGAATACTCATCAGCAGCACGAGCAGCATTTTCCAAGGTTTCGGTCTTATCTAGTTTGAAATCTTCAAGTAATACAAGTTTGGGATTTTCAAAATCTTGTTTAACTTTCGTGGCAAAGCACCATCTATCAAATAACTGCTCTTTTTCTCTATCTAATTCGATATGAGTTTTTTCCCGCTACTTTTTTATAGTTTCTGAATTTATGCCGATAAGCTTCAGGAACTAACTCATAACCCATTTAAGATGCATTCCTTAATCGAATCATAGTCACCACTTTGCTGAACTGACAGTGAACGGTAAATATCACTAGCCTTACCAGTGAGTACACATTATAATAAATGAGTACAATGCTCCCTTGGCCATTTCAAATTTTCAGCAACTGTTTCAAACTAAGGAAAATATTTGTCTACATCTTCTTCTCTAAACGAGGGCACTAACCTAATGTTCTTTGTAAGATCAAAACTTGAATTTGTATTTGAAGTATTAATGTGCTTTTCACATACAGCTCCATTTCTTTTATTCTAAACTGATATTTTCTCTCTTCCTTCTCTATTTTAATTTGCATCTCTCTCTCTCTCGTTCTTCCTTATCTAACTGCATTTACATTTGTTTTTCTTTCTCTCTTTCCTGTATCTCTCTCCTTTCTTTCTCATATTATAACTGCATTTGTTTTTTTTTTTGTAACTGCATTTGTCTTTCTTTCCCTTTTTCTTCTGCTTGTAAATGCATTCGTTTTTCTTGTAAGTCCATTTATGTCTCTCTCACTTTCTTCTTTCTGAAGTTCTAGCTTCCTTAACTCCAATTCCATCTGTATTTTAATTCTAATTCCTTTGCTTTTATGTCAGTATCTAATACAGATTTACTCATCGAAACCAAAGCACTTTTATTGAAAACATTCTTTTCTACCAAATACTGAACCAAAATATTTCTATTTCTTGTTTCGTTGAGGAAGCCTTTCCCTCAGAAAGATCATATTTTCTGGCCGATTTAATCAATTCATCTTTTTTTTCAAAGGTCTGATTGTTCCTGGGTAGGATTTGAAAAAAGGTTTCCACTTTTGATGACATTTTAGAAAAAGCTTGTCGATTTTACCTACGATTTCAAAAACTAAGAGAATTCAAATTTCAAAAAACAAAGTTTTCCGAAATATTCTAGCCAAAATTCAAACTCCCGAACGAGCCCCCAGTTTCTTATGTTACGCGTTTAGGCTCGAATAAACAGTAACACAAGAAAGATTGAGACAACAAGCTTTGAAAAATATAACAAATAATTTATTACCCTGGAAAAGCTCTGTAAAAATGAAGAAGGAAAAAGAACTTACAAACAATTAAATCAGATATAAATTAAAAGAAATATACATAACAGTTGCGTCAAATGCAGGTACGAACTGCTGAACTTTCGTTACTGGAGTTGAAGCTGGCCAAATTTGTGTAACTAAATTACGGTTCAATACTCCGACATTGATTGGTACAGGTTGTGTTTAATTGTCTCTTTTCAAAGAGGTGTTGTTGGTCTACAAATTGTGGTTAAAAAGGAATAGGATATTTTCACACAGTGGATTATTCTGTCGACAACGAGTGATCTGCCTTGAAACTAAGATGATCGTCTATTCCATGCTGTGTAAATGGTGCTGTAGATGCCCATTTCTGAAGAAATCGGTTCTGCGGCATTGCCTTGTGACAATCCTAATTTAGTCATTTGATAAATATTTCTTTGGCATTTACTATCTGTATAAAGGTGCTTGCTCCCTAGGGGACTGTTGACTGAGCCCTTCGTGAAATACCAGATATCAAGATGACAGCTCTAAAAGAAAGAGATGATTCAACTAATTACGTTATTTGCATTGAAACTTCATTTCTACCGTTTTAGAAATAGCATACTCATGCGTAAGATTGAAATATTAGTTGTCTTACATTTAAACAATATTGTTTGATTTTAATAAAATAATTTCAAATTATGCCGTAAGAACAAACTATTTGGTCGAATACATAATGTTGATTCTAATAAATATTATGTACTACAATGTTATCTCTAAATCAATTATTATAATCCCTTAATTTAATCATTTAATCACAAGTAACCTAACTTAACCAATTAGCGGAGATTATACTGATCCAAATATTCTATAGTCTTCAAAATTTTTAAGATCGTAAATCATTATTTTAAAAGGTACATTTCTTTGTGATAAAGAGTCTTAACAAAAAGATTTACAATATTTTTTCATGAATAGTATGTTATTCTCAACTAACAGTACAATTATTTTGTCAGAATTTCACAAATTTCTAAGTCCGACATTTTCATCACACGTTAATGATTAAAAACAAAAAATAAATCAAAGATAATTGCAAAAATAATTATAATTCTTTAATTGGTTTCTTCACATAATTTTCTTTTATATCTAATTTTAAAATCGTAGAAGAGTAACTACAATGATGATTCTAACAGTTATTCTAGCCCTATCAAATAAGTTTTGAAAACAATTGAAAATAAAAGAAATTTCCTGTTGATGCAAATAAGTCAATGAAATACTGATTATGTACCTTTTTTGATTGTTTTTCTTTCATTCTTGCATATAAATAAAACAATGCCAATTAAGAAAATCGTACAGTTTGTATTCTGCTTTTGAACATTGTCAACATGTGCATTCAGTGTCTGCAACACTTCAGCAGCTTAATCTGACGGTAAGTTGATGTCACCGATGAGAAGTACAAGACACAGGTACCTGTCAACTTTGGGACATATTTTATCCCAGAGTTGTTTTATGCGGTAAACAGTGTGAGAAGAGCATGCATACCCAGGAGGTAAGTATTTGTTGAAGCACTTGGTCTGGGAATGACCTGTCAGGAGAACAGAGTGAGATTTGTAGTCAACTCTGTAGCTATACTGAATGAATTTGAAGGATCTTCGTAGATTTAGATATTAGTACGAAACTATATATCGCTTTCTACCAATACGATTTGAGATTTGCCCGTTCATTGATGGAACTATTTAAACTTCATCCAACTAAAATTATAATTGCAGTCAATTTTAGCAGTAACAAAATGAAAACCTCAAAACATCTCTGAAAACGATGGCTTTAAAACTGTGGACACTAGAATTTCATTGTTTTCCACATACACAAAAAATACAGACAAGCCTAGTCTCAAAAGAACTCTTACTTGTTTGGCGGGCAATAAAATGAGCATTTCTGTACTCAAACCTCAACATTGAGTGCGTAGAGCAATATATATTACACGTACGTTATCACCTTTGTTTAAGTTTAATTCCTTCACTAATTTAAAAAAAAAAACACACCAAAAGAACGTGAAATTTTCTTCAAATATTTATCATAAAATGAAGCTAGATATCCTTATCCAATACAGCAGTTCTAAGTTTTTGTCGTTTGGGTTACATTTTTATTAGTTAGCCAGAAAACACATTATTCCAGATAAAATAAGGGAAAACATAAATAAAAAGACTTGTCTTTTCTTTAACATTACATTTTAATGGTAATCTTAACAAAATTAGTATTTACTGTGTGATTCATTACCAGATTTATCTAAGATAACGTGTTTAGGGAAGGAGGATTTTTGGTACGGATACGTGCACGACATACACCTTTTAGTAGTACACACGTGGATTGGGGTTTTACTTTCTCTTTAGACGGTAAAAGGCTTAGAAATAAGACGGTATTTATTAAGTAAATGTGACAAATGCAAATAATGTTGAACTGTTGCTTTTGAGCAAGAATAAGTTAAAATTCATTTTATCTGGACAGCAGCAACAAGTTTTGAAGTTAACATGGATTAATGAGGAATACAGTTGTTTAAGGGGACTGACGATGGCCAGACCTTGTCCAGTGGGACAACTCACTATACCAAAATCTTGTCGGTCTCCTCGCAGAGAAAAAAAAGTTAACATATTTATTTGAAACAGAGCCGATAAGGAGGTTTAATAAATTATGTTATCTAGTAAATACAATACAATATGCTGTTTTAATTAGGTGTCATTTTCATGTAAAGTGTACTTTCGATATCAACGATCAAGGGAAGAATTGCTTGACCTTTTTAATTTAAATAAACGGATTCCATCATGTCTTTAAAATACTTAAAAGACGGAAAGATTGAAAACTAAAACAGGAAAATAACACAACTGTTGCATGGCTAAAGCAGCATTAATTTGTGAACTATGCATGAAGGAAGAAAGGATGGAATGCAGGTTGTGGAATTATGGGATAGTGTATTATAATCAAGGGTCATTTCAATGTTCACTTTTAATATTGTGGAAGCGGACATACACTGTGTCTTAGATTTAAGACATTTTGATATTGATTTTCAGTATTGTATCTTGGCTGAGATGACAAGAGGACATTAGTTTCGTTTGATATATCAAGATGAAATGATTTGTTAAATACAGAAAGACACTGACATGATTTTATGTAATGTCTGCAGGGATTGCACAAGGTGTAACACTGACTTTTAAAGTTCATAAAAACAAAGAGAAAAGTAGAGGATTTACACTATGGTGAGTGATTGGTGCGGTGGAATATTATATGTGGTCCCTGACCTTCAGCCACACAGACAAGCTGTCTGGTATAAAAAAATATTTTGTATTTGCCACTCTCATGAAGTTTAGGACTCCAATACAGTAGATTGATTTGGGAATTTGATTTATCAGACAACCCATGGGCTTATGTACATGCTTGTGTTGACATTTCTTTCTTGATTTCAACATAATTGGCAGTAAAGTTTCAGCCAAACAAGGTTGCTGATGAGTTTTATGATGAGTAGTTTTAGCTGTACTGATCATAGACCAGACTTAACAAATGTCCTTTGTCCACTGTCTGTCCATCCATTAGCACTGTACATAAACTACTGAATGGGTCAATACTGCTAGGTCAAGATGTATTTATTAGTAATATCAAGTGAGTGCTTTTTTATTGAATATGAGATCAGGCATGTAAAATTAAATGGGTATTTAATAAAAATGAGTTTACAAGATATTAAAAATTCTAAGAAATATAATTATTGTTATTGCCATTCAGTATAATTTTTACAATCACCTATATAGGATAACATATTTATGTTATAATTTAACTTACCTTTTATTAACTAATCTTCTATGGCAATTAAAATTTATAACATAATGTAGCATATCATCATTTAATAAAATTTATTTTCATATAAGTATAGTATTATATGCATATGAATCAACCTGTTTAAACATTTGTATAGCTTTAAATCATATTTTGGTGAATCTTGGAAAATACATCGTAGCTTATAGAACTTTTATTACTCATCCCCAAGCACCTTCCACATTGGATAGTTATGACACATGAATTTATCATGACTTTTTTAAAATATATATCTTAGATTATTGACATGTCGAAGGTAACTTGCAGGTGTGATATATTGTTTCCAAAATAGAAAGTGGTAAGGGTTAGTAATGTGAATGTTCACAATGTGGCAGAGGATATGTTGTTTTAGCAAGTGTCAGCAAGGTGCAGTACTCAGTCCTTTGTTGGATAATCTCATATTGACTTCAGTGTATTTTCAGTGAACTTTTTATTTTGTATAATTTCATATAATGTATATGTGGTATATTAAGGTTGATTATGGAAGATTGTTTTATCTTTTTGTCATATGCAGTATGGTTTCCAGTAAATTCAATAACTTTCAATCATAGTATATTAAAATACAGGAAGTTGTGAATACTTTACCTGTAACTGGTAATTTTTAATCCATATTGCAGATATACTGGTCCAAATGATGGTAATAGAAGTTGCTTAGTGAAGATAAGGTAGAGGACAGAAGCTTTACCATGGCAGATAGTGGAGCAGGTTCTAACACTGGTGAAGGTAAGAGTGGGACCTTTGAGCTCAAGAAGTTTATTGTGCAACAAAACACTTTCAGCACTTTGTGGGATTTTAAATTTAGTTTTGAGAAGGAAAAAATAATTGGCTTTTATCTGCCTTGCCAGTTCTCCAAGTGCTTTTGAGTTTTATTGGCCATTTAAAAATTTAAGCAACCATTATCTATTAATCTGGTCACCATAGGTGACCTTAGGTGTTGTAAATAAGCATCATTGTAATGGGGAAATGACCAAATAAGATGACAAAAAGTGAATATTTTAGTTATGGATTATTAAGGAATAATTACAAAGAAATCACATAATTATGCTTACCAGTAATATAAAAAATTAAGTTTAGTACATATGTTTGTTCTCACATGCAGATGATCTTAAAGGGTTTTCTTACAATTTTACAATTTTTTAAAAATTTTCAAAATGTTTCGGAGTTTTATGTTTGCATGCCTGGATTTGGGGCATGCATGTTTTACAAACACCAGTCTAGTTCAGTATTTTACAAATTTCTTGATAAAGACTGTATGATTTGGATTCCTCACATTACATTACATCATTGGATGAGTTAAGCCCCCTGAATGCACATCCTTTTAACTTTGGTTTCTGCAGCATAATTTTATTAAGCTTTATTGTGAATAAACCAAGTTTGGTATACAGCTTTACATTGAGTTTAATTTCATTATCATTTAGAATAGTTATGGCCATTTATTGATGGCACTCTTAATTTTGCTTTTGAATATATAATATTGCAATTCATCCAGTGATACTATGCTCCATGTTATTATATATGTCATGATTAGAGATTTAAATATACCAGTGGGAGAAATATGGTGTCAATGCAATAGCAATACAACTTTTAGGCAGTATTGCTTTTGGAACTTCAGTAAGACCTGTTTTGTGAAACAACCCTTCCCTCAATAGAAAACAGTCTCACAAGACTGGTAGACTCACGGAACTGGTTTGTGCAAGATTAAGGTCAAAATGCAGCTGGTTTAAGAACAGAAAATACCTGCAATTGCTGTATATATATATATATATATATATATATATATATATATATATATATATATATATATATATATATATATATATATATATATATATATATTGTTATTTATAGTTCTTGTCAAAATATTGTAATCATTTCATCAAGTAATTTTGTATAGCTATAAAGGTATACAGATATCATAAAACATATACAATTTTATGTGAAGATCATGTGTACATATAGGCTTGCATATGAATTGCAAAGTATGCCATGTAATATTTATTTATCCAATCCATAACTTAGCCTGACATGTTCATAAAGTTCAGACTCACTTCAGATATAACATAAGAACTGCACAGTTAACTATGATGACACTCATCATGTGTATGAATTAGTAGATTTGATCAGGGAAAATGAAAATATTGAATATAAATGTACAAAAGCAATTAAATATTAAAAATATTAAAAATATCAAATATATACCATTGAATTAAATCCAAAGACAGAATGAATGAATCCAGAAACGGTATAAAAAGACAAAGCCAGTGGACAACATAAAGAGATTAATTTGATAAACAAAGGACATAACAAGCCTGCACCACAGTGAACAGATGACCTGATGTGGGTTTTATGAAATGGTAACATTAAAATCATCGACAAACAACACAAACTGTTTACAATGACAATCAAATCTGGAAAACAATATTCACTTATTAAGGATGTAGGCAAAGACCTCATTTATCTCCAGCATTAGAGATTCACTCAAAAGACAAATGACATACTTGGCAACTGCTGTGAAGCCCTTTCAAAAGAGTTCTCATTTAGTTATTATGTGTGTTTTGCGTTTTTTTAACAAAACATAAATAGACAGTACAAACTGAATATGTATATATGTAACATCTCCTTGTAAAGATTAGCAATAGTTAATCATAATGGGAATTTGCAGGACTTATGCACATGCACTACAGCTGAGATTCTGCTATGGTTGCACAATGCCAGTTAACTTTGTACCAGCAAAGACAGACAAGTTTGTACAAGGTCAGATTTTACCAGTACATATGCTAATCAGCCAATATCTTCTATGTATTATTTATCTTTTGCATAAATTCAGAGAAAATTATGTGGAAATAATGAATGCATTTCTGACTTGTACAGGAGCTGTATTGATAATAAATGGCATCACAAATCAACACCATGACAGTGGTGTAGTCCTTAGTCTTACTTTTCTCTGACCTTTCCCACCCCAGTTTTGATATTTTGACATTAATGTTGGGGTGTAGGGTCAGAGCTAATTGCCTATTGAAAATCTGGAATTCATTGCCACCTCATGGTAGCAGCATAAGGTAGCTGCTTACTAGTGGGCCTAGCAAATTAAATACCCTTACAATGGGTCATATCTGCATGAAATCAATAGGAAGATGATTTATTTTCTCAGCAATTGTGAGTGTACCATTTGTTATGTCATTCATATATTATGTACCTATTGAATTGTATTTTTTTAGATTTTTTGTCTTCATTGTTATGTATTATGTTTAACTGATTTTTAGACTTGACCTTGTCCAAATTCAAATTCATTGTTTTCCTGTCACTGGTGTTGTATTTATTATGTCAATAAGTAATACATACTGGTAGTTAATATTTCTATAGGAGTGTGGGTTAAATATTCAGGTCATTATCATTAGAGATAAACATGTTTATTTTATGTCTGGCTCTAGGACATTGGTATTCCTCATAAAAATACCTAGACTACCTGATGTTTACTACATACTTATTATAATTTTAGTAACAGGTTTATCTTGTAAACAACTTGGAATGTTGTAGAATGGAAACTTGCATTAAGTTATAATATTTCCACAAATACTAATTATGACCTAGGTCAGGTAGAGAGCTTATAATCTTGTTAACCTGAAAAATTATTCTTCTAGCTTTAACATCTTTGGGCAGAATCTGTCTTATTGTTGTGTTCAGATTTTGATTTGGATGAAATTATTTATTCCAATCATTATTCACTGGAATACAGAGTAGTCTTCAAAATATTCTTTGACAGAAACAATAATTTGAATTATAGTGAATACAGACAAGGACATCTAGGATCATATTTTTGTGTTTAATTGGAAGACTGTTAATGCATCATCACACTTCAGGCCACTGGTACATTAGTACATTCAAACACAGGCACATCATCACACTTCAGGCCACTGGTACATTAGTACATTCAAGCACAGGCACATCATCACTTTTCAGGCCACTGGTACATTAGTGCATTCAAACACAGACACATCAACACCTTCAGTGCTGGTCTTATTTCAAACAGCACTGGAATTTAATTATAACTTTATTCATGAGGACTGTTGAAATAACTTTTTGGACTATTTGGGATTTAATTTGCAAAAAGTGTTTCTTAAATTTTCAGTTTGTATTCAAGGGATATAAAATTATTTGGTGAATTTTTCAAATCTTGTTGTATTTCACTCTTTCCTTTCACTTAGTTTAAGACTTTAGATTTATAATAAATCTACTGACAGACAGATGAAATTGGATTGTTGGTGAAATTTGACCTGGTACTTGCCATATGCATGGCTAGTGACAAGACTAAACAATGATCACAACTTACATGTCCATGACATCAGAGATCCAATTGTCTCATGATATCAACAATAAATGCCTCTCTAATGTTGTTGTACAAAACCACTCAAAATTATTAAATTAAAGTCACATATTATTGTTTGTAAGAAAAACTAATGCATACTTAATTCTCAACATATTTATTCAGAAAATGACCAGAAACCCATTGCAGAAACCTGGAGAATACCAGATGCATCAAGCAGAAAGCACATGTCTACTTGGTAGTCATGTGATACCAACAAAAACATCGCTGAAACATGCTCCATGCTTCACAAATCTGGGTTTCTCCAGGTGGCAACAAATTCCAACTTTTCAATAGCCATTTGGCTCTGACCCCAACCCCTAACTTTTAAAATATCTAAAATGGGGTGGGAAAGGTCAGAGGAAACTCAGACTACATAGTTTTGTTCCACTCATCAACTTAATTCACACACAAAAAGCAACTTTGGATCAGAGTTCAATTTGACCAAATAAATTGTTTTATTTTAGTATCTTTGTTTGAGTGAATGCCTTGAAAGCATGGCTTGTAGATCACATGACTTGTAGTCATCCATAAGCATGGAGCAGCAAAATCTAAACCAAGCTAGTGTTATGTATATTTATTATTTTATGTAAATTTTAAAAATGACTGTAAATTGTTGTAATTGTATATATCTAAATTTTGTATATGGGTATGGGTTCTGTTTTGAGATATTAATAGTGTAGATTGCATAGGATCTATAAATACTTGTTCACATAGGTATTATTTGCCATTGGAGGAGTTAGGTCAGGTGGGTTCATAGAAAAATTGAATTATTTCCCATTGGATGGGTTAGGTCATATGAACAGGTATTTTGAAATATTAAAAGATTGAGTAGTAAGATCTGTCACATGGGCTATAATTGTGACATAAAGTAGTAATCAACTCAGGAAGGTGTAGTTTGAGAATGTTTGATTTCCTTAAAAATAGTATCCCTACATGAGTACTGAAAGATTCTTTTAAAGAGTTCTATTTTTGGTGTTGGCAGTCTTTCCTTTGTACTTTCTTGAAACAGTAGATATCCAGATTGTAAGTATTGCCCTGCTCTGGTCAATTAAAGAGATCGTGTAGATACTGAAGAGCTGATATATTGTGTTTTACAGGATGAAAGAATAAAAATAGTTGCTTCAAACACTGCCATGGCAAAAATAGAATGTCTAAGGCAATGTTTTTAAAAGTATTGAAAGCATTTGATTGAAGAGTGTATGGCTTGAAATTTTTGCATTTCAATGTTGTTTCAAAATAAGATATTCCAATTAAAGCATAGATCACTGTAGAATTAATGCAACTCAATACACTATGTAGATCTGTGGAATTTTGTCCTTTTTTTTACAGTTCCTACCAGATGTTGTTGTGAGGAGTCATCTGAAGTTATCCACCCAACTGATACTGAAAGTCATCTTTCATCTGAAGAAAGAGTGGATGGTACAGTAAGAGAATCAAGCACCAGAGATAAGGAGAATGAAAATATGTATAAATCACCTATAATAGAAAAAATGAATCTTCTAGGAAATGGGGTTTGGCTGGTTAAAATAGGTGGAGGAAAAACTTATGCTCTGCCTTTTGCATATGCCACCAAACCACAAATCATATATTCTGAAGGATTTTATTGCATGATGCATGATAATGTGTGGTATCAATTTAAGCAGTGTTGTCTGGATTCACTCCATCTACAAAATATGCAAACAAAGAAGTACATTAAACTGCACAAGTATTCCAAATCTATGCATGGTACAGGGGAAAGAAATGAAAAACATACCAACAGCAGACATGCATCTCATAATGAGTGCCAGGAGTCTTTAGACAGTCATACAATTGCAGAGTCTTCATCTATTGCAATGGAAGGGATAACAAATTCATCTGTAGATACAGCTCAGAGAGCAGCTGAGGGTGGAATAGTAACAAAAACGGACAAAATGGCAGGTAAGAGAACTGAAATCAATAGAGGTGAGACATATGAAAAAGATAATGAGGAAAAACCAATTGATGAGACAGAAGGCAAGGCCAGAACTGGTGCAACCATATCTTCTGGAGGCAATACTGTTAAGGGGTTTGATGCTGAAATAGATACAAACATTGATCAGACACAAACTGGAGACCCTGTACAAGGATTCAGTGGGGAATCTAGTAGAGGAGAGACCAATAACATATCTGGAAATACTGATGAAACAAAAGAAGACAAAAGTCAATCTAGCAAGGAAGAGGTAATTCAGTCAAAGGGAAGATCTACGAGCTTGGGAAAAACAGGAAAGACACACAAGAAAGAGACATTGGTGGAAGAGATTTGTGAGATGGAAGGAATAGACACAGTTGAAAATTTTGGTTGTACAGGAAGTACATCAAAAGGAAATGTCAGCAATATCAGTTCATCATCTGCAGCAGCAACTGAGACAACCTCAGGTAATGAAATACTCAAAATATAAGGAATACTTTTCTGGTGTATCCCCTAAGGGTGCAAGATTGAGATTAGCAAATCCCCTTGGTGACACAACTGGGGGTCAGATTGAGTTTAAAAAAAACAAAAAACAATGATGTCACATCTGGAGGTCAGATTAAAATGTGGGGGTCTCTCATGCACAAATGAAGGCAAAGGGAAACACTGACTTTTCATATGATTTTCAGATGATTGTACATGTATAGAATAGTTTTCATCTTGCATCTTTGTCTTTTGTGGTAGTGAATTATTACATATATAACACTTTAATCTAAAAGAGTTTTATGTCTTTTCTAAGAAATTTCTTAAAGGAAGTGCATTCAACAAGTTATTCAAGATGTTATTGGATAATAAGTATCCCTCTCACCTCTCACCCCTTCTGTTTTTTTCTGAGACCAGCAGTCTTGATGGGTATGAGGTGGGAGATACAGCAGAAAATATGTCGATTGGAGAGTTGAAGAAGGTTGTTTCTTGAGTGTAACTTTTATTTTCTGTGGTCATTTTTCTTAAACATTATATGTGGTTTACCCTTGGGTAGAGGCAGAAACCTCTTTTAATTATTTGGTGTGTTGCATGATTGTTGATGTTTATTGGGTAGGTTGGTCCATGTTTGACCAGCCCTGACTCTTTGTTTTGTTAGCTAAATAGTCCATGTTAAACTACATTCTATGGTTGCATCAGGGTGTTAGGTTCAGTGATCATTCTTCTTTTATGGATGGTTTGGTCTATGTCTGACCATGTTTCATTCTTGTGTGTGATTTTCCATGTTTCACTATGCAATCTAAGGGATAAACATGGTATCCTAGCCATTTTGTAGTTAGGTTCAAGGTCACTGAATCTGAATATGATTTTCATTTTGGCACAGTTAGTCAGTCTAGTCTGTATAATGTAATTTTCATACAACTTCATTAGTAGAGTCACTTGGGCAGGGCCTGCTCCCTGTTGATTGTGATGTCAAGGCGTGAAAGCACAAAGTCATTGGAGGTAACATTGTAATATTGTCTGTTGGTTTCTGTTTAATAAGTTAAGTTTCTTGGATTCAGTTTTCATCAAACTTAATAGGTTAGGTAGTCTCCTCCATATTGATTCTTAACTGCAGAGGTGAAAGATCAAGGTCAGAAGAGTTAAAATAGTAATATTTTTTGCCTGTACCTCTTTCTAAACCACTGGTTGGCAGTTTGTCAAACTTGGTACATAATTTGCTTATGTGGTAACCAATCACTGTAGGGGTTGTTATGCATCTGTGGTCTTGAACTAAGTAACAGAAAGAAGCAAAACCAACACATTTAGCAAAATTCAACCGATAAATTATTTCCCTAGAATAAAAAGTGAAAATTCAAGACACCTACAGTATTGTGAACTAAATCTCAAATAATTCCAAATGTTCTATCACAAGTCCAGAAGTATAGAAAGTTCTGAATGAATTCCAGTAATCATGAATGTGCTGATGTACCAGTAGTATTGATGTATCACAATGACTTATTACAGAATGCCTTTGAATGAATTCACAATAATCTAAAAGTAGTGTTTTAGTCCAAAATATCATTGGGTACTTTTTAATTCTAAATGATTCCTCTCAAATTAAATTTGAACACAACTAAAACCTCTGATTATAAACTCACATAGACATATAGAAAAAGAATGAATAATTGTTTACCTAGTCTCTTTTATATACAGACTGTCACCTGAGCCATGATGCAAGAGTATTTTCTGGAAATCTAATGATTTCTAATGGAAAAATTCACAATTTGTAAGCAAATTCAGGCCTATAACTTAAATTTTAGTAAACATCTTGTTTACCTCTTATTTACCTTGACAAACATCAGGTTGGCATTCGATGACAATAGTTAGATAGGCTAAAAGTCTCTCCTCAATCATGGACAAAGGTCAATCACACAATATAAATTAGACAGGGTCAGATTTTTAAGCACAATTTTACAATGGCAGTGGCATATTTTAATGTTTCTTGACCAAACTTTGTACATGTAGTCCTAGCAGGATCTTGTTCTCATTTGCAGTTTTAAAAATGTTTTTAGATCCATTAAATTCATGTTTGGTAGTGATTAACCTATTTGAATTCTTTAAGCCTTCTACTGCAACTAAACCTATCTATCTATCTATCTATCTATCTATCTATCTATCTATCTATCTATCTATCTATTGATTGATTGGTCAATCTAGTGACAGAAAATTAAAAAATTGAAAACAACACAAGTTTCAACAATTTCTCTGTTTGATTGACCATCTTTTATGAAAAGCCTATTTGATAGTGGAAAAAAATAGCCCAATGCATTACTGACTGCAAGAACAAAGGTGGTTTCTGTTCACAAATTTTATGTATAGATCTACCATGTACCTTTTTCAGAGCTATGGGATGAGACTGGTTTATATACTCAAGTCAGTCTACCAAATTTTCTGATTTTGCAGATGGGTATTAAAGTTCAGCTGATTGACTTGGGTATACGAACCCCTGTCTCCAGGGGAATCCTTGTTTCTTGTCTTTCCCCTGATGTCAGTGTGAATATTTTAATGAGGCTGATTAGTTTTCTCATATAGAATTTATAGAGACTGTGCCATAACAGCTATTCTTTTTGAGGTGTTAATGTGAGTCTGCGTTGATAGGATGACTCTGACTATACTAAGATGGGGATATCTGGGAAATGCATGAAATAGCAAAAAACAAAATTCAGCTTGGATGCTGATTTTTGTAGTCTATCTTCTAAACAGGCCATTTGCATTACTGTGAAGATACTCCAGACAAATAGTATATTTTACATGATATCATTGTGTTGATTGTCTGCTCAAAGTTTACTGTAGTTGTAACTTCATTACATCTGATGTGACCTTGAACACATTGCCCCAACAATCACTTTTCCAAAGATTAAAGACCCCAAACTATTTAAAGGTATGAAAATCTCAAAATGCCATTTTATTATGGCGCCAAGGACTAACTCATATATAAGTATGCTATTATTTCAGAATAGTGGACACATTAGTAAATTGTCATTTACATACAGCAGCAGGAAGGGCGAACAGACCTAGGGGTGCCGACAAAAATAAAACCTTCCACAGAAATCTAATCCGGAGAAAGGTTCTATTTACCGAATAGATACTTCCTGGAAGAGTTACATCATTATTGACCCTCAATCCGAAAATAAAATCTTGGTTCGAAGATCTAGCTGCAGAATAAACTGTTCATGATTTCTTATTGATCTCTGATTACATTTTGACGACCGACTGCTGGTAGGTGCCCTCCCTGCTGGTGTCGTGTCTAAATGGATTTTTAAGATTTTAATTTCAAGATACAAAATGAAAATAAAATAACATGGATGTTGGAGAATCACTCAGTTCGAAAATAGCACAAGAGAGACTAAAAGCAATAGAAGATTATTTGCCAGTACAAAAGGAAGTCAAAAAGAAAATACAAGCCATTAAGAGAGCAAAGGAAGGATTTGCTGAGACAACACAGGAATTATTCAAACCAGTGACCAAAGCAACCGAAAAAGCCTTCATTGGCGACATAAAAGATCCTGAGGCAGCAAAAGAGGCAGTAAAAGAAGGGATTCTACCTTTGCTGAAAGAATTGAAAAACAAACCACCGCTAAGATCCGTGCCGTTGACAAATTTACCGATGATAGCGCAGCAAGAATAAAAGCGATAGCAGATATCAATACTCTTGCTAATTTTGCTGCTGCTTCATTTGATCAAAAAAAAAAATATGTTGAAGCCTGAGTATGTTGATTACGTTCTTGATCGCACAGTCTGGTACAGGTGGATTTATTACGTTCGTTATAACGTAGATCGAGTCAGCGGTAAGGATCCTGGGTATAATATGTATCTCGATGCGATAAAAGGTTTAGGAAAACAACCTAGACGACTGCCTCAACTTGCGCAACCACCTCAACCTGCAGAGAAACCTCTACCTGCAGAGGGACCAGAATTTATGCCGCATACCTTATTCAAGAAAAATGTTCTCCAAGATATCAAAGATGAGAGTAAAATGATCAAGGTGATTAACGAATATGCTGATAGAGATAAATACCTGAAAAAAGAACATGCTGGAGTAAACATTCCAATATCAGAATGGGTTTCGCTTGTGTATTTTGCTTCCAAAAGATCACCGATTAAAGATAAAGATCCAGATTTTTAAAAATTTTACAGAGGATTAAAATCATCCGAAATTACACTCAAAACCGCCGCATGGATGTTCAAACCGGAGGCTATCACCAAATTTTTCGTGCATCGTAAAAGAATCACCGAGATTGCTGCACATGATTACGATGAAAGAAACAAGTATCTGCTATCGGATTATGTTGATCGTGTGAAAGAATCTGATTGGACTCCAGCGTTATATTTTGCTTTTTATAAGGAAAAAAAACATAATCTGAATGACTCAGATTACAAGAAATTTGTTAAAGAGGTAGAAGAGGAAAAATCGCGTCCAGAGGAAGAAGAATTAGGTATCCCAGAGGATGAATCAAGGATGAGCGGTGAACCTGCATACAAATATTTTACTCACGATGTTTTAGCTGACATTAAGAGAGATGAAAATGAATTAGCGCGTTTAGCTGCGTATGAATACAAAAAGAGGAATAATTACTTGAGAAAAGAATATCACAACACACGTCAAACTCTTGATGATTGGATTTCTCTGTTGTATTTTTGCCAGCAAGGGAGAAGATGTTAATCTCGAAGATGAAGAATACGACAATTTTAGAGATGAAATTTACATCATGATAAAAAATAAGAAAAAAGAAGAAAAAAACCCAGGATTTCTTGCATCGTTTTGAAGCGGTCCAAAAACAGGTAGCGGTTATACCATCTGTCCCGATAGCGTTGTTAACGATGTATCTCGGCTTGAGGTTCTTTTTGGAGGAAAACGAGCTGGGAATAATTCACACGAGATAGTCAATGAAGCAACAGATATATGTCGAAGATTGTTTCAGGGAAAAATCATCGATGTATCTATCTATCGCGATCTTATTGATGAGCTCATAGATGATCATCACAGTGATTGAATAATTGGATTATAAAATAAAATGATCGCGCATAAGAGTCATCAGAGAGCAATACAGGCTCATATTATGAATTCAAGGTTACCTGTGTATAAACACAAATACGGATCGGGGATAGGTGATTCAATAATTAAATTTTTCACTCGAATAGCTCCTAAGGTTGGTCCGTTAGCTAAGCAACTATTGTCAAAAATCATAGGAGTCGTTCGCGACAAGGTCATAGGTACCGTTGGTGATGCTACCAGTAAAGCATACGACGCCATCAAAGATAGAATAGTGCGATTGGTAAAAGGAAAACCAAAACCTGCGGATAGATTACCTGTTACTGCTGAGATGCCTGGCAATGTCAGCAAGATTATAAATGAAGCAGCTAATAAAAAACTAGCGTCGCTGGCGTTACAACAACCACGGCAGGAAATCAGTACCTCTGCATTCGGAGGACGTCTTCGTTTTAGACGATAAAGATATTTTATAAAAGCATGTTCTCGCGTGTATCTAATGAAGCTTTCAAATTGGATGAACCAGCAGAGAGAGACAACTCAGTGCGAGACTACCAGTATTACTCATACGACGCGATAACACCAAATAGTCCCAGTAGAATTGAATTACAAGTACAAGATACAACAAGATATTTTCTACTGTGCGAGGCATTTATTGAGGTTGTTGGCAAGATTGTGAAAAACGACGATACTAACTACGCTGATAACGTCAAAAGTTGGATTAGTCAATAACGGTATTATGGCGCTATTCAAGAGTGCCGCGTACATGATCGATGGTAGAGAAATCGAAACAATCAGTGACAACGTTGATGTTGCAACCACGATCATAGGCCTGGCGAGATATTCAGATGATTTCACTAGATCGGCTGGTCCTAGCATGATGGTTACCAAGGATAATTCAAATACTGCTGAGGATAAACATTTTCTCGTGAGACGACCAAAAAAAACAAGATAATACCGATGCTGATGTTGAGAATATGATCATAACCGAAAACGAAGGGTACAATCTTGGATTTCACATTCGCACCACTACGTTAGAGGGTAACAATAAAAAATTCTCATGTGCTATCCCGCTGTCGCATATATTCGGATTCTGCAGAGATTTTAGAAAAGTCATGTTCGGAGCTAAACACACTGTTGTCTTTTATCGAAAAGGCGACAGCAACGATGCTATCTGGAGAGGAGCAGGTGATCCTGGCAAGGTTGTATTAGAAAAACTAACGTTGTGGATGCCCTCGATGACACCATCGATAGAAGAAGAAAGAAATCTGTTATCGTTTATGAATCAAGGTGGCAAATCAAGGTGTCATGTCGTGGCTGACGACGTACACAGATAGCATCCAGAATAACGTCAAGGGCAATTTTACTTGGCATATAGCATCACAGCAGGGTGTATCTGCACCAAGACATATCTTTGTGGTTCTTCAACAAGCTGGTCGAGTAGGTGATCAGACTCAAACTCATATGATCTTCGATCATTTTAATGTCAGCGATGTATCACTGAGGATAAACGGACATCAAGAACCAATTGAAGAGATTCAGCTAAATTACGCAGAAGGATCAGTAGCACGTGGTTATCATCGTTTGTGGAGCTACATGGGTCGAGATCAAAATATTGATACTGGATTGCAAATATCTCAGTTGGATTTCAGAAAATACTATCCGATCTATTATTTTTCACTGGAACACATGGATTTGATAAAGCAATCCGTCATTGATATTCATTTTAAAGCCAGAGTCGGTCCACTCGATGCAGCTCAATCTAGTGTGGTTACCCAATACAGAGCCATTGCTGTTATACTCAGCGATAGAACCACGATTCTCGAGGGTATCGATGGCAAAATGAGGATCATCGACGCTCCTGTAGAAAAAATGTGATTTAGATTCAATGTAAATTTTATAAATGCCGTATGAACACGTTAGTGTGACTCTGACTCAGGGTCAGATAAAAAAGCTGCAATCAGAATTAACAAAAAAATGTGGGACAAAATTGACGTTGAAACACGATCAGATTCAAGGTGGTCCAAATAAACTATCGATAACAAAAACACAACAAAAACATCTTAATAAAGCTAAATCATCTAACACCGGAGTGCAAATTGCGCTATCTCCGGGCGCTATAAAAGATATGATTAAGGTAGGTGGTATTTTCCCGCTATTAGCTGCGATACCAGCATTATTAGCTGCTGATGCACCGGTTGCGGCAATGGCTGCGGCGTTAGGTGCAGCTGGTTTCGCCGCTAAAGAAGGAGCTAAGTGGGTCGCAAAAAAAATCACCGGTGGCAGATACAATAAAAAAAAGGACGAGGACTCCGATTGCCAGGAACACCCCCATGGTACTACGGGAGGGGAGTTCCTCTGCCAGGAACCCCTGCATCGTGGTACAGAAGATAACACCGATGTCGAATTACGATCTAATTAATGCTGCAAAAAAGCAAAAAATAAAATTTTTCAGAGGAGTGTTTATGAAAGATCAATTACCGCCTCGTCCAGATAAATACGAAACAGGGATTATAAATCTCAACAACAGTACCGGACCAGGTACTCATTGGGTAGCGTACGCGATAAATCCGCGCGAGATTATCTATGCTGACTCATACGGGTTAGCCCCACCTGTAGAGTTTTTAAGATATGTAGCTCAGCTAAATACTCCAACGTGGTACTCCACACTACCAACACAAATACTGACCGATCCTCCGATTTGTGGCGATGAAGCAATCAACATTCTATCAGCGATATCCAGATAAAAAAAAGTATCATAAAACAGTACACGAGTACACGTCAAATAAATTAGATCAACGACAACAATATAATGGTTCACATCTACGGTAGATCCCTGTTAACAAGAACGATAAGAAAAATACTAGAAAGAGAAAAATTCGATACCGGTGATTTATCGAGATACGCTACGAAGGACGACGTTAACAATATTTTATCGCTGGCGGAAGCAGATCCTGGTGAGGTTGCTATTTTTCAGGATGAATATGGAAAACTAAAGACGAGCAACGTAAAGATAGGTGATATAATCAAACGAAACGAATACGACGCTCATTTGGTTGATTTTAACGTTGTTAAAGAAGACACCAGGAAAAATACTAACGCCGCTGAGAGAAATAGCGGATACATCGAGCTCATATCCACTCAAATGATTCAAAAAGCTGGCGTAGATGATATTGATAAAATCAATAGAAAACTCGCTGCAATTAATATCTCTGTTGATGGTAAAATTGATTTTAACAAGATCCCATAAGCAATGAAGGATTTATTAATCAATCTACCTCCTATCATTGCATCAGGAGTATTAAAATGGACGAGTGCATCAAATACTCTCAGGTATACAGCACCTGTCACTGGCGCGTACAGAATAAATCATTTTTCCTCAGAGAGATTTAGAATCACCTGTGAAAAATATAAATGGCGACACCACTCAGATAGATTTCTCGGTACGCTAAATATTTTGTTAGATAAAAATATCGAAGAGACAATTAAATTCGAATTCGCTGACGCTAATAAACCAGCACCACCAGAGATATCTATATGGTGGTCTATAGAATTTCTCGCTGAGATGCCTTCTTCATTTAGTTTTTGGCAGATAGATATAATGGAATACAGGTACAGTCAAACTCGTGCATGGCAAATGTCGCTGAAAAGTATCATCGACGTCTATCAGGTAAAAATAAAAAAATGCCAACGCAGATTAGTCATCATCGACGTTGCTGTTTATTCTGTCTCAGCGGTCATAACCGGCGTTGGAATAATCCTATCCGCGTTAACGATGACCGCTCCCATAGTTATCACGGTGATTGTTTCTACAACCACCACGCTAGCTGGTGTATTCGGTATCATAACGAAAAAAATATCCTCGTGTACTAACACAAAATTAATCGCGTATAAAGATAAACTAAACACAGCAACAGCAGCGTACTCTAAATTATCTTTGCTGCTGTCAGAAAGTCTCAATGACGGCGTTATATCCGACGCAGAATTCGCGCTGATATCTAAGATTTATAATCAAGCGATTAAAGACATCAATATAAATAATGACCGAGTTACTGCAGCAGATCGCGACGAACACGACGGTGACAAAAACAACGATGATATCAGCTAGCTCAACTAAACCCGAATTCAGTATCATTTTTCCTACCCCTATTTCCATCGACGAGATAGCACTGGCTCAGTTATGCGTTTATTACAGCTGGCCAAATATCAGATCAAAATCATTTGGTGGATTACATTCAAATAATTCCCTTGTTTTTGCTTATAAAAACAAAGACGATTTTACTCCTGATTGGAATGTGGTTGGATTACCAGCAGGTAGTTATCAGATCGATCAGATCAATGATGAGCTCGTGCATAGAATAAAGAATATAACAGGATCCGATCCAGGAATAAAAATAACTGTACACGAACCAACATCAAAATCAATTATCGAGATAAGCTCGAATTATCAGATTGATATCTACGCTAGCTCAATAAGAACCGTATTAGGTTGGCCTGAGATCAAACCACCAGCACCACCGATACCACCAGAACCTAAAAAATCTGACTTCATCAAGATAGACAAGCAACGTCAACGTTAACTGTTTTTGACGAAATAAGAAATGTGGTAGCCACATACCCTAGTAAACGTCTTGATTATTACACATATCCAGGATCCAGTGATAAAGTCATGCTGTGGAAATTCATGAAGTATTCACCAAATACAACAACATTTATGGATTATTCCGCCTATGAGGTCATTGCGATATTTAATGGTGTGAGTGGAAAATATCGCAATGAATTAGGTCATCTGAAACGGCGTTTTGATGAGTGTATCTTTGATGTATCATCAATCTCACGTAGCGAGATTATTAAAAATGTGGAAAAAATGAATTATTTAGCATCTAACTTGGAATATGTTCATCAATTGCTAATTCAGATGGTAATTGATGATAATTCAATTAGTAAATTGTTTTTCAAGCACAAATATTCACTGAATGATGATGAGGAAATAAGAAAATTTAAATTACCCGGCTACAACGTAGAATGAATTGAGAAAATCTCTCACTGATACCATCGATGAATTATGTCCTAAATTACACGCTGCATGGAGAAAAAAAATACTGCTACAACCGCCATCCATTCTTAAACGCGATACCGCCGAGGATGGCACTGGCAGGCATCTCTCACCTGAGATAGTCAATATAACAACCACCATCGCGGTCAATCTTAATTGTGATATCGTCGAGAATAGCTACATCGCTGATGCATCCGTCTCTGATCAAGCGAAACAAGGGTTCGTCTTGTATTCGTTTTCGCCAAAAGATCCACCGGGATTTCTACTGATACAAGAACCAATCAATCCTGTTTATCTTAGATGACATAATAGGATGTTACAGCAGGTGAATTTTTCACTGACTGATCAATCCGGACATCTGCTAGATACACGCGGAGAAACGTTGAGCATAAATCTGTTAATAAAATCATGAAAATAAAAAATATTTTTTTATAAATCTGTAGATTTTTTGTTATTTTCAGTGAATTTCTTGTTTTTTTGACTGTTTTGGTCGTTTTTTTTGTGACTGTTTTTGTTGATTTTATGACTGTTTTGGTTGAGTAGGATACCCGATTCTCTAAATGATTTCAATTAGAAGGGATACAAGATTCAACAAAAACAAGCAAAAATCAACCAAAATCAACCAAAAACAAACAAAATCAACTCAGAAAACAGGCAAAAAACAGGCAAAATAGTCAAAAATCGATGATTTTTATTGACTCTTGTATCTCTTCTAATTGAAATCATTTAGAGAATCGGGTATCTTAACCAAACTGATGAGTGAAATTGACCAAAACAGTCAAAAATCAACCAAAATAACCAAAAATTCACCGAAAATAACAGAAAAAAACAAGAAATTCACTGAAAATAACAGAAAAAAATATCTACAGAAAATAAAATATTCTGCAGAAAATAAAAATATTCTACAATTTTTCAATATCTATCAATCTCCGCAATTGTCGTGCGCGTGTGTCTATTGTTTTTTTTTTTGACTCGTATTCATCAGATAACATGATCGAATCTTTTCAACAACACGTGCGAACGGAGCAAAATCACCTATGCCAGATTCATCAATGTTGATGAGCGATTTATACATCGCAGATTGTATTTTTTTATGAGTCTGTATTCGGACGACAGTGTGTATCTGTTTTCTTGTTTGTGTTGCATGATTGTATCAAAATCAGCAATGATTTTATCAGAATCTAAATCATCTGATAATTGTATCTCCTTGGTTTTTAGCACCTCAATAGATTTTATTATCTCGTTAATATTTTCTTGATTCATATTCATGAATGATTTTACTTATCTAATATGAGAGGAAAATAAGAAAATTTGATCCAGCTACCAGACTTGTACGAGAAGGTTGAGTTGGTTATCTCCTCTGCAACAAGCCGTACTAAATTGGGATTGATACCAAAATATCTTGCAGCAGAGGCCATTGATTGAAAATATAATTCCTCGTTTGTCTCCATATTTGCTGATTTTACTGCCTTAGAAACTTTACATCCACCAACATTCCCCTTCCTCAGATTTTCACTCTGTGTAATTGCTTGTAGATATTTTATGGAATTATTTAGTTTGTTTCCATCAATATGATCAATAACTAATCCGTGTTCGATGGGTCCGTGAAAACACTCAAACACAAATCTGTGATTATAACAGTTTAATCTACCACCGGTCATAAACATGATATAACCATTTTTATTAATGTTACCGAGTGGTTTTTTCAATCTGCAGTGTCTGACTGTGCCATCAGCTGATGCTTCGTAGTTATCAATGATTGGATGTCTCCTGTATTGGGGATTCATTATATAATATCCATTTGTCTAAATCAAAGTTTGTCTGAGAATCTACTCAAATAATCCTCCTCACACTTGATAGCGATATTGCTATTGGGTGATTTGTTGTCATAATGTCGTTTTAGTTCTCTGTATCTTTTTCCGCCACATTCTAAACATATTCTAGTCTTTCCCCGAATTCCAATGTTGCATCTGATACATCTCGTAGGACCAACTCCACCTCGTTTTACATAAGCTAAATGTATTCCGCAATATTCTTTTCTGCATGATCTGCCGCAACAAGTAAACGAACCAACCATGTATGGTCGACGTGGAAAGCAGCTGATATTGATAATACGATGAACGATACACGAGCCAAAAAGATAATTAACTCACTCAGCAACGATAAATTTATATTCAGAATAAAATTCATTGTGAATAATGAAAATGACATTTGGATTACTCGTGATAAAGTGATCCTGTGATAAACGGAAAAAAATCTGTCACAGTGAGTAATAATTCCAAGCCAGGATTATTGACAGGCATAGATAAACCATATTATGTACGAGCTTATCTTGTAGCTGTTGTTGTTTATGGCATATACAAACTGAATAAGCCTGTTGCTGAGAATCTTGCTAAGATGAAAATGTCGGTGAGGATAAACTGTGTAGCTGAACGAGTGATAGAACATTTCACGAACATAAAACGCGGAAACGGATTGACAGATTTAAGAAAAGAAAAAATAAATGACTGGGCAGAATCAGTTGCTGATGGTGCATCAATAAGCGATGTTGCTGCGTTATCAGTGAAATTGAAATTTCCCATCACGGTAAAAACGATATCAGGTGGGATATTGTACTCCCAAAGGATCTCCCATCGAGATAATTGATCATAATTCTCATGCTTGGAGTAGCGCAGTAACTGTTTTTCCTCGGAATCGTGTTATTAGATTCTATTCTGCCACAGAAAATTCTGTGGGGAATATGTTTGATTTTATTTACGAGGTGAGTAAATCAGATCCTGTATCTGTTTGGTTATTTTCCAGCGATGATCGATATCATCAGTTCGTCAGACCCAACGGGGATATGTATTGAAGCGAAAAATTACATGATTCAATGACGGAGATAGCAAAAAAATATTCAGTAAATAAAGAATTACTTGTTAATTGTTTCACGATTCCGTCTGTTGATCCTCATGCAGCAAGAGAGAAAAATTCGTGGAAACCAACCAGAAAAGATTTTCTTAAGGGTGTTCAAGATAGTTGCGTTGAGTATGGTCATGGTGGATTATGGAACACAAAATATAATTTTATTGATATGATTTCGTTTGACATGATAGCGTGTTATCCGGGTAGTTTCTTAGGGATGGGAGAATGCAGCAAATATTTTACTCAGTTTGGTCATCCTTGCGACGAAATGACAAGAATATCAATTAACGGTCTGTTACCGGATTTCCCCCTGACAGGATTCGCTAAAGTTACATCATTCAAGTTCGCAGCAGGATTACATAAAATATGTTATGTTTGGTTTGGAAGACATTTATCAGAACAGAGAAGGATTCCAATATTATTATTGAGATATATGCTAGATTCTGCCATGTTAACGTCGTTGATGGTCAGCGAAGCAATTA
Organism: Sinohyriopsis cumingii; assembly: GCA_028554795.2. Taxonomy (NCBI): domain Eukaryota; kingdom Metazoa; phylum Mollusca; class Bivalvia; order Unionida; family Unionidae; genus Sinohyriopsis; species Sinohyriopsis cumingii. The sequence goes on along the minus strand of JAPYKE020000319.1, from coordinate 250,579 downwards.
TTTCGTATCAGAAACAATTTGACGTCTGGCTACCAACCGAACTCGACGACGCAAAGGATTTAGGTAGAACAATTATTGGGAAATTCACTCAAGGTGGCGCTTATGATCATCAGAGACGTAATTGCAGATTGATCATGGATGAGGCTGAGTTAGATTTTATAATCGCTGATACCGCTGAGAGAGGCATATTTTGTGCCAGAGAAGATATTTACGTCGCTGATGGAATGAAATTAGGTACCGTGGTTAATTATCTTGAAGAAGAATCACCTCAGTATGTTCATCTAATATCATCAATGTTAGCGTATGAGAGTATAAATCTTTTATCGATGATAAACAGATTTCCTGATACCGCGGTTAGAGTAGCTACTGATTCGTTTTATATTGACAAAAAATACCTACCAGAGTTAGAAAAACTAACCGGAGATGGTTCATGGGTTACATGGCGAGTGAAGGATGAGTATATTCTACATTGTTGTGAAGACGCTGACGTAGCTGATGAGGAAAAATACCACTCAGATAGCATATCAGAAACATCAACAGCACCATCTGTGCATGATCCCGCTGCAAGATACAAGATGGTCTACATAAACGGACCGGGAGGATCAGGAAAAACTACCAGAATGATTGAATTATTCAAGAACTCCGATATGATCGTGTTGACACCAACGCATCGATTAGCACGGGAGATGAAACAGCGAGGAGTAAATTCGTGTACGTATCATAGTTTTATCAAGTACATTGGTGATACGTGGAGTCCGTCCAGGATGGGAGAAAAATATGTGAATAAAAAAATTATATGGGATGAGATTTGTACAGTATTTGCTGGTACATTAAAAATGTTCCTGGAATGGTTATCAACAAAAAATACTGCTGTGATTATGTGTGGTGATCACGGTCAACCTAATCCTATTGATGGTGAATCGCCTCATACGTGGTTGAAAAATTTTGTGGATTATTATGAGGAGGTCGATACTGATTATAGATCGCTAGATGGTAGATTGAGTGATTTCAAAAACTAATTCGATTAAAATCAAATAGGGTTCAGTGTGATGTAATGAGAGAGGTAATTCAGGAAACATCAATGAAAGATTTTTTATCAATATGGACTCCGAACGATTTGATAGTTGCCAGCAGAAAAATAATCAGAGATGTTCTTCAGCAAAAACTACTCAAGATACATCAGGAAAAATTCCCTCTGGTGCCTGTTCCGCTGTGTTATAGGCCAATCGATACCAGATTACAAAATATCGACGTCGATATACCTGGTAAAGGTAAACAGAATTTAGTGTTAAATGATATAGTCGTCGTTGATATCTGTTTCGTCGACGACATGCTAGGTGCAGAAAAATCGGCGTGGACGTTAGGATACGCTATGACGATACATTCTTCACAGGGATTAACTATCTCAGATTGTCGAGTTTGGATCGTAGATGATAACATCGAATGGTCTAATCTAGTGTATTTAGCTGTATCTAGAGTGAGGAAAATATCTCAGTTGGGTAGAATTACCTTAGATAGATTAGTTATCAACGACGAAACGAACGAATACGTGATTTAAAAAAAATTATTCAGCTATAAACAAACTGATAAAAAAAAAATAACCACAAATTCGACCTCGATCCAGATTTTATTTTATCGCTGAAAGAAAAACAAAATAATCACTGTTCCGGTTGTAATTGTATTATGACGTGGACGTATCAAAAGAATGATTCAAGACAATTTACCGTGGACAGAATAAATAATAATCTGGGACATAACAGAAAAAATGTCACTCTAGCTTGTTTAGAGTGTAATAGACGCGGCATAGATTATTTGTGTGACTGAGGAGGTAATTGAGTATCAGCCGGAATTACTTGTAATTCTTCTCATGTAAAGCCGCGCTGAGGAGCGAAAACATCGAGTGTGTAGATAGCTGGTCTACCTGATGATCTCGTTACAGATACTATCTTGTGTGTCGTCACGCTCCAAATAGGATCCGTCGCTCTTTTTCTGCCTCCCTCAGCCTCGCCGTGTTTATATAAGTACCTAACAATAACATCACCGAGGACCGGTCGAATTGAAAAATCTTTTCGACGAATAGGTATAAAATTTTTTTGCATAGCTATTGCTGGCTTCATGTTTATCGATCTTGTTATCTCGTTATTTATCGCTGAGATAACGCTCTGTAACCTGACGACCCAGTCGCTGGATCGTTTATCCTGAATGAATTCTCTCGCGTATTGATATCCAAATAGTTTTTCAGCCAGTGTACTGTTAAATCGCTCAGCAATAGCCTGATCGTTATGAATGTTGACCCTACCGCGTCTTATTGCTACATTTCTTTTGTTCATCAAATAAGCAACAGCACCAAGGAATTCTCGTCCAGGATCAACCTGAAGCAATCTTGGCCATGTTAATGGACCTCGTTGATATATTTTCTCAAACGCATTAGCTACCTCAGTTGCTGTTTTAGTTATCAGTGGTTCAGCTTCTTTGTATCTGCTAGCAATATCTATCACGGTTAACACGTATTTGTATGTTTTATCGTTAACGGTATCGTGCGGTAGAAACATGATATCAGCCTGATGGACCTCATTTGGAACGCTGACATCAAAATGTGCGTATTCTATTCATTTGGGCGGCTGTAGATAAATCTGCCAGATAGCTTGTTTAGATAACCATGTAGCAGCTACTGATGGTTTTACCTTAGCAGCCTTCGCTAGTTTCTTGATCGCTGATTTACCTCTCCAGACTCCAACAGGAGAATAATAAATCTCTTCCATATAATATTATTTACCACCAAAACTAATTTGCCTTTCATAGTGGCATTAATCACCCAGCTGGCTAATCTTTCTTTGAGAGTCTTATTTTTTATAGAATTTATTGCATGAATTAATTTGATGTCAGCTAGATGCCGTTGTTGTAGATCTTTGCTTCGATATTCAAGATTGTGAATATAACACGCTCGATCGATTGCGTTTGCAGGATCCTCACCAGGATTCGGTTGATCTTGATCATTCAATCTGATATCGAGTCGTGTTTCTGGTCCGCAGTAATTGTATCCTGGTAGATGTTTTTCTCCGGGGTATTTGGACCAGAAGAATCCAGGTAACGACGATAATTTTGCTGTGACGTCACCTCCATATTTTCTTCTTTTTCTATCGTTTTTATCTTAGCTGGTTTTTCACCCGATGAAGAGAATCGAAATTTTTTTTGTGCCGCATATTTCGCATTTACCAGTAACGGCTGATCTATTATTTTTTGTAACGATCGTAGCTAGATCCACCGTTGGAGTTCGTGTTCTACACCGCACACAATATAAATCCATGATATAATTATACCATGAATGTAATTGATTTTTTGGCTACAAAGAAATCTGTTCCGGTGAAGCACCATGCTGCTTTACCTAATTCGATTAGAATGATTATAATAGGACCATCGGGGTCGGGTAAAACACAGTTATTGCTGAATCTGATTATGAGGTGGCTAAAATGGGACAAATTGTATTTGGTTGCACGATCCGTAGATGATCAAAGATGCTATCAGGTATTGAAAGAGTTTAATGAAAATGCGGCGTTGCTGAATAACGGTGAGAATATAATTGATTTTATCACTGATGTAAAAGAGGCTCCTTCGGTTGATGCTCTAGATGGTTCGATAAATAATTTGGTTGTTTATGACGACGTGATGCTAGATAAACAATCTAATCCTGCCAGAATATTCTCTCGTGGATGACATAAAAATACTGATGTTGTTTATGTAACTCAGAGATATACTCAAATACCTAAGGTAATCAGAGATAATTGTAACATGTTAGCGATCTTCAACGGTGTAGATACACATACGTTAAGAAATATTCATCAGACTTGGTGTAGCGGCGACATGGATATAAACAAATTTAAAAATTTCTTTGGACGAGCTCAATCTACACCATATGGATTCGTAACGGTGAATTTATGTGATCCTAGAACCAGATATCGAGTTGGCCTAGATAGAATCTTTTAACGATGAGAATCTTAAAAATCCATTTAGACACGACAGCAGCAGGGAGGGCACCTACCAGCAGTCGGTCGTCAAAATGTAATCAGAGATCAATAAAAAATCATGAACAGTTTATTCTGCAGCTAGATCTTCGAACCAAGGTTTTATTTTCGGATTGAGGGTCAATAACGATGTAACTCTTCCAGGAAACCTCTATTCGATAAATAGAACCTTTCTCCGGTTTAGATTTCTGTGGAAGGTTTTATTTTTGTCGGCACCCCTTGGTCTGTTCGCCCTCCCTGCTGCTTACATACAAATTGTAATTAATTGCTTTTATTTTACTTTAGGAAATACCCAAGTCCTTAAACTGTTGATTAAGTATAACAAGAAACAGAGAAAGAATACTAAAAGCGATGTTTCAAAACATCATGTGTCATGCTGCATGAATTTTCATCTAATGTGGAACTTCTATATGCTAACAGGCTTTGGAAGAAAAATGCTAGATGCCATGGTAAAGAATTATCATTGTAAGGTGTCATTATCTGCTGATGATAATTTTAATGAATACTTCCTATTTGAAGTCTTAAATGCACAGTTTCAAGACAAATCATATGTAAACCACTTTGTTGATGGCGTGCTTCACAGTGTTTACACATGTGCTCAGGAGTCCTTGTCCATTGACTCAGTTGAAATTGATCCTAGAATACAAGAAGATGTCAGAGAAAGAATCAAGGAGAGAAAAGAATTAGACTGTGCCTGGATTGAATTTATTGGTGAGGATAAGCCAATAAAAGTATATACTGTATGTTGCAAAGATCAGCAACACTTTGTAATGCAAATAATAACAGAGGTAATAACAGATGCTACAAAATCTTTCAACATTCACAAAGAATGGGTTACTGCAGACTTGATGTGGCAATGGGTGATGACAAGATTTGAATATCTTAAGGAAATAAGCCTAAAATTTCCCAGCACAGAGATAATCCAGGATAAAAACCAAAATGCCTTTCTGCTGAAGGGTCCTAGGGATGAAGTCAAGGCTGCTGCAGGACATCTTGAAGAACTCCTGAAGATTGCTCATAAAGACGTTCATGAGGAAGTCTTCTCTCCAGGTTACCAGTTTGAAATTTTCACTTCTTCAGAAATGTATGACTGTATTGACAAGTCCTTACCGAAGCTTCCAGTGGTATGGATACCAAATCATCTGACAAAGGAAATACATCTCTTTTCCAGAGATCCTGAACAGTTAAAAGGTATGGATAAGAGTATCAAAGGTTGCATTACAGAAAGACTTTATCTGTTGTCAAAAGACCATTCCATGTTGCCGTCAGAGAAAATACACTTATTAGAAGAGCTAAAGAAGAAACACGAGGGAAGGATTGTGATCAATCTACTAGAATCTCCTACAGGCTTACTTGTGACTACTGCAGATGACATATTTAGCATTGTTGATGCTGTAGTGCAAACAATTATCAGCAATGAAATAGGTGAAATTCATCCTGAGACTTGTGTTCCAGAGAATCCTGTTGGAAGAGATGGACAACCAGACTGTAAATCTGAATTCAGTGCTATCAATTCAGATGTGGAAAAGAACAATTTGTCCTCAGATGGTTCTGACTCTGATAAGAAACTTGCAAGGTCATTTGAAGTAAATGATAAAAATTTGTTTCAAAAGCTTTTGAAAGAACATATGGAAAACTTTAATCAAATAGCAAAAGAACATTGTGTCAGCATTGAAATATTCGAGACACAAAGCAGAGTTGGATTCCAACTAAAAGGCTTAGAGAAAGATGTGAGTCATGTAGTTGAAATCATCTGTAGGACAGCAAAACAGCAAATGCAACAACAGCAAGATATTAGAAACACAGATGGTGCTGCTGAAAAGATTCATAAACACATGACACATAGTCCGAATGCTGTAGGAAAGCCAGAGAGCAGCAAAATGTCTGGTAAGTACTATTATATTTCCTTCAGATGCACAGGCTTCAGCTAATTCACTGGGGACAATAGCTGTGATTTAAGTAGCCAAATAACAAGCAAGACTTCAGGACATTCACTTTCTCAAGAACTTTAAAAATGAGGACATATTGTGCCCCAGCAACTTTGCTGGTAGATCATTTACCATCGCATGCAGTTTTAGTGAGCTGACTTTTGCTACCAATCTCCTAATTTCAAAGCCTGATAATTTAAATTCAAATGAAGTATGTCGAGTAATTAGTCATAGGTCTCCAAGCTTTATCACACAGGTTAAACATTACAACAAGTATTTTCATGAAATTAAGTAAAGTAATTAAGTTTGGTATCAATATTCATTTTAAAACACTTTATTTACGTTTCATATTACCAGCACAACACATAAATGATATGGCGGTTAAACGTTGTTAAAAAGTTATATTTTGAAACCGGATGTGTCAATCTTAATTTGTCTTTAAATTTTTTACAGTTTATCCTATTTCACGCCATACACTTAGAAAAGTCAAATGTTTATTAATGGAATTTTTAAAAATTGTATTGGCCTGTCATAAGATGGAATGTATTATGTTATCTGTCTGTTCCCAATTTAGTTTCCCCACAAGAACTGACAGTCTTCAAACTTTGTGCATAGTTTACCTTTGGCATAAGGAAGAAGTTAAACAATTTTAGATCAGAATATCATAGTCAAGACCACTGTAACTGAAAGAATAACACATGTTATATATCATTGACCTGTACCACACTTTATGGATGGCCTTCACGTAAGAATACGAAAGAAGCAGATCAGTTTTTTGGTCAGAAACTGAAAGGTTCAGTTCACAATGACTTCAGTTCTCTACATCACAGACCTAGAATAAACATTGTGGAAGGTTTGTACATTAAGTAAGGTACAAGACTATTGAAGGTAAATGAAAGAAAAATGGTTTTTGCACAGTAACTACATGGTATAGTTCTAGACAATATACAACGACCAATGTTTTTAGATGGTTTGCACTGCAGGTATGGAAGAAGCCAATTTATTTGATAATTTTGATAATTTGACCAAATTCAAATATTTCTTTATTGATAATTTGCATATTCTGGTAAGTTGCAAAAAATTATCATTTCTTGGCAACTTCTAATAAATTACTGAAAAATGTACTCATTAAGTATGTGTGCCATGTTTATGCTTCATGAGGTTATACCCTACTTCTAAACTCTACAACATCAACATCATTTTCAAGACAATTTTACAGACTAGGAGAAGGATGTAGTTCTGCAATTATACCAAATGATACAGACTTTCTACTGGCATTAAAACAAACAGCTGTTATGTGTATTGATTTTGTGTGCTTGACTTTTGTCTGTGATTGAGGGTATAGTAGTTATGGCCTACTTTACTGTTATAAGTTTTTAAAGTTGTTTACTGATATCTGAGTTCAAGGTCTAGTAGTGTCTACAAACATAAAATGTTCTGGAAGCAAACTTTTTACCGACATCCTGGTCATTTTATGTGTCTTAGGTTTTAATATAATAAGTCAGTGGTAAACAAAATTATTAATTCCTATCTTAAGATCAGTCTGTGGAATCATTTTGATTTCAATTGTGTTCAGATATAATTTAAGAGGAATTATTTTTTAAAATTATTTATAAGAATTAAAAAGGTGTAATCAAATATTTTCCAATATGGCTATCACAGCAGTCATCTTGAAAGTCTTGTTATTGCTACTCCTTCACAATGGTTGTATCAATATTGAGTTTTGACTAAAAGACTTAGGATGTCTAGTTGGTGCTAAACAAAAATGGTGCCAATCTAACATCAGAGTTATGGTCTGCACAACAGCCATCTTGAAAATCTTGTTGTTCTCTCTTTCTGAAAGAATGAGTGTATAATAAGTACCCAATTTTCACTCAAAGACATTGTATGATGTTTAGCTATATAAAAATAAAATCTATCTGACAACCAATATCATCTTAAAAATCTTATTGCAACTCTTATTGAACAGAAAGTTGTATTAACATTCTGTTTTCTCTGCTAGATTTCTGATGACATCCAGTTGGTCTCAAATGAGACTGGTGCCAATCTGCCACAGCAGTCATCTTGAAAATTGTTATTGCTACTCCTGAATGGAAAGTCATATCTTAAAATGATTGTTTTCTCTACTCTTCTCCAATTGGATGGATATATCAACATGGAGTTTTCAGGAATAGACTTCATTTGATACCTAGTTTGTCCTATTTGAAAATAGTGCCAGTATGGCTGCCGTGATGACTGCCAGAAAATGCTTGTTGCTACACCTCCCTTAAATTATATCCTATGTTTCTCTAAAAAACATTGAATATCATGATGGGGTTCTTTTAATTATCCATGGATAAAATTGGTATAATACTGAGTGTACAAGTATTTAATACAAGTAGGAATTTTTATCGTAAACAATTTGTTGATAATTATTCTAATTTTTTTCAGTTTTCAGCTTGTTTTCCAATTCTGACTTTGTGCTTCAGGACTGTAGCCTTGGTGCCAATTGTTTGTTGCTATTTTTCTTGTGCACACTGCATGTATTTTCTTCCTGATTTATGTAACAAGCATTGGTTATTTGTGTATATGAACATTATTAGACTATCCAAATGTCTGATCATTGTTGTCTTTTCAGAAAATGATAGATGGTGGCAAGGAAATGTATTCATTACAAGAAATTTAAAGCTATGTATGACACACATATAGACTGTGCCTTAGTTTGTACTAGTGTTCCTCAGATTCATCATAGTGTTTGTGCTTCATGGACAGAAAGAATCTGGCCCAAAGTACATTGAAAATATCTTAAGATCTTAAGAGTAAAGAAAGACATTACAAGTCCAGAATAATGGAATGCAGTGTGCTGAGTCTGCACCCTTAAACATCATCACTGGCCAGTATAGTATGGGATGTCATGATGGTTTTCCCACCCTCCTAATCAAAAGTGGTGTCAAGAATGCCAAGGGCTTATGGGTTGTTAGCTCACATTCTTCAAAGGCATGGATGGATTATTGTGCATGAGGTGACTAGTGACAATACAGTTGTTGGCCTCTGGTGAATTTGTGCTTTGTCATTCCTCACAGTTCTCCAGGAATGGCTTGTAGCTAGCTGTAGACTGTCCTGTCCATTAGGCAGCCCAGTGGGTGTAAGACTCCCAGCATGTCTTAGAGCCTGTATAAGTCTGGACATATTAGATATAGTTTAGACTTTGATGGTATGTTTTGTCATCCATCAGTCCATACACCACCATTCTGACTGTTGACATTCCAGCCAGTAGCTGGCCATAAAGGTTCATGACTGACCATAAATCCATCATATCAGTGAACCACACCATATGTCCCAGATGACTGCACCATTGTGCATAGTGTTACATTGTGATCTGATTAACCGATTTGTTTCACTGCTTGTACTGCCCATTGAGCCAACTTAGACCAGCCAGTTAATGGGTCATGTGTCCAGCTGGTAGCCATGTTAACCAGCCTGTACACTTCCCAGTATTACTTGCTAGCAATACAGGCCATGGCACTTGCCTGGCTGATGTCATGCAAGGACTTGGGTAATTCTTTATGATGTACCTATTTGGGAAATAATAGGCCTTAGACAGGAATGATGGTACTGCAATTTCTAAGCATCTGCCACTGTTGCAAACCAGGGTTTGAAGGTGAGGGCCTCAGTAGGCATGGACGATTAGGATGATGAACCCTCTTTCCATCTACTGCCTTAGTTGGCACCCCAGCTGGTTGAACTGATCATGATTTTGAACAAAATAGTATCTTTCCTGGGTACTGTACAACAACTGACAGAAATTTCTCTTTAAGATCTTCAGCCAAAGTTATGATCAGCATGGATGCCAGTTGGGAAATCCACCTGTCACTCAGCTTCACTACTTAGTACCAAATGAGGGCAAGAATAAGTTTTTATTCACATCAGCCTTTAGAAATTAAATCCATAGTAAATGTGTTTCGTTTCTGAAGGAATCACTTCAAAGCAAAGGTTCTGATGGACAATCTATTGATGGCACCTCCTTAAACCAGAGTGGGACAGAAACACCAGACCTTTGCATTCTGTCTTGGAAGAAAATCCAGTCTGGCGTAAATGTTCTTTTTACCATTTTATTCAGACCATTGATGTCTATTTGACTTATAATTGTCTTCTTTGAAATGACATGATAGTTGTAAAAAATATAACTTTCCTGGCAAATACTTGATCGGATATTAAGTTTAGCTGTGCCCTAATGTCACTCAAGTCATATGTCTATTTTTAACATTATACAGAAAAGTTAAAGTCTTTTACTATTTATCATTTGTGATTTCCATTCTTTTTTCATCTCATTTCATTTTCACTCCTTCATCCATCATTTTGTTTACATCAGATGACAACTGTCATACCCCATGAAATTATGGGTGAGATACGTTTTAATAGGGAAAATAAAAATATCTAACATGGACACTTTAGCAAAAGTGACAATGATGCATTAACTCATTATGTCATATTATCATTTTCCATAGTAAATACCATACCTACTATAAAGTTTTTCTGATCCTTCCTATGTAGACATGGCAACAGAAGAAGATGCAACTCCTATTCCTCCCCCTAGAGCCAAAATAATGAAATCCTCTGCAACAGAGAATGCTGGGCTACATGAAGGAGTCAAGGACGGTAAGAACCATATGGAATTTTCATGTGCTAGACTACTTTTTAAGCTGTAGGGGAAGTCTTTAGGAAATTTAACCTGATCCAAAATTGCAGATATTAATTACATGATCCACTTGTAGCTTGTCAGATAATCCAGTGTGATGTCAGCTTCACACATCTGATTTGGTCATACTGCTTGAGTATAGTTTTATGTATGTGCATGTTTGCTCTTACTGTTTGAGTATAGTTTTGTATATGTGCATGTTTGCTCATACTGCTTGAGTATAGTTTTGTGTATGTGCTCATACTGCTTGAGTATAGTTTTGTGTATGTGCTCTTACTGCTTGAGTATAGTTTTGTGTATGTGCTCATACTTCTTGAGTATAGTTTTTTGTATGTGATGTAGTTAATATTCAGTACATCTGTTACTACCCCTACTAGCAGAAAGGGGTTGACAGATTTATTGGTGTTCGCACATGGGCAAAATGCATAGGTTCGTGCATTCTTGTCTCAGAATTAGTTAGCACAGTTACATCAGGTAGACAGAAGAAAGTTAATAAGCTTCCATGGATACTCTGGTCATTAAATAGATTTAAAAATCAAAAATGTAGTTTATTTTTTCACCATTTTAGTCAAACCTATCTTAGCAACATGATACAGAAGCCAGTTGATCTAGGCAAATATAAAGTATCCTTTATATAATATAAAAATGAACTGGTTAGGTTTTCATGCCATTTCAGCAATTTGTATGTCACCAAGTGCAAAATTTCTGAATGAATATCTGGGCTTGTTGAGTGGTGCAGTCCTTTAAAGCCAAGAGTTGGTTGAATCACTGTTTAACAGTTAGTTGATACTGACTACATTTATGTCAGAAATACTTCAAATAACTTACATTGTCATTCTGAAAATAGCATTAAAAAAATTGTGGTTGACTATTGCAGTTGTGGCAAAATGTCATCAAATAAATGAATGGTTTTATGTATTCATATATGTGTACTATGTTTATAGGTGTTTACAATTGTGTTCGGTCACTTGGCAGTATTGGTCTGTGTGAACCAGTTCCACAAATCATCATCTTATTCCTTGTCATTTGCAGTCTATATCTGTTTTTGTTCAAACCCAGAATTACCATCATGCAATTTATCATGAAATTTCTGCTCATCCTATAGCGGGCCTAAGAGTGTTGACTCAGCAGTTTTGAGTTCACTTACAAACTTTCTAACTTGCTTCACCATTATGAAACCTATCTATGGTACAAAGCTTTTCATTCACTGAGTACTCCTTTTGCTTAATTTGTTCCATGATTCCTTTACACAGCTGTACTATAATAAGGTTCTCACAGAAGTGCTGGCAGGTTATTGTTGTTGTTGTGGGGTTTAATGCCATTTTTCAGCACATGATAGGCTATGCATAGTGGCCAGTATTAATGGTGGAGGAAGAACCTGGGAAAACCACAGGAAGAGCCACTGACCCACGAGAAGCTACTGGCAAGCTTTCTCACATACCAACTTTGGCCGAATCCTAGATGGCAGTGATCTATAATGGAGAGCGCTTTAGACCACTCGGCCACTCGGGGCCCCATGCTTGCAGGTATTGATGTGTTGGTTGATTGACATTTTGCATGTTTTAGTAGAAGAGAACATGCCATGATTATACAGTTTACATTTTAGAAAAGAATCAAAAGATTTAAAACATCAATTTCACCTAATAAGACAGCAGATATGGATTCTGGTACCCAGACTATAAAACCTTTAATTGACTTCTTTTTCAACAATCTCTTTGACAGACTTTGACCAAATTTGACAGAAAACATGTTAATAAAGTGTTTTCAGGATTTTACAAATGATGCCAACCTGCTATCAAATGTGGACACTTCTACTGAAAATAGAAAAATCTTTTTTAAACATTTTTTCAAAAACTGCTTAACGGAATTGGACCTCAATTTGCAGAAATTATAAACAGCTTCCATGGATTTACAAATAATTTCAAACTACCATCAAGCTGCTATTACTTAAAATAGAAAGTATTGTACTTCAAACAGCTTCTTTCTAAAAGCTGCTAAACTGAATATTACCACATTTTACAGAAAGCATCCTGGCATTATGAGCTTTCATATTTGTACAAATGATACCAATCGGTAACATAAATATGGATGAAGATACCAGAAATGGAGGAACCTTGAACCTTTTTAACTATTCAAAAGGAGTTTAATAAATTTTTGACAGGGTACTCACAAATCCACATTTCTTCAACTGTTGCTGTTGAATTTGCCTGTTGGGCAGATTTTGGCTATATATGCACTGTCAGTAATACATGGAGCCTTTTGTTTCAATTCTGTGATTTCCATTTCTAATAGTAACTGTTATCTGTACAGTGAGGTCAATTCAAGTTTATGTTTGCATAATATAAAGTGTTATTAAGCTACACCCATGTTTGATAAAAAAAGGTCTTTACAGATAATGGCTTTTCTTGTGACCGATCAGTGACATAAACTTGTGATTTGTATGACACATCACAATTACAGAAGACACATCACAATTACAGATGACACATCACAATTACAGATGACACATCACAGTTACAGATGTCATTTCATGCATAATACAACTTGATGTACTGCAATTAGATCCTGAAGTATACACTAATTAAAAAATTGGGCATTGCAATTTTAAATATTCTACATAAGCATATTATTAAAATTATTGATTATGTGTAATGAATCATGTGAGCAAGAAAGACATACTATTCTTAAGAATTTTTTAAGATCTCATTGTTTTGGTTTTTTCAGGCTCAGTCTTCAAAAGGTTTCGAGTAAAGGTTCAAAAGGGCCTGCTACATGAAGCACAGGTATCTTAATTGATGTACAAAATATGCATGTGTAGAGTTTAATGACACATCAGCACAGTCCTAGCCATTCAGTGCCAAGTTAGTTTTTAGTATTGCAAAACAACAATAGAAAGATAAAGACAAAATCCCAAAACTTCAGTGTCCAATTTTTTTTTAGCTCTGCGTGTCATAAATCTGAAAAGATTATAAGAAGACCTGTTGTCTGTCATCCATTGCCCATCCAGTTTAGCACAAGTGTGTTATCACTACTAATCCAAAACTGTGTTGGCAATAACTATGAACTTGATACACACACATTCATATAGGCCATGGAATAGTCTTCCTTTGCTATTTACTTAACGTCATGTTCACATAAATACATCCAACAGATTTGTAAATAAAGACTATACTGTTCATCTATTTTTTGGAGGGGGTAAAACATTTAGAAATTAAATACAAAGGGACTATCCCCCATGTGACCTTGACCTGAAAAATGTTGTCACACATAATTTTTTCATGTTTGATTCACAATGATTTGTTCATGATTATTTAGAAACCCATCTATACAGTCATGATATGAAGGTGGACAGACAATTAGCATTCATTCTTTTAGGCAAGGCATTAATTAGTATAAACAAAATTGAATGGCATAAAATAATTGACAAATTTTTATATATACCCCCACCCACCATGAAATTATTTTGCCAACCATGCATAATATATATGTCTGCATATGTTCTTCATTGTTTCTCAGATATTTTGTCCTTTCCTTCCATACTGACAGATTTTCAAAGGTCTGAGGTGATAACATTGCCTGTATATGCAACTGGTACTTTACCAAATGCAGGTTTTATAGTATTATCAATATATATAAAATGAAATTGCTAACAGTACACATGATTTCAAATATAATTGTAAATATTTTATGATGTTTATCTTTATTGCTTGTTTGACAAGGCTGTAAAATGAATCTTTAATTGCATTGACGGCTAATATGTGGCTTTGTTTTTTAAATGATCTTAAACAAGTATCCTGGTAGAACCTCTTTATCTACTCCAAACTTTAAGTGCAAGAAGTTTTTTCTTCAAAGGTTGTAAATTTCAATTATTTCCTGTTTATTCTGAATCTTCTTTGTTAATTCTAGGGTTTTTCTGAAAGAAGTGATGAATAAAGTTGCCTTTTTCATGAAGATCACTTTGTTGATGCATTGAACAGCCACTGATAAAGCACAGCCTTCAATATCTGAAAATGAATTCTGCACATTTAAATACTGTCATATTTTCAAACATTCAGTGTTGTTTTCTGAGTCATGAATAAACTTGCAGAAGAACATTTTCTAGCCAAGACTGTGTATCTTTTTTTTTAATTTGATAACGTTATTTTTACTGAATAAAATTGAGTATAAAGCATTTCATGCATTCCTTTATCCATTGTCCATTGCATCTACATTATACATAGTATTACATTTATGTGTAATTGCTAATGGTTATAATTAATACTGTTTTGTATATATGATTTATATAGTGTGTTTGACTTTTGTCCATGAATAAGGATAGAGTTTTGGCCTACTAGACTTTTGTCATTCTTTTAAAGATGTTTCACTTTAATTTGAGTTCAAGACCTAGCCTTGATTAAACCATAGAATGTTCTGGAGTCAAACTTGTTGACAATGTTTTGGAATTTTCCGATAGTGTTTCAGAAAATGCTATTGTGATATAGGTTAAGTGTAGATGCATAAAAAGAGGGGTTTTGTAAACAACATCTTCATTCCTGTTTAATACAAGTCTTTGGGAATCTATGATCAGAGTTTATAGTTCACATATATTTTGAGAGGTATTATGTATTGAAATGACTGATTGGAATTACAAAGTGTTCATTGACTTTTCAGACTAAAGCACTAATTTGGGGGTTAATGTGAATTCATTCAAAGACATTCTGGATTATATCATTGTGATACCTCAAGACTCTTGGTATATGAGCACATTTAATATTGGAATTTATTCAGAATATTGTTTACTTTTAGACCTGAGATAGAGCATTTAGGATTTTGGGGAATTTAGTTCACAATTACTCTAAGTTCCTTTAAATTTTTTATTTTTGTTGTTGTCATGGTTGTAGGGTTTAATGCCATTTTTCAGCACAAGATATGCTATACATGGTGGCCAGTATAAATGGTGGAGGAAGAGCCCCGGAAAACCCTGGAAAGAACCACGGACCCACAAGAAGCTACTGGCAAGCTTTCTCACATACTCATATTGGCTGAACACAAGAATTGAACCCACACAAACAGAGATGATATGGCAATGATCTGTAATGGCGAGTGCTTTAGACCACTCAGTCACTTGGGGACGCTTTTATTATTGTATTCTAGATAAATAAATTATTTGTTGATTTTACTAAACTTGCTGGTTTTGCTTCTATTGCATAGTTTCAGATCATAGGGTTGTAACAGTATGCCTCAAGTTCATTTTCGTTTTCAGAAATTATTATTGCTGCACATGTCTCTGACAGTTATTCAGTTTTATAAATTAGACTGTTTTCTTGACGTAAACTTTTTTAAAATTTTATTTATAGGACATGTGCAGTAAATGATAACTGTACTACATGAATGTCTTATTCATTTATGGTAAGATTGTTTTTGCTTTTTTTATTTATATATCGCCTTCAGTAATTTGTTCTAAGGGGTATTTGGAAATAGGATGGAAATTTAAGGGAAACTATAACAAATTGATAATCAATACAGCAAACACTTATGAAACATCATTGTTTGAGAAGAATATTGAAAAGTTACTACTTGATGCAAAGCATTATGCAGATTTCCACATGCGTTGATGCTAATTATTGGGAATTCAGACACATAACCATGCCACAGGCCACTACAGGCACATCAACTGTTTTAGTGCTGGATCTTATTTCAAAATTCTAGGGAAATAAATTATATGTTGAATTTTAGAAAACTTGTTGGTTTTCGCTCTTTTGTATTGCTTAGTATAAAGCCATAGAGTTGTAATAAGTGACAGATGGCATAAAACCCACTCTGTAATAAAATCCTTGACTGTATTCCATTGGTTATGGAGACATCCACATTTTTGTCACAACATAATGAGACATGCAAAACACATTACAAATACTCACAAATATCTCAACGTTTTTTAAAAAATGGTATTTTCAGTAGTAATAAAAAATATAGAATAAACTGAGACACTTTGGGAGTGATATATTTTTTTTAACACATTAACCCCTGGAGCTTTTTGTCATTTTTGCCTGAAAATCGAGTAGGAAACACATTTTGAAAGCTATTTCTGAATAGACTCGAAAATACCAAATCCCCGGTCATCTTTCAATAACATACTGCCTAGTTGTGTTAGAAACATTGTTTTTCATTGGCTTTTTGACTCGTGCATGAGCAGAAGGGTAAATGTTGGATTATTTTTAATTTTTAATTTTATTTTTTTATTTTTTTTGTGCTCGATGGAGCAATTATTTTTGTATGGAGACCACTCTTTATTCCAAATGCCCATCTTATCCTACTTTTTGCAAAGGCTCATCTGTCTGTTTGCAGTTCATACTGGTTTGCCTTAGATCTGAGACCAAAAAGTTTAAAATCTGGACACAAAATCTGATTCCAACCATGGGCGAATTTTGGGTTAAAAAAAGTCGGGTCCATAAAATGAGGTTTTTCTATCTGTATTTTGTAGTGCAACAAGATATTCCAGGTTATTTGGTATCATTGTAGAGCTACATCTGCCTCACTTTCTATAATACCACCCACTTTAGCGTATCATGCATGACCATAACACTACAGAGCTCGGCAGTAGGCTACTACCTCCTGCCCCGTAAAGTCGTCGCTTGGGGTTAATGTGTTAAAATCAACAGTATACATGTCGCTAGCATATTATCTGTATAACTAGTAAACAGTCCTGCTTAGAGCCCATGTAAAACTATCCCCAGGACAGTTTATATTGCTTATACAATAGATTTCCACACATTCAGCTAAAAGGTATGGTGGTCACACATAAGCAATTAACATTTAACAAATTACTTAATTGGCTTAGAGAATAGCTAGAGTGAAGCCTTATTAAATCCTTTAAATCAGAGATGCCTGCCTTAAAACAAAGTGATAAAACATAATTGCCTTGAATGAGAAATGATTAAGTCTTCATTATTAAAGATTATTGATAAGTTCATGATCAGTAGCAATGTTACTTTAAACTCTGATTTCACTCCATATATAAGACATCTGAGAATGTGTACAATTATATAACATCAGAACAATGTACAAGTGTGATTCTTTTTTGAAGGTAAAATGTTGAAATGCAGCAGTGATTCAGTAAAGGGTGATCTGCAAAGTGAGCAGAGAACCAAAACTAAATTGCAAACAGCTTATTGACATTAGTCATTGTGGATTGCAAACACCTTATTGACATTAGTCATTGTGGATTGCAAAGACCTTATTGACATTAGTCATTGTGAATTGCAAACACCTAATTGACATTAGTCATTGTGGATTGCAAACACCTAATTGACATTAGTCATTGTGGATTGCAAACACCTTATTGACATTAGTCATTGTGGATTGCAAAGACCTTATTGACATTAGTCATTGTGGATTGCAAACACCTTATTGACATTAGTCATTGTGGATTACATGACATCTGTTGACACAGCAATATGACCCAGCACATTTGACACTGTCAAAGATATGCAGATGTATTTTCAACTTCAACTAATACCTGGACCTTCAGTTTCTATAATATTTTGAATGCAATAGCATCTAGAACTGGTAAAAATATACGTAACATAAGACCATGTCCATTAGATGTGTATGAGACCGAAGAAAACCCAGCAAGATCCCTCGTGACTAATTAATTCCCTTGTGATGACTTACCTCCTTTGTGATGACTTACCTAAATATAAGTACCACTGTTCTCAAGATAATGTGATAAAACAATGTTCCTTTTTATCTTGTAACCCATGTCAAAAATCCAAAACTACATAAAAGGTAGTTCTTGCATGTACCTTTGGGAGCTAATACAACTGGTGATCTCATGAAATAAATGGTGATAGTAGAGAATCTCAAAGATAATAAAAGAATAACCAAGACATTATCAGGAAATACTGGTACACAAGATGACAGACCATGCTGTTCATGACTCCCTCCAAGCTTATATGACTGGCCAGAAGAATCTTCAAACTTGAACAAATATATTGCACAATAAAAAATCATTCAGAAATTTGCAATTTCAAACATTTTGACACCTGAAATATCCTCTAAGATGGGTTTTCTCAGAAACATTCTACAGCTTTTCCAAATAATCATTACCATCTTTGATTTACTGAAATTTCTTATCAGTTGATGCCAGTCCATTAAAACAGTCAGCTGCAGCATACCTATATGTTAATGTGTATCAACATGTACTGCAACACAAAGTCCCAGTTTTGCCCAGTCCAAGAACATGAACAAGCAGACTTCTATGGAGCTATTGATTTTGCAGCCAAACTTTAGTATTACCATCCTCAAATAACTCGGGATGAGCATGAAATTCAGCCAAATAGGAGGTGAATTCTCTGCTTAGAATTGGACTCTGTCTGCAGTCTTGATGCAATATTTAAACTCCTTGAAAACTGTAGTTTAGTCACTGTTTAGAAGCTTCATTCTGTGTGTAATTCTCATTCAGAAACTTCAGATTTGTTGTATTCTTTATTTACATCACACACCTATAAGCTTGAACTATTTAATCTGACATAGAGAAAATCTGGAATGCATATCTACAAATGATTGTGCTGTTGTCTTGATTTTGAAAGCAGTATTTAATTATTTCTTTCCGCAACTTTGGAAGTTTCAACTGTATGCTGAATCATTCAGCATACACTAAAGGTTTTGCTGTCTGTTTTATTGCAAATTGTTTTAATTCAAAATTGGCACTGGATAGGATTCTTTTTGCTGTTTTAGTGATGTGTATTGCTGTGGGATAGGCAGAACCTCATTCCTGCTAATGAATTATGACTACTTGAGCGAGATTTCTTTATCCCACACCAATGCACATATTATGTTAACTAGTGATATTGATTGCTAATCCACATACAATAAAATACAACCTTTAACACAGTCTATCAAAATTGCTGCAAATAATTGAAATTCATTTGCATGCAGGTCTAAATGTTACTGGCCCAGTTGCTTGGCTGGTAAATGGCTTGTTGTTGATGTGGGCTCAGTCATTAATTATCCATCAATGCCAATGTTCAGTTGGTCAGGATAAGATCAGTCTCACTGAAGGTACCAAACTTGTAAACAATGACTCAATCTTCAATGATTTGCATGCAAATATGTCATTGGACATTGGTAAGAATGTTCCTTTCGACCCTCTAACCCATCAGGCTATTAAGGACAATTGCAACATGGATTACTTTTTTTAATTAAGCAAGTTAACCATGAAGAAGTGTATAAAATGATAAGAAGTTTAAATTAAGAAAAAAAGAACAAGAGGGGATCAAATTCCTGTTAAACTGTTAACAGCTTGGGCATTAATCCCTGTGGAACATATTATAGATCTAATTAATGAAACTATATGATAAAATATTTTTCCTGATCATCTCAAGGAAGCTCAAGTAGTTTTGATTTTTAGAACAATCCTCGTGATGAAAGTAATGATAGATTTGTCAACATTTTTACTCATCATATCCAAACTGTTTTAGAAATCTATTGAGACCCAAGTTAGCATACTTTGTGAAAACATTTTTAGCAAACATTTGCATGCAATCTTAAAGGTCATGGTTGCCAGACCACTCTGTTATGCTTGTTTGAAGTGGAGGAAGGCTCTTGATGAAAACAAACAAGGATAGGCAAAACCTTAGTCTTGCCAGTGTATGACCACTTGAGTGAGATTTCCCTATTCCACGCCAATGCATATTCTATTAACCAGTGATATTGATTGCTAATCCAGATAAATAAAATACAACCTTTAACACAGTCTATCAAAATAGCTGCAAATTTTTTTTAAAATCATTTGTATGCAGCTCTAAATGCTGTTGGCCCAGGTGCTAGTGTGGTAAATGGCTTGTTATTGATGTGGGATCAATCATTAATTATCCATCAATGCCAATGTTCAGTTGGTCAGGATAAGATCAATGACTTGCTGAAGGTACCAAACTTGTAAACAATGACAGATAAATATGTGAAATCTTCAATAATTTGCATGCAAATGTGGTATTAGACATTGGTATCCTTTTGATCCTCTAACCCATCAGGGTATTAAGGCTATTAAGGACAATTATAGCAACATGGATACATATTTTTTAATTAAGCAAGTTAACCATGAAGAAGTGTATAAAATGACAAGAAGTTTTAATTAAGAATAAAGGAACAAGAGGGGATCAAATTCCTGTTAAACTGTTAAAAGCATGGGCACCAATCCCTTTGGGACATATTACAGATCTAATTAACAAAATTACACAGTGAAATATGTTTCCTGATTGTCTGAGGGAAGCTCAAGTAGTTTTGATTTTCAAAAGAACAATCCTCTTGATGAAAGTAATTATAGATTTGTCAACATTTTTGCTCATCATATCCAAACTGTTTGAGAAATCTGTTAAGACCCAAGTTAGTATACTTTTTGAAAACATTTTTAACAAACATTTGCATGGTTTCTTAAAGGTCATGGTTGCCAGACCACTCTGCTTGCTAGAGGAAGTCTCAGGATCAAAACAAATATTTAATTTTAGTCCAGATTGATTTATCCAAAACTTTTGACTGTCTCCATTATAGTATTCTTATTTGCAGGCTAATGACTTATGGTATGTCAGTATGTAGGGCTGTTATTGAGCTGATTATCTAATCATAAGCAGCAATTAAGTTGAAGGGTGTCTTGATTTGTCAGTTTCAAATTCCAGAAGAGGTTCATCAGGGGTCAATCCTTGGACTATTACTTTTTAATGCTTTTTTCAATGGTATCTTCTATTTTTATTAGATATGGTTTTTTGTATAGCTATGCTGATGATAACACTGTCCATTTGCTTACAATATTTTAACACTCTGATTAACATACTTGAAGCAGAATCAAAAATTCTCATTGACTGGTTCATTGCTAACAAAATGCAGTCCAACATTGAAAAGTTTCAAGCATTAGCAGTGGATAAAAAGAAATTCAGTATGAAGCCTGTACTAAACTTAATTGGTACTGTCATAAATTGTGAAGAAATTGTTAAACTGCTTGGAATTGACATAGACTATCAACTGCAATTTGATTCACACAAAACAAAAATTGATTAAAAACGTCTTTGTCAGGGTGATTATCTGTCTTGAAACTTATTGGTCATAGGCTAACTAGACTCAATAAACTAACAATCTCATGCATTTATCCTTTCCAATTTTAAGTTTTGTCCCTTAGCCTGGCATTTCTTTGGTGACATGAATGCACCTAAACTTGAAAAAATACAAGAGCATGCCCTATTATTTGTGTATGATGATTTTACAAGCATCTATTGTAAACTGTTATAGCAAAATTACTAACTGTAAAAGGGCACAGACTTTGGGTTATGGCTCTAGAGACATTCAAAATATTGAATAAGCATGCTCCCAAATGTTTGGTTCATTTAATGTTTTAAACACAATAAATATAATTTTAGATATTCAAATACAAGTATTTTAATGTCCCAAGAATTATAACTTCAAACTTTTTAGCAAAAATATATTTTAGATATGCACGTGCCACTCTAGTTTTTAAAAAACTTTGCTTGTAAAGGATAATTGTCACACACAGAGTTTTGCCTGATTTGTATTTTCTTATTAATATTAATTTTCATCTTAATCTTCATCTTCATCTTCTTCAGTCTATTCCCATCACTCATGCTTCCATCCTTAGTGGGTACTTCAACATTACTGTCAGTTTCAACCTAAAGCAGTTTAGAAATTTTTCCATCACAATACGACAGGAAATTTATCTTCCTATTGGTTAATTCTCCACATTTTCTGTATTTTTTTCTTGTTCTTGCCAGAATAAAATAGATGGCCAGGATAAAATATAACTGTCATTGAATCCTTCAGATATATATATATATATATATATATATATATATATATATATATATATATATTCAATACTGTTAAGCCATAAGACAAAAATAGCTTGGTTGAAGGACTGATGGATAAACTCAGAGTAAATCAGGCACATTTGATTGATTGAACACCTGTGATGATAGAATGAGAAAGAGAATTATCTTTATACTGGTCAAAGTGCCTCAGACATTGACCGGCATCAAACAAATAACTGTTTTCCTCATGGTACAGTTGTACCATCTATTATAAAAATAATGATTTGTTAATACTGACATACATCATCTATTTGCAGGTAGAAGTTCTTGTCAACACAGTAGATAGGAGCTTAGACATGACAAAAGGTGTAATCTCTTCTTCACTCTTGGACAAAGCTGGTAAAGGAATTCAAAGGGAACTTAAGCAATATCAAGGGAACATTGTGTTTGGTAAGGTTTTGAAAACTGGAGTGGGCACTTTGCCAAAACCATGCATGGCCATCTTCCATGGAGTGTTGTATAGTTATGAGGGACATTCAGATTGTCTTAAGGTGAGAAAGCAGTGAACAAAAAGTACAATTTTTTTACTGTCATAATTTTTTTCAGATGCCAAATCAATAATTATATTTGTTGATGTGCAAACATTTTGGGGCAAAGAAAATGATTCCCAACAAAGCAACTATATATAATATAAAACTTAATTAAAATATTTTGAAACCAGGTATTCAGATAAAACTAGAATTAATACCTTTGAATGTCAACTACTCATAGTAGTTTCATAGGCAGAATGTCATGGTGGTTTTCATTTTTGAAATACAGGTCTATATTAACTTTTCTTACATTTCTATAGCTTTATGCAGATTTTTACATGTGTCAGAATTAGGTCATCAAACCAGTAGATGGACAAGTTTTGATCAATAGATTAGCTTCTAAACCAATAGATTTTTGTCAATATTTTAAATGTAAGGGGATTGAAAACAAAACAAGTGCAGTTGTTTTGCAAGTAATCTCAAAATTCCTGGGGGCCCTGAGTGGCCAAGTGGTCTAAAGCACTCACCGTTACAGATGACTGCCATCTCACCTCTACATGGATTCTGGTCTCAGGTTCAGCCAATGTGGGTATCTGAGAAAGCTTGCCAGTAGCTTCTCATGGGTCTGGTTCTTTCTGGGGTTTTCTCAGGTTCTTCCTCCTCCATTCATACTGGCCACCATGTTTAGCTTATCTTCTGCTGACAAATTATATTAAACCCTACAACAATAACAACAGCAGCAACAAAATTCCTTCTTGTCCTTCTGCAAACCTTGGAGTACCAATCTGGGAATCCTAACTTTGCTATCATTGCATGACTTGACCAAGTTGTGTTGCATTGCAGCTAAATATGGTATGCTTTTTTTATGTTACCCTGTCTGTGTTATATTTCCAGCACATGCCATGATTTCATTTTCAGAATTTTTATCACCTTATTCCATGACCTCCTGACTTTGAGATTTTATCCATGTTGAGTTTCAACCAAATTTGACATGCAGCTTCCTATCGATATGACCTGAATAATTAAATTTCTATCCTTCCATGACTTCATTTAAAGGAGTTATGTCCCCTGATTGTCCTTCTTCCTGTCTTTGGTTTCTGTGGCATTACCATAAAAAGGAATGTTTTATTTCAATCAAATCTTGTATTAACCTTATACTCAACCTGTTTAGTGTCCTTTATTCTGTGTCATCATTAAGAAACGTTAAATAACGTTTGCACAACATGTTCCCAAAACATAAACTACACTATTGGCGAGGGTGCAAGTTAAAGAGGGAAATATAAAAAAAACAAGACGTGATGCCATACCTGCTGGATAATGAGAAAACGGGGGTATACTGGGCTATTTAATGGCAGAATACTTTTTTTTATAACCTTGATCAGAATAATTGTCAATTAATCCATTTTTCTAATGAAGTTGTTCATTTTTCTGTATAAATTACCTTTGTTTTCAAGGTTCCCAATCTCTGAAAGATTGTTATCATTATTCCAACTGGTCAACAACCTTCACATGTTCACAAAAACATGGTAGTGTCTGTAATAGTGCATATATGTAGATAATATTTGTTTGATTGATCAGTTGAAATGAGTTTACCTTATTCAGGTAGGATTGTCATGTGTTTTAACTTTTCCTTTATTTTAGTCCTTTATTTGATACAAAAATGTAATTAAGATGATAATACAAAGAAGGTCTGTTTTTCATTCAGTGTTACAATACAACAAATACTTTCGTAAGTCAGACCGCAAAGCATGGTTGGAACTTAGTTACAGGTATATTCTCACAGACATTTCAATACAAGAATGCACATTGCATTAATATGATCATTACACACAAAATGAACTAGAAGATACAACTAAAACATGAATTTCACTTGACAAGCCTATTTAATTGGTATTTACTTATTAAAGTGCTGCCTCCAGGGACATTAGTAACATTTTCTTTGATACTGAATATTGGTATTTAAGGTGTACCAAGAATATCATTTGAAAAGAAAATT
This sequence comes from Sinohyriopsis cumingii, assembly GCA_028554795.2. Taxonomy (NCBI): domain Eukaryota; kingdom Metazoa; phylum Mollusca; class Bivalvia; order Unionida; family Unionidae; genus Sinohyriopsis; species Sinohyriopsis cumingii. Next base: position 225,633 of record JAPYKE020000319.1, on the reverse strand, counting down.
TAACAAAGTATATATGACTTCATATTATTCTTAAGTACAGAGTATCAATTCAAAAGTGTTCTTCATGGTATAGCAGTGTTAAGGACCATCTTTGCACTACTAAAAGAGACCGTCGTAAAGCTGAAAGGCTTTGGCTTTCCACCAGACTCACTATTCATAAGCAGATCTATAAAGCCGAATGTCACAAATATAGTCAATGCAGCGAAATCAGCCCACTACACTACTAAGATCACGGAAAGTTCCAGCTGCAAAGAGCTCTTTGAGATTACTAACAAGCTAATGTCAAGGAACAAATGTACATCCAACTATCTTCTCTCCAGTCGACCTTCCGGACATGTTTGCAAATTTCTTCTGTGACAAAGTACAAACCATTAGAGAGAAGCTTGACACCACAATTTCAGTTGACTCGTCATCACCATACAGTAGGGATACAGAATTTGAGTGGCAACCATTACCAGCATTTGAACCTGTCTCTATGGATTTTGTACATACAATCCTGATGAAGAGTGCACCAAAGTCATGTGAACGTGATCCAATTCCAACATCACTGCTGCTTGAGTGCTTAGATTCAGTATTGCCATCACTAATTGATGTTATTAATACCTCTCTCTCATCAGGGGAATTCCCATCATTTTTCAAAACTGCCTTTGTAAAGCCTCTGCTGAAGAAACCAACACTAGACCATAATGATTTAAAGAACTACTGCCTAGTTTCTAATCTCACATTTATATAAAAAATCTTAGAAAAGGTTGTTCTATCCCAGCTTGTATCTCGTCTGAATCCAAACAGTCTTTTTAGCCATGTACAATCTGCATATCGCCCTTGCCACAGTACTGAAACCACTCTTCTAAAAGGAGTTACTGAAATTCTCTCTGCTTTGGATAGCGGAAAGATTACAGTCCTCACCCTTCTTGATTTGTCTGCAGCATTTGACACAATAGACCATGATATATTACTTCACCATCTTCAGCATGTATTTGGCAGTCATGATACAGCCTTACTGTGGTTCAAGTCCTACTTGGTCAACAGGACACAAATTGTGTCTGTAAATGGAATACACTCCAGCCCAGTTGAGCCAAGTTGTGGTGTTCCACAGGGGTCTGTTCTCGGACCTGTTCTCTTCGTTCTGTACACTCAGTCGCTCTCAAGTGTCAAAGATCATCATCCAGTGTCTCATCAATCGTACGCTGACGACACCCAAATATACAAATCTAGCCACCCAACTGAAGTTGACACTACCATCCAAGGTGTAGAGAGGTGCATTTCTGATGTGAAATCATGGATGACATGTAACAAGCTGCAGATGAATGATGATAAAACTGAGGCCATTCTGATCACAACACATAGGGTTTCTTATTCACATCCTTTACCTCAGACAATAAATACCAGCAACACCAACATTAAATTCACACAGTCAGTATGAAACCTAAGTGTTATTCTGGACAGTACTCTCACATTGCACCAACATGTCATGAACATATGCAAGGCTGCATATCTTGAGCTGCGATGCATCAGCTCCATTCACAAATATCATTCAGTTGATGCCACTAAAACACTTGTGTGTTCATTAGTACTTTCAAGACTGGACTATTGTAATTCAATTATGTCAGGTTCATCTCAATATCTACTCCAAAAACTTCAAAAAGTTCAAAACACAGCTGCTCGGATCATACTTAGAATACCACAATCAGAGCACACCTTCCAGCTGCTCTGTACCCTACACTGGCTATCCATTTCATCCAGAATCAAACACAAAATTTGTTCTCTGTGCTACATTTCACTGACGGACTCCAGTCCAACATACCTATCCGACCTCACCCATGTGTACACGCCAGCCAGATACTTACGCTCCTCTTCTGACAATCATATACTTGTTATTTCCACTATGAATACAAAGTCATATGGACAGCGTTCTTTTGCATACCAGGACCCAGTAACGTGGAATGAATTGCCCACTGAATTTAGACACAAAGACACAGGAATCACATTCAAGAGTGCTCTCAAAACTCACCTATTTTGACTGCAAGAACAAATTGAAAGATCTAATAATGTTTCCTACCTTAAATGTTCTCAGCATGTTTTTTTATGTTTTCTAATTTCACGATGTTTTTATTTGTAATCATATCATTATGTTTTTTGTCTTTTAGGTGTTGTCTAATATTGTAAATTGCTTAGAGCTTCTAAAGATTATATGCTATACAAAGTCCTCATTATTATTATTATTATTATTATTATTGAAAGTTGAGAATTTCATAATGTTGATTCAAATTTCCAGGTCCCATCTACTGTTTTCAAAACAAGTAATATATCAAGGTTTCAGTTACCAATTTACTTAACTTTAGGTTCTTTGGCATAAAAATTGTTGGATTTTACATGAATTATACACATCCAGATTTACTTCCAATGCTCCATGAGATCATTTACAGAAGTAGTTGACTGTGATTGCTTGTCCTCCTAACTGCTTTTTTTTGGCAGTAAGTTCATTAGGTCATGTTTTGGGATTATATAACAGAAATTTTGGAGTGTCACTATATTGGGATTATATAAAAACATTTCAGAATATCAGTGTATTGTGTTTGCATAACAAAAATTTCAGATTGTCATTTTTGAATTATCCATATTTAACATATTTAACAGTGGCATGATTATCTTTCAAAGAAATTATTTTATATTTATATTTGAATAAGTTGTAAAATGGTCACTGGGACCAGTTCTAGGAACAGAGGTGTTTGATAGTTTTCAAGATTACTGCAGTAAATATGATCAGGGAGTGTGGTTGAGTGATGTATAATTCTAGTGTGTTCCCTAACTACTTGGTTTAATCTGATAACCAAATTTATTGGACCTGTATTTTGAATAAATTTTGATTAAATTCCTATCATATAAAAATTTCTTTTCTTTAACTGAGTATATTTTCATCAATGCTTTCAAAATTAAATTTTTACTGACTTTTAGCTTTAGGGTTCTGATAAGAAATCAAGTTAGGAATGGGAATTTTACACAGACTTCTACCCTAGTTTGTCAATATCACATGACATGTAGCTTGCATGATCTAAGACATAATTTAAATATAACTGCAAGAATGATGATAATCATACCAGTTTAACTGCATGTTAAATATCGACAACTAATCTCAGAGAATTCACAGAATAACTTCATCAAACCACAATTAGAGTTGCATTTTGAGCACATGTTCTTGTGTTAGGCTTGCACTGTGGTTGTCCCATTATGCTCTTTTTTTCATCACGCACAGCCACATGGTGTCAGTGGGAGTCTTTGATCTCACAAGCAGTTGCCAATTCTATGATGTATTTCCCTGCTTTAAGTGAACCTTCTTTTCCAGGTGTTTAAAAATTTCCTCGCTGGCTGTCTTGAAGATGCAAACAAGAAGTACAGATCAATTGCCTTCCCACCAATTGGGACAGGAAAACTATGCTATCCAAAAGATTTAGTGGCTTCGATAATGTTTCAAAGTGTGGCAAACTTTGAAAAAGCTCATCCCACATGTAAACTGGAAGAAGTGGTATTTGTGATTCATGAGAAAGATCAAGAAACATTAAGGGCAAGTAATCATAACTGCAAAATGATTTTTTTTATTTAAATGAAATCAGCTTTATTATTATGATTTTGATACTTAAATTTGTGGATTTGGGAAGGCTTCTATATAATCATTCTTAGTGACTTTACATTTTATTGTTTGCTGCAACTGTGACATCCACCAAATTTCTTGCTGCGTTTATCTGGTGATAATTCCATTCCTGATGATGAGCTCATCTGCCACTTTTAATTTTTTTGGCTTGTTCCTATGTCAGGATGTTTCATCCAATGAGAAGCCTATTTTCAACTTTACACAATTTTATGTCCATTTGACTGATCATGGGAGAAATATTGTATATCACAAAAATTGTCAATATATTCTTTATCCATTGCTTTCAAAATGAATATAAGTCTGCTGTTAGTTATTCAGTGAATGCAGTTACATGTACATAATTAATTTGTTCGACTAACCTAAAAAAAACAACAGATATCCCCTAAGGACTTTGCACTGTAAATTGCTGAATGGAAATACTCAAATGCTGTGATAATAGGAATTCATCAATTGTAGAATGTGGCATATTATACAAAAGATAATATTTTTTTTAACTGTTAGTCTTTAAAGTGCTTGTCACAAGTTGCACCACTAATAGTGGTCTCATGGAACTTCTTGCAACATACATCTTTCTTTAGGAAGGCAATTTTGACATGTCTAGGTACTTCAGCTTGACTTGAATGGTTGTGGAACTAAAGTTGATTGGCACATTGGGTCCAGGAACAAGCATTCTATCATCGTTTTTACCTTGTAATCATCATGAAAGTTTTACAAATGCTTGTTTAAAATATGGACTACCTATAAAAACACTCCAAATGGCTGACTCTCACTATAATTCATCTTCAGATGTCAGTTTCATGCTGCAATACTGGCTGATGATGGCAATCATTTTTAAAGTTTGAAGTTTATCTGATTATTAGTGCTTGGAAAATGTTACTGGAAATATTAGTGAGTGATTTTAAGCCAGAAATTGATGCTGAATATGAGTCCAGTGTTTATGCTTGATGAGCAAAAACAGACTTACTCCAGAAACACTCATAGAAGATATAATACAAAGTGTCTTTCTGCCTATGTCTGTGCATTTGTTAATTCATTCAGTTTCTGATTTTGTAAACTAGTCTCTGCCTATTCAGTTACAGCAAGTTATCAGTTGTGTTGAGTTAAACTCTTAGAAATAATAGTTTGGATGATTGGAGAGGCCTAAATATTAAATGTGTGCTTCACTTTGAAGTTGACACATTGACTATTTTGTCAGGGGTACATGATCCAGCAGTAATATCAATATTTGCATTTCTCAAATACTGTAACATGTAACTCATCCAAAGAAGTTCTAACCTACAGGGTCAAAGGTTGAGCACTTTGATAGAAAGTTTAGCCTAATAATCAAAGGAAATAAAATTTAAAAAATCTGTGATGGACATGCTGTAATTTCTCTTAGTGTTCGGACACTGTTTGTTTAAAGACAATTTGTTTGTTTTTTTTTGTTGTTGGCCAAACTCATATTCTTATGCTTAGTAATATTTGGTTATCATTTTAAAGAATTTTAATTATGTAAAAAAAAATTTTGGACACAAAAGCAGCTCTTCATTTATACAACAAGAAAGACCAGCATTGCATTCAGAAAGTTGGGGATTAGTTTGTAATTGCAGATATTCTTGCTAAGTTACACAGATGATCCAGAATTGATGAAAATTGGAAAAACCACATGTCACTATTTATCAGCTATCCAATGCTGATACAATGAATATCATCTTTTTAAAATTAAATAACATACATGTTGATAACGTGGCTACAAAAATCTCAAATATAAAGTCGTTAGAAGATTCTTTATTAAAAAATTAAGCATTACAGTGAATGAGCACTGAAGGGTTTTGGAGGGGGAGTGGGCAAAAACAGACTAAACCATCATATTTTTCCTTTACGATGAAAGGTCTTTAATTTTTCAGTTCTTGCAAAATGTTGTTCTGTGGATTGAGAGGAATCTTTTAGTTTTGCCAGAGACATTGAGCAGGGTTTATTTCATGGATAGGGACCTTATATTTATATTGAAACTGTGGAATGTTTGAACTTAGTTCTGTAATTTGCATTGTTCTAATCAGAGACAAGTAGACTTTCTCCCATCCAGATCAAGATTTTTCATTTGTTTTGACACTTCGTTGAAACTGTAGACATTTTGTATGTGTATTCCTTTATGATGATGGGCTTTTTTGTCTTTGCTGCTCAGTGATGGCAGCCCATTGCATGGCGAGTTATGTATACTGGTATGTTCCTGTTGGCATTTTCTGTTGCTGTATTTGTGCCACCATGCTCATTTTGGGTGTGACCCATTTCTAGAAATGTTTGTTTAGCTGGTGTATGGTTGAATGTTTGTAAGGCATACCACACCACTGATACAGATGAAGTATTTTTGCTTTGGCCATGACAGTTGTCTGAATAAAAATGCAACCCTCCCACTATCACAACAAAATTTCAAAAATTTGTAGATGTATGACATAGTTTCTTCTAGATATACTCTTATTCCTTATGATACTGCAAGACAAGAATATTTACAAATTATTCAGCTTGCACAAACTAATTTGCAGACTCATCTTAGATAATGCTGAAAACATCCCAAATGCAATAAATGATATTAAAATGTTATCAGTAAGTGAATGAGTAATTTTTAGAAAGCCTTGGCGTATGCATAAAGTTTCAAACAATATGGCCCCATTATATCTCAATGAAGTATCTCATTTTAGAACACAAGGCAACACTCCCCATTAAGATCAGTTTGAGCTAACTACACTGGTCAACAGTGAAATCATTACTGACTTGAAAAGGCCCTAATCTGTAGTATTTTGGTGTGCTGAACACGAATATAACCGTGAAAAATTTGTATTGGCTCTCGTTTTGAAGATATTCATATACCTCATTTTCTATGTTTCACTGTATAAATTTCTCCAGTAGGACTGCAGCAACATCTGGAATAATGATGTAACATTGCATAATACCATCATGCTCACATCATCCACAGTTGATTGCATCATTTTCTGATGCAATACTAATGCCATGCGGCTGCTGAAGTAAGTTGACGTCAGCAGTGTACTATACATGTGTAGGCCTATTATACTAATGCCAGGCGGCTGCTGAAGCTGACGTAAGCAGTGTACTATATAAAGCCCAATCAGATAGGTTCAGCATTTAAAATATTTTAGACGTTGTGCGAGACAGTTCAAGCTACTGTTACATAAAACTTATTATTTTATCCATTTACGTACAATAAAGAACAGTAATGCCTCGAAAGTGTGTTAATACCGCGGACAATTTTTGCTATATTTGTGGGGAAGTGACATTTGCCAACCAGAAGAAAAGTATCAATTCTCAAGTGAAGAAGGCATATCATCTTTACTTCGGATGCAAGGTTGGTGACCAAGACAAGCCTTGGGCTCCGCATATATGCTGTGCTACATGTACAACACAGCTTTCACAGTGGTTGAATTGCAAAAGGTCATCAATGCCGTTTGCAGTCCCAATGGTGTGGAGAGAGCCAAGCAACCACCTAAATGACTGTTACTTCTGCTTGGTTCCTCCTCTTTCCGGCGGAATAACGAAGCGAAAGAAGTCGAGAATAGTCTACCCAAACATTCCGTCTGCATTGAGACCAGTTCCACATGGTGAGGGACTTCCTATTCCAGAACCTCCAGCAGAATATTCTCTTGATTCATCTGACGAAGACAAAGGTGAGTCGACCTGTTCTTCTCCTGGTCCATCAGCATGCAGTGATCCAGATTTTCACTGTGGTGCATCATCAACCCCACACAGAATAACACAGGAAGAACTAAATGACCTGATTCGTGATTTGGACTTATCAAAGAACAAGGCAGAATTGCTAGGATCAAGACTCCAACACTGGAATCTTCTAGAAGAAGATGTCACAATTACTGCATATCGAAAGCGCCACCAGCAATTGGAGCCTTTCTTCAGAAAGGAAAGTAATCTGATATTCTGTTCCGATATTGAGGGCCTCATGAATGCTTTAAAAATCACTCATGACCCACAAGAATGGAGACTATTTGTGGACTCTTCGAAACTGAGTCTCAAGGCTGTGCTTTTGCACAATGGAAACATTCTTCCATCTATTCCAGTAGCGTATGCTGTCCACATGAAAGAGACATACGATAACTTAAGGCAGCTACTGAATTCCATTGAGTATAACAAGTACAGCTGGCACCTCAGTGGTGATTTGAAGGTAGTTGCCCTTTTAATGGGACTGCAGCAAGGATATACAAAATACATGTGTTTCTTATGCGAGTGGGATAGCCGAGCAAGGGAAATGCACTACATGAGGAAGGAATGGACTCACAGGCAGAATGTAGCCATTGGAGAGAAGAATATCCAACACCCAGCTCTGGTTGAGGCTCAGAAAATCTTGCTACCACCCCTTCACATCAAACTAGGTTTGATGAAGAACTTCGTGAAAGCCATTGACCGGACTTTGCCAGCATTCCGATACCTGCATGAAAAATTCCCTCGACTCAGCGAAGCAAAGATTAAAGAGGGAGTTTTTGTGGGTCCTCAGATTCGAGAGCTTTTCAAAGATGACCGGTTCAACAACTTGCTGGAAGGTGACGCGAAACAAGCATGGAATGCTTTTCGCCTAGTTTCTACAAACTTCCTCGGAAATGTTAGGGCAGAAAACTATAAGGAACTAGTAGAAGACATGTTGATGAAGTATAAGAAACTTGGCTGCAATATGTCTCTAAAGATTCACTTCCTTCATTCCCATTTGGATTTCTTTCCTAGCAACTGTGGTATTGTTAGTGATGAACACGGCGAACGTTTTCATCAAGATATCGCAACAATGGAACAAAGATACCAGGGAAAATGGTCCACTACAATGCTGGCTGACTACTGCTGGACACTCCTCAGAGATGCTCCCGAACAGCTGTACAAGAGACAGGCGAAGAAATCTAAGATGTAGTCAATTACTTGATTTTTTATAGGTAGGCTATTACAGTTGACCTTTTACTATTGGAATGCATTTCGTTATGTAAACATTAATTTCTTGCAGATTACAAAAAAACTAGAGCCAATTTTGCAATTTGACTGTCATATTCGTGTTCAGCACATAAAAATTGATAAGAATTGACTAATTTTATTTCAGTAACATGACTTTTGTAAAAATTTGTTGTCCAGTGCTATCTTTCCATCCCAAAACCAAAAAAAGAACTCTTTAAGAAAAGTTTTCAATATTCAGATACACTAATTTGGAACTAAATCCCAAAGGAAATTAGAGAAAGTACAGATATAAATGCATTAATTATAATCTAATTCAATGGATGAAGAGTGAAACCTGTTCAATTTAACAAATGCTTTACAACTTAAAGCATGAATTCACTAACCTTCCACTCAGTTGTCTCACTGCTTTCATACTCTATATACACAGTGTTCCTAGCTGGAGCATGTTCATAAAAATTTTCTGTTTATTATGTCCATACATAAATGTATTTTATTATCAATGAGTGTGTGTTTTTAACTATGTACATGTACTTTGTAAATATACATATAACAGAAGGCCACAATGCAGATTAGTTCCATGCAATGAATTGTGTCACACTATTTAAATAAAGTTATTATTATTTGAATTTCCAACATTGTAAAATGTAAGGTTAAAAGTGCTTCTCTGAATCTTTTTTTATCATAGTGGCTGATTTGAAACTTTTCAATGTTGTAAGGACCCCTTGTAAATCAAATCAAGCTGAAACAAATTCATCCTGAGGCTGTACCACCTGTTCTTTGTCTTTAATTTTGTTTTTTTATTTCTTTGTATCTGATTTAGAATATTCTTGTGTTTTGTGCATAGATTGCACTGATCCTTAAAAGGGTTATGAAATGCCAAACTGAACTCCTTATCAAAAGTTGTAAATAGGTACTCAGACTGAATTAGTAATTAATTCATCAGAGACCCCACAAATTTGTAATTAAACCCCAGTTTTGACACTTATATTTGTTTTTTGACTTAACCTGACCCTCAGTTCTGACACTAATTGGATTTTTGACTCTCAATTCTTGTGACCATAGGGGATACACTGATCTGTACATTTTTTTACATTAAGTCCAGGGGATAAATACATTTTACTGGGGAACTGACTTCTAACATATGGGAAAGACTGGATGTGTTTTTTAATTTTGGCCTGATAATCTTGTGTTTTGTATTGTTTTAGTTTGTTTGAATGTTCCTTCCTTAGAACCGCTCCGGTGGCCTAGTGGTTAGAGCATCCTTCTTGGATGTGGGGGGTCATGGGTTCGATCCCCAGCTGAGTCATACCAAAGACTTACAAAAAATGGCACTAACAGCTGCCTTGCATGGCGCCCAGCATTAATAGGTTAGAGTTAGGACTGGTTGGCCTGGTGTCAGGATAATGTGACTGTTTGGGACATCATGCTACATGTCTGCGGCATGATGCCCCAGTGCTAGACATCACTATAAACTGCCACACTGCAGACATCGTAGCGATATGACAGAAAAATTGTTAAAGCTATGTTAACAATCCAAATTACATCACATCACATCCTTCCTTAGAAGAAGTCTCGCAACCACCACCTTTTTTGATACAGCTGTGTAAATATTTTGGTTACATATACCTAGGGTATGAAAATAGAATATCTTACAGACTTTGTGTTCCAGATTATGCACCAAAGGGTACAAATATTGCAAGATGCCTTCTACTTGTAGACACTGTCTATTGCTTGGTTTCTTATAATTTTATATACATAAGAAGAAAATTTTCTTTGCTATGTCACCTGATGAATGAATGAAATAATTTTTTTTCTTTCTTCTTGTGGCATTTTTTTAACCTGTAACTAATTTTTGGCTAGAGTTTCTTAGAAATTTTCATACATTTCACTGCCAGCAATCGTCTTCTTGATTTTCTTTACTTCATTTCCACGCTGCCCCTCTTGTGTGTGTGTGTGTGTGTGTGTGAACCTAACATAGACAGTTTAGTGCAATACTTAAGTTATAACAGTATTGTAGGAATTTACTGGAGATAAAGACAGTAAATGCAAAAAGTGATGAATCTATTACAGTAGTATGCATTAAGGGCTAAATATTTGAAACAGATGTGCAAATTTTATTTTGAGTATTAGATTGAGATTGGAAAAATTTTCTTTAAATATTTTTTTCAAAGGTCATCTATTTGCATTATTGCAAAATGAAGCAAATTATCATTTGTATCATTCTACCCATACATTAGGAAATTGTGGAGTCTGTGGCATTTGTGCATAATAATGACTAAGATTTTGGTACACAATAATGACTAAAAAGTTGCATCATTTACAAGAACTTGGAAGGTATGGTCCTTTTGTTTAAATTACTGTAAGTCAAGAAAATTTTTTAGGATAACAAATATCTTATTTAGTGGTAGATCAGCATCTATGAGTAAGACTGTGAGATGGGCCAATTTATACAATTTTTATTACATTAAGATTGAGATATCTCAGCTATGCATTTAAAACTTTTTCAAACTATTTTAATTTACACAAGGAATAGGCACATGGATTGATTCCATATTTGGAGTGAATCAGTTTTATTTGATACTGTCCAAAAGTAATTTTGATAATTTTAAGATCTTATCATTATGCAGTAGTATACATTTGTACCAATCACTTTCTCTGTTATACATTTGTACCAATCACTTTTTCTGTTATACATCGTTACCAATCACTTTCTCTGTTATACATTTGTACCAGTCACTAAATGTTATACATCTATACCAATGACTTTCTCTGTTATACATCTGTACCAATCACTTTCTCTGTTATACGTGTGTGCCAATCACTTTCTCTGTTACACATTTGTACCAGTCATTTTATCTGTTATACATCTACACCAATCACTTTCTCTGTGATATATATTTGTACCAGTCACTTTCTCTGTTATACGCTTGTACCAATAACTTTGTTATACATTTGTACCAGTCACTTTCTGTTACTCATCTGTATCAGTCACTTTCTGTTATACATCTGTAGCAATCACTTTCCCTTATACATCTGTACCAGTCACTTTCTGATATACATCTGTACCAATCACTTTCTCTGTTATATATTTGTACCAGTCACTTTGTTATACATCTGTACCAGTTATGTTCTTTTATACATCTGTTCCAGTCACTTTTTGTTATACATCTCTCACTTTCTGTTATACATCTGTACAAGTCACTTTCTGTTATACATCTGTACCAATCACTTTCTGTTATACATCTGTACCAGTCACTTTTTGTTATAAATCTGTACCAGTCACTTCCTCTGTTATGCATCTTTACCAGTCACTTTCTGTTATACATCTGTACCAATTACTTTCTCTCTCATACATCAGTACAATGACTTTCAGTTATACATCTGTACCAATGACTTTCTGTTATACATCTGTACCTATGACTTTCTCTGTTGTACATTTATACCAATCACTTTCTCTGTTATACATCTGTACCAATCACATTCTCTGCTGTACATCTGTACCAATCACTTTCTCTGCTATACATCTGTACCAATCACTTTCTCTGTTATACATCTATACCAATGACTTTCTCTGTTGTACATCTATACCAATCACTTTCTCTGTTATACATCTGTACCAATCACATTCTCTGTTATACATCTGTACCAATCACTTTCTCTGCTATACATCTGTACCAATCACATTCTCTGCTATACACCTGTACCAATCACTTTCTCTGCTATACATCTGTACCAATCACTTTCTCTGCTATACATCTGTACCAGTCTCTTTGTAATACATCTGTACCAGTCTCTTTATTATACATCTGTATCAGTCACTTTTTCTGTTATAAATTTCAGGTGTTCGAAGAGCTTTATAGGAGATGTGTTGGTAAGTGCTGAAATGTACAACTGCCAGCTTTAATTCAATGCATTGATTTTGGTATACAAAAATACACTTTGATTCTCACTGTTTGTGGTAGGTACATTTTCTTTTTCATTGTGTGGACATTTTATTAACAATGATGGATTGCAAACCAAGAAACTTAATTTTTTCAAAGCTTTTTATAAAGCTGATACAAAATCTTGGATTTTTTTATTATTTTGAAGCAATATTTGCCTATTTTTTCAATGACTTCCAGATTTGTTTTGTTTGTAAATCCCCAGTACATAGATGTTTTCCAGGGAACCATCCCAGAATCTACCTTACTAACAGTAACTTATAATGCAAGTAAAACTTCAATAACTTATGCTTTATTCACTCAGAAAGCTGGTATCATTTGAAATATCAGTTACTAGGCCCTCATATTCATTCTTTTTATATATTAATCACACCATGGGGTCTAGCCTGGTTATTGGAAACAACGGCTCCGGAAATGCAGGTTATGCATAACAATTTCCATAAATGAGTGTTAAGAGATAGTCAGTATTATTTTTCATTGAACAATAAAATATATTGCTGTTTTTTGTTATATCCCTAGGCTCATGGTATGCTTCTTTCCCTTTTTTTCTCACAGTTCCATTGTAAATTGATTGAAAATGTTCACCTAATTTTTTTATTAGAATGGTGAATACTCTGCTGTAGATATCTAATACATTATGTTGAATATTTCAATATTTTTTTAATGGCAATATTGCATGTTAGATGTATAATAGTGATAAATTATCAATTTCTAATGAAGCTACTGTCTGCAAAGAAATCATAAAACAGGTCATGATTTGAAAGATTTAAGTACTTTCATTAAGTACAGTTGGTGTATCACATACAAACCACCATATGCTAAATGTTTGAAAATTAGAAGAAAATGAAAATGCTAATGCAGGAACAGCTAGTAAATTCCTTAGTTGGTTATTGTACCTGTAATATATTAACTGAACTGTAACAGTAGAGGTTAATCAGTCAGAAATATTGCATGCACAGAGTGTGACATGGCAAGTCTAATTACATCATAATGTTTCCAGTTTCTAATATCTAGTGACACATATGGGGTACACTTGCTGATCAACACAAATACATTTTCCACTTGCTTTTGCATAATCTCTATGTATACCTTTAATCCATTTGTCTCTTTCATCGCCCATGTCATGCAGTAACCTGAGCATCAGTGGTACAGATTGTCGGTTTCACTTGGACATTTAGTATTGAACATGTGTCTTGCTAGCATTAAAGTCATTTGATGCAAAGCCATAAGAGGCCTGGACTATTAAATGAAAAAAATAGGGCTTGTTTCTCTTTGTATGCATCTGCTTATGGTTTGCCTAAAGTATTAGTTTTTATTTAATGATTCCCTGAATTTCATTTGATCTTCAGTGCATGATATATTCAATACACTGACCTAGTTTTGATATCAGATATGTGATATTCAGATATCAGATGTCTGATTTTAGGGTATACTAATGAGCCTATTTTTATAATATGTTGGTTCATTCGCATGCTTAAAGAATGATATATTCGAAGGTACTTTAGTGCAGTTCTTAAATTTATTTAATAATAAATAAATAGAAAACAATGCATTGTGGATGAAAAGACATTAAACACTGTAAGCATATTTCTCTATGGCAAAGGTGATGTTAATTTGATGATTAGGGATATTTAATATGGGCATTATTCTAGGAGACACCCTGGATCATTTTGGTTATTTGTAAACCATGTACAAGAGACAATTTCATAAATGCTGAAGCATTAATTTGGTTTTGCTTTAATTTGGTTCATTGAGACAAGTAGATTTACTGGTCATAGACCAGAAGTCTATGCCAGTAGCCTATTTTTGTTGTCATTTTGTCATCTGTATATTAGAACAAGATTTTTATTGTTATTCCTCATAAACTATTTGCAGGATTGCCATGGTCTTTTGCACACACACATTCATTCCAGTTCTAGTTAGTTCTAAATGATAATGGTGCCCCTCAGGCAGCCAGTATCATAATATTATTCTCACACCATCCCTTTTGTTTGTACCACTCTACCTATTTTAAACAAAAGGCATTAAGTATATTAAAAATGTACAAAGCTTTGTCATTTCATTGATTTATAATTTTAACCTGATTGTCACCAGGGTGTCCCATACATTGTCAGCTTGTTGACATTTGGAATCAAACAGGAGTTTCTTTTGCAACTTAGACACCATATTTGCTTGGGCCAGTCTGTGTTTTCAAGCAACAGATGTAGTTTACTGTCTTTGAAAATAATTCCGTAAATATTGGATTTACTTCTCTTTGAACAGAATTATGCAAGAGTTTCTCCTATTTATTTGTTCAATTTATGTTAAAAATATTAAAACTAGACACTGCAAATATGTATTTTTACTGAAATAAATTATTCTAGAAACTATAAATATACAGTGAGAGGTCTGTCTGCTTTTATTGCATCGGAAGCTTCCATTTGTGTTGAAATACCAATAATTCAACATGTTAGAGACCCCTTGAAGACAGGTTAAAAATTATAAATCAGTGAGTGAAATTACTTGTTTTGTGCTTTTGTATCCTGATGCTTTTCACTTTTAAAATCATTAGGTAGGTGCAAACAGGTGGGAGGGTATGTGAATACCATATCATGGTGGCGATCTGGAAATCATGTTAAAAATCCTCTTCTAGAAGGAAGAGTGATATCAACAAGGGTTTTTTACAGGAAGACTTGTTATAATGTCTGGTTAGTCCAATATGGAAATGGTGCTGATCTGACATCCATGCCATGGTAGCCATCTTTAAAATCTTGTTATCACTGCTTCTTCTGAGTGGATGGTTGCATGAAAACTGGTTTCTTCAAAAAGACATTTCGTATTATGTCAGGTTTGTCCTAATTGAAAATAGTGCCTCTGTGCATCAAGTATGGCAACCATTCTGACCAATTTGAAATATCATTATCACTGCTCCTTCAAAATAGATTGTCATATTGGCATGAAGGTTTCACTTAAAGACTTCTTGTGCAGTCCTGTTGGTCTTAATAAAAATACCATTGATCTTCATGCATGAGACAGAAATGACTGGTCATGTCAGGACAAATCAGGAGATTTCCAAACATTGGTAAAAGGTTGACCTCAAAAGCAGGATGATTTTCATCCACCACCTTTTTAGCATGCAAAATGGACAAAAATTATAATCGAACAAATTTGTTTTTTTAAATATTAAAATATGCACATCATCTCATCATATCAATCCTTTACCATTACTGTAGTTTTTTGCCATACATGTATGTACCAGAAGCATTTTTAGCATTTCTTAGGAGATCATTGCATGGATTATATTGGTGACAGTCCTCATCACTTGTAATCCTAACACTTAGGGAATGATGTACAAGCTGTTATTGGATCCAAGTTTTCATCATTTAACATAAAATTCCCTATTATGGGGTATATCATGTAGAAAAAGATTTGACATTCTAGAAAATATGTTTGTGTGTTTTCTTGCACAATTCATTAGGTGGAAAAATAAAACAGTATGTATATGCAGTAGGTATTTAGTATTGGTTTAAACAAATGAGGTTTTCTTACATGATAAGGCTGGTTCCAGCTGGTTTGGGATGTGCCCAGTTGTAACATAAATTGTATTCGCAATTTAAAATTACATTTGTCATGCCACCAGTGTTATGTATTAGCTTTTAATGTAACTGATATTTCTTTATTTGTCCAGCTATTACAATGCCCTGAAAAGGCCCAGAATGAATCATTTGATATGATTGTTTCCTTGTACCAAATGCAAACCATTCACTAAATTTGGTCCAAGTCAACTACAATTATTGTGCAGAAACCATTTATCTTTTAAGTCATAGTGACCTTGAATATGCCTTTTTCATCACAAAACATGTAGGTATTTTCATACCCAAGTGCATGTCATCCACAAAGTTTGCATTAGGTTTGTGAATTAGAATTACCTGGTAATGATATTCTGTGGAAACATTTCTTTTTTTCATTAAGAGTACCCATGACAAGCATGCATCAGAATTACAAGGAATTACACTTAATATGTCTTCTTACAGAGAACACAGTAGCAGATCAACTCAGAGCAGTGCCTGCAGTCATTGGTGTTAGCAAGGTGTTGAAGTATGGACAGGTTCAAGTGCAGGCCAAGCTTGGTGCACTTGAAAATGAAAATAAAAATTGTCTGCTGGTGTTATGGGAAAAAAAATGTCTGTTGAAAATTCCCGACAAAAGTAAGTGCTATCCATTTTTACCTGAGGCCACACAATTTCTTACTGAATATGGTGATCATTGCTTAAATTGAAAAACAACCTTAAAATTAATTTTTCCAAAAAGATACTACTGGATTCAAACAAATTTGACAAAGCATTTTTGCGTAAAGGTTGTTCCTTTTTTTAACAAATGGTACTGATCCACATTCATATATTATAATGAATACTGAAAATATATTTTGTTTTAAAAATATGATCAAAACTTGCTTAACCCTTTATCTCATGCAAGCAGCTTTTTGACACCTATACTCCATGGCATGGAAGCGCCTTTTGACACCTCAACTCCATTTGCATGTAAGCGTCTTTTGACACCTGCTGTAAACATCAGCCATTTAAGCAGGTTTTCATAGCGCCACCTTCAGGGAAAACCCCCTGTTAGACACTACATTCATTTCTGTGAATGACCATTATGTCAGATCACGTGGTCACTGTTTATGCTCTGGTCGAAATCTAATGTTTAAAATAACTGGGTCATATGCTCCACCCTCCAAAATGGAGGTCGGGGATTTCATTCAGTACTTACAAAGTTTTCATGATTAGAATCACAAGTATGAAAGCTTCACTAGCTTAGGTAAAGGTTCTGATACAGATGTAGGCAGCAATTAGTTTTTATAAATTATCAAATTCAGATGACTTAGTGATGTAGATGTGGACAAATAACTTGTAAATTTTGAGTATGAGAAATGGCAGCTACGGTTGCGGTTGGTCATGCGGCTTCACTGACTTGATGATGAACAAGTTCTCTCAAGATTTTAAAGCACATAAAATATTCTTCCATGAAAAATAATTACACAGCTATAACGATCAGAGTTTACTCTTAAATTTTTCCATATATAATGAATTATCATATTAACCTAGGGTTTTCATTAAAAGACTGGTGGTGTCCTCAGTCAAAATGGTGCTGACCTTACATCCAATATGGCAGCTATGATAGTTGTTCTCACAACTCTTCAATGACTTTTCATATCAAAATTGGATTTTACAAAAAGATTTATGATGTCTAGTTGGTCCAAAATGAAAAGGGACTAAAAATAGACTCCTAGAAATTCTTTTAAGCAGTTATTCTCTTAGAGGGACTATTTTTCCTAAATAAAGCAAATTGTACAGATGTAACTTCCAAAATAGTTGCCTTGATGGCTACTGTAAAATCTTTGTCGTGCTCAATATCCTGAATTGATGGTCTAATTGACATGGCTTTTTTAATTTTTATAAACTCTTATAGCAATGTGGCTGTTTTTGAATGAAAATAGTGTTATGTGCCCTTGATCATGGCACCAAAGTGGCCATCTTGACAATCTTGTTATTCCAATTCCTCCTCCATGAATGATGGCATTGACAACGGGGTTTTCACCAAAGCTCTTCTTACAATATTTAATTGGTTCTGATAGAAAATGGTACAGATCAGACCAACATGTGAAGTGAATTTTGAAAACCAGATCTAATATACCTTGAGGTCAAGTCACTGGTTATTGCTTATTGCATTTCTGTACTTTATTTAACTTTCCAACATAACCAGGTCAATTTTGAGCACATTATTTGCTTAATTACATTAAAATGAACAAGATGTTAGCACTATGACATTGATTTTAAGGTCAGAGGTTTTGACTCTTGTTGTTAGCTGTATTGACATGTGAGCATGATAACACAAATAAGTATGGATGGGTTTAGCCAAATCTAGTTTTTGGATATATCTAATCCATTACTTTGTTATTACATTGCAGTATCTCTTCTCTTCGCCAGTACCTAGTCCAGGATAATTATTTCCTCCAAATTGTAATCTGTGGTGCAAACTGTATGATCCCAGTGTGATACCTTAACCCATGTGATACCTTAGCCAACTTAAAATAATCAGAATATTTATTTCTTTTCCTTGAACTTGATGGCCTAGTGGTTAGAGCATCCACCTTAGATGTTGAGGTTGTGAGTGCGAACCCCAGCCAAGTCATACCAAAGACTTGTAAAATTGGTACAAACAGCTGCCTCACTAGGTGCTCAGCATTAAGAGGTTAGTGTTAGGACTGGTCGGCCTGCTGTCAGGATAATGTAACTGGGTGGGACATGATGCCCCAGTGCTAGACATCACTATAAACTACTACACTGCAGACATCATAGTGATTTAACTGAAAAATTGTGTTAGAGCTACGTTAAAAATCTAAATCACACACACACACATTCACACAAACACACAACACACACTCTTCATGCACTTCTAAACATCTCTTGAGCATTGAACATTTCATCATTGAAGTCATTTGGTATTTGTACTGTCAACCATATCCTTTTTGTATTTTATCTGAGTCACTATACTGCCTTTAATGAAGTTAATGATAAATCTGACACAGAAATGATTTTCATCTTATATTAATAAGAAAGCTCATTATGGTTAAAAAATGTTACTTTTTCTAGATCATATATTGCAATTAGCTGGGAGCACAGTCACACAAAAGTGGAGAGAACATAGTAAGTATGAACTATTCAATCTACGGTATTATTTTGCAACATTACTTATGAATCAGTCATTAATTTTTATCTATATAGAAAATCTTGTTTAGCATTTTTAATATTTTACTTATTCATAATAGTTGTGCATGCACTTTCATTTTCCTGCTATATTCATTTCCATTTTGTACATTCATCCTAAAAAAATATCATAACAGCAACCAAAATAGCCTGAGGCCACAAACTCTATTTTTTCACATGTAATTAAGCCACCATTACATTATATAAATGTAATTCATGACACCCATGTTTTGAAGTATTATCTTGCATCATTACTAATTGTTATAACTCTCTGGTCTTAAACTAAGTAACCTTAAAGAGCAAAAACCAACTTGTACAATGCAACAAATAATTTGTTTCCCATGAATACAAAGTGAAAATTTAAAATGAACTTCATTGTTGGGAATTAAATCCCAGATGGTCCTCAAGGTTTTATCACAAGTTCAGATATATAAAGTTCTAACTGAATTCTGGTGAAATTCCAAATAAGTTCCAATATTAAATGTTTTGATGTGCCTGTAGTCTCAAACATGATAATGTGCCAAGGGCCTGAATTGTGATGATGTGCTAACAGTCTTTTGATGTATCACAGTAATATAATCCAAAAAAAATGTCTTTGTCTGAATTCACTATAATTCCAAATTAATGTTTCTCTCCAAGTATATTATTGATGAGCACTTCAAGTGAATAATAATTTGAATAAATAATTCCACTGAAATGAAAATAGTGAACACAACAATAAGACTAATTCTTCTAAAGATATTAATGCAAGAATACATAATTTCTCAAATAAACAGCATTATATAGAAAGGTAAGACACAAAACAAAAAAAAACAGATGAGGGTCAAATGTTCATTTAAAAACACATTCTGAGTTGTCAACAAAACAAGGGTATATAACTAAAATTATAATAAAGAGCATAGCAAACATCAGGTACATCAGGTTTTTCACGGGGAAATTCCAGAGTCCTAGAATCAGATTAAGATAAACATGTTTACTTCCATTGATAACAATACTAATATATAATCTATTCTCACATACAAATATTAGCCATGTATTATGTTGTGTAGAAAATCAATGGCCCTAGTCTGGTACACAGTAAACGTGATTTTGGACAAGGTCAGGTACAAAATACGAATGTATGTAACATATATTCATTAAGAAAAGCCAACAAATAATACAAATTAAATATACATAACATTATGAACCAGTCATGGATTTTTTTCTGTTTAGAAATTCTTGTTTAGTGTTTCTAATGTTTTACATATTCATAATAGATATGCTTGCACTCTCACTTTTCTTCTATATTATTCATCCCCATTGTTGTGTATTTATGCTGGAAACTAAATACAAAAGAGCAACCAAAATGGTCTGCGGATTCAAACTCTTATTTTTTCACATGCAATCAAGCCAGCAGTACATGATATGAAATGTCATTAATGATAGCCATATTTTGAATTTTAATAAAATAAAATTCACAGGTCACTGTGCATAACATAATCCATTAGGAACATTTTCATGTTTAAACTGTTCTGGAGTTGAGTGGCTTTCACAATGGCATACCAAAGTAAGTGTCCTGTGGGGGTGAGGTGGTGGTGGTGTCAAACCATTATTAACAACTGATACTTTTCCAACTGAGCCATTGTGTTCACTGTTGAGCAATAATGGGGACATTTGATGTATAATGCTCCATTCCAGATGGCTAAGTGTAATATAAATGACTCCATTCATGTCTGGATCTGAAATCACATCAATTTTTGGTGTTAATATATGTCTATATTTTATAACAATGTTTAGAGAGTCTATACAGAACTGCTGTAACACAGTACACCCTTTGGGTCAGGTCCTTCACAAGTTCATAATGGGCATTATTAGAACTTTCCTGATTGACCTAGATGATACCACAGCAGTGGGCAGGAAAAGATAGTGTAGCTGTGAAGGGCAGTGAAGAATTAAGCTCGAAAATTCAAAAGTGAGAACATTTTCACTCACCCTTTATCATGCTGTCTAATAAGAATGTTTAAGCATTATTTTAGTCCATTAGAAAATTGGAAAATGTAATTTGTTTTGCTAATTTTAAGCGATAGTAACTCATGTTCACATGGCGCCTATGTAATCCTGCCATAATAATAATAATAATAATAATGACCTTATTTAAAGAGGGTAACACAATTAGCTAAAAACTAATCTACCTTGAGGCCCTCATACAAAGGAATTTATTTATTTAAGCTGCATCTCTGAAGCCACTGAATATATTGGGTTTGGAAGAAGGAAATAGAGTGGGCATTTCTAATCTCAGCTGGAATACTATTCCAGAGCAGAGTTCCAGAGTATTGGAAACTTTTTTTAAATAACTCCTTATTTGGTTTGGGAATTTTATACTGTTTGGTAGACATGGATCGCAGGTGGGGAGTATTACCAGGTAGCCTATACTGGAATAGTGATTGTAAATATTCAGGAGCACTATTCTGAGATATCCTGTACATTAATTTGGCTTTTCTCAAACAGATTCGGTCTTTAATAGGTAATATTTTTAACCTACCAGCTAAACTTTCCTTGCTTTCTTTCTGGATTGATATTAGCCCAAATGCTCTTTTTTGAAGATGTGCCAGCTTTGCTATGTTTTTATCATTTGAATTACCCCATACTGTACTACAGTAGTCCAAATAGGGTTGTATGTAACTGTTATAAAATAGTTTCCTGTGCCTTTCAGGGAGAAAATGTCTTATCCTACTGAGAAGCCATAAACTTGAATTGACTTTTTTACTGGTATGTTTGATATGTTCAGTCCATGATAGGTTATTATCTACCAGAACACCAAGTAGCCTATCATGACAGACTATTTGCAGATTTGTATCCTTCCATGTCAGACATAGTTCATCACTATCAAGATTTGTCCTTCTTTGCCGTGTTGAGATAAGTAATATTTTAGTTTTACCAGTATTTACCACCATGCCATTACATGTGCACCAGTTTTCCAGTTTGTTTAGTGCATTCTGTAAAGAAATTTCGAGCTCATGCTTTGTGTTTTGGATGTCTGACAATGTTGTGTCATCTGCATAGAGATCTGTAGATGATATTGAGTCTCTTAGTAAAAGTGGTAGGTCATTAATAAATAAAATGAATAGTAGTGGACCTAGAATTGAGCCTTGTGGTACTCCATATCTAATTGTTTCAGGTTCAGACGGAACATTATTTATGTAAACATGTTGTGTTCTCTCATTTAAGTATGAAGTAAACCATCTAATTGTTCTTTCATCACACTGGTAGATTTTCAGTTTCTTCAAAAGGATTTCATGATCCACCATGTCAAAAGCTTTCCTGAAATCTACAAATACAGTTCCTATTATTCTACCTTGGTCAAGTGCTTGAAGCCATTTATCAGTTAGGGAGATCAAGGCAGTCTCACAGGAATGGTTCTGTCTAAAGCCTGATTGATTAGGGTGTAACAGCAAGTGTTTGGTTAAATATGACATGAATGAGTCATGGACATGTTTTTCAATCAATTTTGACAAGTTTGGTAGTATTGAAATTGGTCGGTAGTTATCAGCATCATCCTTAGAACCAGATTTGTGAATAGGAGTTACTTTTGCAGTTTTCCATATTTTGGGGACAGATGAGGTTGCAATACTTAAATTAATTATGAATGTTATGCTATCTACAATAGCAAAGGCAGAAGATTTAATGAGTCGTGGACCAATCTGATCAAGTCCTGTAGCTTTCTTGGTATCAAGTTCACTGAGACATTTTTTAACAAAGTTTTTTGACACTGGTGGGATAGAGAAACATACCTCCTTTGAGATTTTACTGCTGCAGAACTTTTTCAGTTCATTAAAGTTGTTTTCTATCACTGGCTCTTTTAACTTTGTGGTAATGTTGATGAAAAAATCATTGAAAACATTTGCAATGTCAGTTTCATCAGTGACTATGGTGTCATTTACCAGAAGTGAGTGAATTTTATTTGTCTGTTTTTTGTGCGTTCCTCCAGTGAGTTCATTGAAGACTTTCCAAATGGAGTTTGTGTTGCTCTTTTTGTTTTCAAGTAATGATTGATAATAAGTTTTTTTAGCTTTTTTGATCATACTTGTTATTTTATTTCTCCATACTTTATATTGTGCATGGTTTTCCATAGCCTTGAATTTGTCTCGTGTTTTCATAGCATCTAGGATTTCAGTAGTAAGCCAATTAGGTTGAAAATCAGTCTTTACTCGATGTACTTTCAGTGGTGCATGCTTAGATACTACATCCATAAATAAGTCAGTCCACACCCTCATGGCTTCATCTATGTCATCCAAATTTTGGATCATACTCCATGGAACTTTATATAGGTCATTGAGAAATTGTTCTTCATTAAAAGTTTTGAACGATCTGTAAGTGATCGTTTTATGTGTATTTTTCTTATTTTTCTTGCATTTAACCTTTCTTGTCAAAAAAGTAGGATAGTGGTCACTAAGACCAACATTTGGTACATTAACACAAGCCACATTGTCTGGTAGATTAGTATAAATGTGATCAATAAGAGTGCTTGATTTTTCTGTTACCCTTGTAGGCTCATTTACCAGCTGGTCTAGGCCTAATGATTCAATAAATTCCATCCAGTTGTTCCTTATTTGAGTATTGAGAAGGTCCTTATTTATATCTCCGAGTATATATGTTTCTTTCTCCTGTGCTAGAACACTTTCTATTTGTTTCAAAAAGTTATCATTCCAAAATGCTTTGGAGGAAGGTGGTCTATAAATGAAACCAGCTAGGAAAGATTTTGCATTATTTTGAAAAATTTCCACCCAGATACTCTCAATTTCATGTGACTCCAAGTCAAGTCGCCTTTTTACATTTACATCTTCCCTAATGTATACAACAAGACCCCCCCCCCCCCGCTGTCTCTCTGTCCCTACGAAATGGTTTATTGTAGCCTTGACAGTGAAATAGATCATCATTGTGGTTAGCATTTAATTTGGTTTCAGTGAGTCCTAAAACATGTATATTATTTTCCATGGAAGACAACATTAACTTAATCTGGTCTATCTTTCCCACTATACCTTGTACATTTAAGTGACCTATGTTAAAACCTTTTGTATTTAGTTTCATATCAATTACATGTATGTCATCATGCAATGGGGTACTCACTGAGATTGTCTCCATACTGCTTTTATCATTCTGACATCCTATTTCTATATTTAAATGTTCATATATATTAGCATCTTCAAAGTCACATACAAACCCTGAAAATCCATTTACATTTGCATCTACAATAGTGTCCATTGAATAGTTAGAGTCAAGAGTCCCAATGGGTACATTTAGTTTTTTTGTAAATGAAGCGTTGGCATTCTCCTCTTTGCCAGCTTCCTAATATGTATACATTGATGGACAAAGTCTTTGTTTGTGTCCATATTTATGGCACCTAAAACACTCGATCTGTTTGCCATGATGGCATACCTGTGTCAAGTGCCCAGTTTCTCCACAGTTAAGACAACACTCTTCATTAAAGTGCTTGAAAATAGGGGCATACATGTTAATATTTCTCAGTAGCTGAGAGGTTCCTTTTCTGCTTAGATGAATTTTGTCTCTGTGGTAGAGACTAAGGTTGACATCCTGATTCTGAATGAAGAAAGATTTGTATTGTGGAATGTACTGTAGGTTGAAATCTTCACATAAGTCAATTATCAGATCATTTATTTCTTTGGCCTTGGTGTCCACACGAGGAGGTAGTCCCGATATCATTAATTTACATGTATTTGGGCTGCAATATCTAGCAGCATACAATAAACTTTCAATCCATCCATGGTTGGCTCAGAAGAACAAGTCACTTGACTGTTTTGTGTTGTTTGAAAGGTGGTATAGTGTCACGCCACTATAGAACACTCCATTATTACACTAATTTGGATATAACATGGTCATTGTGTGGCTCCTGAACTTTCATATACATGTATTTTCCTCATACACAAAAGCAAAAAGTTCTTTCTTAAAAGTACAAGAAAACCCCCCATAAAAAGTGTATTATCATTTGGAGGAAGAGATCGCATATGAATAATACAAGATGATCATGGTGTGGCTCCTGACAATTTTATATATATTTTTCTTGTATATGAAAAAATAGTTTTCCCTTCTTAAAAGTATGAAAAATAACATGTAAAAAGTTTATTCAGGGATTGTGCAGGGCTTTGCCAATGTCGCAAATTGCAAAGAAGAAAAAAATCCATTATTGTCAGCAAAATATGTCATCTAGTGATTTTTTAAATTTTTATTGGCAACAATGTTGGCTGTTTAAACTTGTATATACAACCACTGATTTGGAGTGGAGAAATTCTTAGGCCCCATGAAAGGAAGCTGCAAACTTGATATAAAATGCAATGAAATTATAAAATGCACTGAAATGTATTGATTGTTACATAAACAAATTATTTGTCCATATTGACAAACCATCTTAACAGTACATTGTTATATCATAACCCACTTATGTTGACATCTAGCATGAGTACTGTATGTTGTGAAATATCTGCTTTTTGTTGTTAACATTTCTGGTAATGGAGATCAACCAGATGAGGCATTATCTAGTAATCTTACTTTTGTCGGATTTTTGGCCACTCGCTAATAATTAATATATTAACATAGACTGACATTTGTATGTGGATGGTAAGTAAAATGCCTCTTCTTTTCACTCAGAATTAAATCCTTCAGAACTCTCACATTTTCTGTGGTAATCCCTGTCATCAAATCAGAACACCTACGTCTCTATTGTCCATTAACCATTTTTTAACATTTTTGACACATACGTTGAAGGCAGCATTATTCCGTTACCACAAATGTAAAAAAATATAAAAAAATAAATAAACAAGATCTTACTTGTTGGTCTATTCAATAGGCATGGAGGAACAGCAACTACAATTGACCAAATGATGGCCAATTCTTTTTTTAAAAAATTACACAGATAAAATAGTTTGCTGAATTTTCAAAGAAAACAGATTACCTTTGAAGCACCAGTGGTTATGAAAACATACTAAGCTAATGGAAATAAAATCAGTCTCAATCATGAAATACAATTATTTCATGTTACTACCACAATAAGAAATGGGCGTTTGTTTGGTTCTCAAAAGCTGTCCTTTAGCAATGACCTCAATAAAACAGGGACCCTTTATCAAACAAAGCTGACTACAGTCTTCAATAAAAACAAAGAAACTTTCTTCAAAGGAAGTCAGTACCAAACTTAAATAAAAGCAATGGAATCTGATGGATTGTTTCATTTTCCAATGTAACTGGAACACGTTTACTGTGCCATGAAAGTTTCCTTTTTGCGGGAAAAATGTTTTTGCACCTGTGACAAAATTATTGAATTTTTTAAATCTCTGTGTGTGCATATTTTTGATGGAATTACATATATTGTGGATTCAGTGTATGTGATGAAATTCGCAGGTGAGTACACAGTGTTGATACTCTATTCATGCTATACATTAGACATGTATACATAACAGCATACACATATATGTACCAATGCATGGTTCTCTGAATAAAGTAAAATATTATATATATATATACATATATATATATATATATAAATTATAAAATAAACAACACCAACACGTAGAATGTGTGACCGGTTTCGCTTTAATGCTTCATCAGACTGAATTCAAACTGAATTCAATATCATTGGTTACGTCATTAAATATGTTGTTTCTAAGTGATCAATGAAATAAACAATGATATAAACAAGATGACGTCATAGCTACATTTTTAACGTAATTATCTAATACTTTAACGAATAATTTACATGGAGATGTGCATATGCAGCAAAGATTAATGATATCTTAATACATAAATATATATATAAAACTGGATCTTAAAGATACATATATCTCTACTGATAACTATATATATACAATTTATTAACAAATAGAGATAAACAGTTTTAGTAATATTTGTATTATATATAATACACGCTTATTAGAAGTAAAGAAAATAGATTAAAAAAAAAAAAAAAAAAAAATTACAAAAACAAAAAAAAAACTACAAAGATAAATGTATACAACATATATACCAGTATAATCTTTATAGCTGTTAAAGTGGTTATCAGAACTCAATTTATTTAATAAAAATATAATAAAAAAAATATG
Source organism: Sinohyriopsis cumingii (assembly GCA_028554795.2). NCBI lineage: Eukaryota > Metazoa > Mollusca > Bivalvia > Unionida > Unionidae > Sinohyriopsis > Sinohyriopsis cumingii. Next base: position 198,272 of record JAPYKE020000319.1, on the reverse strand, counting down.
GTGTGCATTACGGTTACTATATCAAGTATTTTATAAATAATTAATCATATCATATTGATAATTAATTACAAATTCAATTTCATTTTTAAAGAATTAGTAGACTTATTTTTATGTTATTAGATTATACTTTTACCAATTAAGATTTTCTGCAAAGTAAAATAATATGAAATATTCATATCTAATTGTAAACTGGGGACATAATTCAGAAAAAAAAAAAAAAAAAAAAAACAATTACTAAATGTCATATAGTGTTTTTGAATTTAGACCTTTTGGATATACCGTATTAAGACGGTGAATCCAATAGGTTTCCTTTAGTAGACGTTCCATTTCAGAATCAGCTTTAACAATAGGTTGGAAGGAGAAATCTTGCAGTGTATGGGAATTTTTGTTAAAATGTGCGGCAACATGAGATGAAAATGATTGATCGATATAATTTTTTATATCTGATCTATGTTGGTTCATACGTTTAGATATTTGTTGACTGGTTTGTCCAACATATTGGATGCCACATTTTTTGCACGTTATCAAATAAATAACATTTGATGTTGCACAATTAATGTCACAACGCATATTAAAAGTTTCTTTCGTATTATTACTATCGAAAGAAGTATCTTCATTAATAAATGAACAGTGTGAACATCTAGGTCTATTACATTTAGTTGATGATCCTATTTTATATGATGGTTTTTCTAATTTGGAATTAGTTAGGAAATCTTTAAGATTTTTAGTCCTTTTATAAGCAAGTGTGGGTTTGCTTTCGTGTAGCGATTTAATGGGTAGTCCTATGGCACCTGCTTATGCATCTTTATTTATGGGAAAATTAGAAAATGATTTTCTAAATAAATGCCTCTTAAAACCGGATGTATGGTTAAGGTTTTTAGATGATATTTTTATGATTTGGAGTTATTCATTAGAAGACCTTTATTACTTTATAGACAATTTAAACAAATTACATCCAACAATAAAATTTACATTCAATGTCTCTAAAACTAAAGTTTCATTCTTGGACGTTGATGTCATGAAAAATGAAAATAATGAAATTACTACCATGGTTCATGTTAAAAACACGAATATTCATCAATATGTTGAATATTCTTCATGCCATCCTAAATCATGTAAAAATGGGATACCATATAGTCAAGCAAAAAGATATAGAAGAATTATCTCGGATGATGCTGTTTTTAAATCATCTTTGACAGAGCTAGGTCAGCATTTTTTAAACAGAAATTACCCTATTGACATCATTAATACTGCTTTCCAAAAGGTATCTTCTCTTACACAGCTTGAATGTTTACAATATAAAATCAAAAATAGAAATGAAGATATCATTTCTTTTGTTATTGAATATAATCCAAGTTTGCCTAATATAGGTAAGATTATCAATAAATATTGGGATTTATTAAACTTATCATGTAAAGCAAGTGTTAAATCGCTACACGAAAGCAAACCCACACTTGCTTATAAAAGGACTAAAAATCTTAAAGATTTCCTAACTAATTCCAAATTAGAAAAACCATCATATAAAATAGGATCATCAACTAAATGTAATAGACCTAGATGTTCACACTGTTCATTTATTAATGAAGATACTTCTTTCAATAGTAATAATACGAAAGAAACTTTTAATATGCGTTGTGACATTAATTGTGCAACATCAAATGTTATTTATTTGATAACGTGCAAAAAATGTGGCATCCAATATGTTGGACAAACCAGTCAACAAATATCTAAACGTATGAACCAACATAGATCAGATATAAAAAATTATATCGATCAATCATTTTCATCTCATGTTGCCGCACATTTTAACAAAAATTCCCATACATTGCAAGATTTCTCCTTCCAACCTATTGTTAAAGCTGATTCTGAAATGGAACGTCTACTAAAGGAAACCTATTGGATTCACCGTCTTAATACGGTATATCCTAAAGGTCTAAATTCAAAAACACTATATGACATTTAGTAATTGTTTTTTTTTTTTTTTTTTTTCTGAATTATATCCCCTGTTTACAATTAGATATGAATATTTCATATTATTTTACTTTGCAGAAAATCTTAATTGGTAAAAGTATAATCTAATAACATAAAAATAAGTCTACTAATTCTTTAAAAATGAAATTGAATTTGTAATTAATTATCAATATGATATGATTAATTATTTATAAAATACTTGATAGTAACCGTAATGCACACCATATTTTTTTTATTATATTTTTATTAAATAAATTGAGTTCTGATAACCACTTTAACAGCTATAAAGATTATACTGGTATATATGTTGTATACATTTATCTTTGTAGTTTTTTTTTGTTTTTGAAATTTTTTTTTTTTTTTTTTTTTTAATTTATTTTCTTTACTTCTAATAAGCGTGTATTATACATAATACAAATATTACTAAAACTGTTTATCTCTATTTGTTAATAAATTGTATATATATATATATATATATATATATATATATATATATATATATATATGACTTCTGTTTTCACTACAGGTGTATTTCCCATTTAATATGCATCGATTTAAGATGGTATCTGTGTCAGTGAAACACATATTTTTGTACCCGCATTTATTATTTGATGCATATACACCCCTGTAATTGTTTTGGGTAAATGCATAATTTTCTTTAGCTAACTGACCTGGTTGCTTTTAACATGGTTCAGTCTATAACACAGCCAGTATCTATGGCTCAAAACTGCCATGTTATAGTGGGGTCACACTGTATATTGTATTAGGACTTTACAGTCAAACCTGAGGATGATGTCACAGCACTAGCAGAACATATGGGAGATTAAAGGACAGTAAAAAGTAGGAAATAAAGAAAATTAGTTCATTAGTTGCATAATGTTCATATTTATTTTGATAATATCAAATTAGGATAATTATTGGCATTCATTTACAAAATTGACAATAAATTTGTTTCAGTAAAAATGATCAAATATTGTAAGTTCAACACATATTCTTCTGCATTCAGATATAATACAAATGGCCATGTCACAGCACCATATAATGTGTAAAAGTGTTGATACTGCCATTGCTATTCAAGGACTTTACCACTTGGTTTCATTTCTATGTGGTTATTATATAATTCAGGTTTCTCTGTTTTATTTATTATTTGCCCACCATAAGGCAAAGTGTATTAAGATATAATGATGTCCATCCATCCAGCTGTTAATAGTTTCATTTCTGCACAATAACTAAAGTTGTCTAGTCTGCAGCTAAGAAAGTTTGTGGATAAAACTTGGGATAAGGAAGATGCCTATCAATTTTGCACTCTAAAAGTCGGTGATAAAGGTCACTGTGGCTGAAAATGAGAAGGGTTTCTGCACAGTAACATGAGTTATCCATCATACATGGTTACCAAGCATTATGGATGGCATGTACTTGGGGTGAGAAAGAAATATATCAAGTTATAAATTCTATCAAGTTTGTGGTCAAAGGTCAAGGACAATGTAACTGAACGAAACAAAAATCTTTTGCACAAAAATTTTAGTTTTCAGCATAGAGGGGTTACGTAATATGTTGTTCACATTTTTATTTAAATAACAGTAGGTATCATTTGAGATTTAATTGTGCATATCTTAAAATACATTTTAGTTATATACTGGCCATAGAATAGAATAGCCAATGGGATGTTCTTTTGTCTGTCCATTGTCCATCCAATAGCAATTGTTTATTATGCTGTGTCTCACAAAATACAGGGAGGATAGTCATCGAACATTTGTCCTATGGCCTTGTTGGACCTACATGAAAATGGTGCTGCTCAGACATCCAAATTTGGCTGCTTATGTTGAAAAAATTTGTTATTGCTACTTCTTCTGATTCTATCAACATGGGATTTTAATTAGGCTTATGATGTCCCAACTGGATAGGTGGATAGATATATATGAATAATAACTACAGAACCAATGTACAATACAATATATTATTGAGTGGAAAATGTCACAGATCAACTGATAAATTACAGTTTGTCCGAAATAAATTCATTAAACTCCATAATGCTTGACATTTTAAATCCATTTATATGATAAACCCATGAATTCAATTATAGATCACATCCTAGTATAAAAATAGTTGATCCAATTCACAATATCCCATACTATGTTAATTTCATGTGTCTTAGAAATTAACAATGAAAGTTTAGTCCTCAATTTTGTTTCACAGTATCTTATAAATGTCACTAATCTGATGTCATCTGGCACAAAGTCCAAGAATTGATCTTCATCATCTCATAAGGTTCTGAAATCCTCCATTGGCTAGTCATTGTAAATCATCATGGTCTAGTTATCATAAATATCATCCAGCTCCATTCCTTGGCTTCACTGTCATGTGCAGGTGCTCATGTAGATACTGAGATCAGGTTCTGTATGTAATACATTGATCATACAGTCTGTTTAACCTATTAAAGGCTGCAACTGAACATGTGTCAGTTATGTGACAAGATCACAGGGAGTTCAAATAACCACTGACTGTTACCTTGCACTGAGCAATTATCAAACTCATGGTTCAGTCAAAGGGTTGTCACATGGAAAAATGTTTCTTTTACATGCTTGAAGGGATTAAAGTCAAACATTCACTAGAAGATGGAGAATTCTACTTGGCCACTGCACTACATTCACAGCTTGATGGAAAGGATTGTCAGCTTGAAAACAAGTGAGTGCTGCCTGTACAAGGCAGGCATTTATTGGGTCAAATGCACTGGCAGAAAACTTTGGAAATATCACATAGGAATTAAAAATCTAACTTAAGAAAAGGAAAATACAACTTAAATAAAACGTTTATTAATGTATCAAACACAGTGTTTATACAGCAAAATACAAATACATATTGTTAGGACGTGCATGAAAATGAAACAATATTATTGCTAGTAAATACACTTGGTAAAAACCGCTGATGGACACTTCACTTTGCAGTGGGTAGTATTTGATTTACATGTAATACTTCAAAATCCATTGACTGTAGATACGGGTATTGTGTAATGAATACAGTCATGAAACAGAAAAACAGTGCATACCACACATGCATTTTTGAATGGGAATAGTGGTATAGAACATAGAAATATTTTAATTCACAGTATTTTGGTGTACTGCAAACATCTCAAGTTTCCAAAATTGCCAGTCAGACATCCAATATTACCACCATGGCAGCCATCTTGAAAATCTTATTATTGCTACCACCAATGAATGGAAAAACATATCTAAACTGGGTTTTCACTAAGAGACATATGAATGTCTAGTTGGTCCTAAATGAAAATAGTGCCAGTTAGACGTCCAATGGCAGCCATCTTGAAAATCTTATTATTGCTACCACCAATGAATGGAAAGACATATCAAAATGGGGTTTTCACCAGAATACTTATGTTATCTGACTGGTCCCAAATGAAAATGGTACTCATCAAACCAACAATTTGGCTTGAAAATCTAAGTATATTCCTACTCCTACTAGATTGATGGTCACATCAGTATGGGGATTTTAAGGAAAGACTTTTTATGATATTTCCAAAATAAATTTTGTTTTAGTTTTTATTAGTGTTTAACAGCAGAGCAACACTATGAAAGCAATTTCATGCAGTGGCAAGTAGAGTGAAGTACATTGCTCAAAGTCACACCTCAGTAATTGATTCTAGCTGGAATTGATGGATGGAATTGAATCAGCACCTTCCTTTCATAAGACCAATGTCTTAACCATACACACAACTGCAACTTTTGAAATAAAAGCATAACATTTATAGGATTGACATCCACTTTCATCAAATAATGTTGTAAAATTGGTAAGTTACACTAGGAACAACATACATGATTTTTTTTAACATCTCATGTAAAAACAAACAGAAAAAAATCATGCATAGAAGCAAACCAACCTTTTCTACATAAATGTGTTAAATGCACAAACATCTTCTAATTTAAATAATTTGTGTTGATTAAACATTTAAGTTATATTATGGCCAGTCATCATTTGACATATGATGCTGACTCACTCTGATTTTTGAGTTTGTCTAAAGGTGGGCATCATGCATTCAGCTGTCATTATTGCTCTGTTGTCTTCCAGCCTTTCAGCAGTTCTCATCTCCACCCAAGCACTTAACTGTGAAGCACGCATATATGGGAATAAATGCCTGCCATATTAGATACAGAAATGAAACATTTTGACTATATATGGTGTTCTAGAATTCAGAGTTTGCTTATTTAGAATGATGCATGTCAAGATGGATACAAATTCAAAAGCCTGTGTTAGCAGTAGTGCCCCAAGAGTACAGTCAATATCATTAACCCGGGCACTTGAGATTATACCCTCTCATGTTTGCATGTACTGTACGAGGACATGTGATATGATACTGCATGTATATCGTACAGCAATATATGTTACCTTGTTAGATGTAAAAGGTTAAAAATACTGTTGAATTTTTATCTGCAAGTATATTTCAATAATTTTAATAACAATTTATAGGAAATTCAAGACTGTTTCACCTAAATGTAGTCTTGGTAACTCCAGGTGGTAATCTAAGATACACAGAGATCGTTCATGTTGCAAGTGACATCAAAAACATCAAGAAGGCTGCTAAAGCTGGGCTGAAGAAAGCAGACATTGAAAAAATGAAGACTATTGTTGTTCCCATTACTCGTGATGGTAATTATGAATAAAGCGATATGTCATGTGCATTTGTAAGATAAATACATTTCTGTAAACTGAGAAAAGTATCAGAAAATGTATTTATGTTGAAATTTTGACAGAAAATTTTATCAGAGTGATTTATTTTTTTTCTTCATATTTTTGGCCTTTTTGTAAATTTGTTTTGTCATCCAGCATCTGTCCATTAGCACAAGTTTGTTATTACTTCTCCTAAACTTCTCAGGAGAAAAAGTCATGAAACTTAGCATAAAGTTTCATCCTGTGGTTTAGTTGGTCTCAATGAGAATGATCCTTTTGAACATCTGTTATGGCCACCATTTTGAATGCCTTATCATTATTTCTCATGAACAAGACATTTAATGACATAGATGGTCCTAAATGAAAATGGTGTCAATCTGACATCTTGTCTGGCTGCTATGACTTGTTATAGCTACTGAACCTGATAAAGATATTCCTATGGACATGGTATTTGTACTTAAAGACTTTTCATGACTCATATGTAGTCTGCAATGAAAATTGGTGTTAGTCTGATGTCAAACATATTCAACATGGTAGACATCTTGAAAGTCCTGTTATCACTATTCCTTATCCTACATGGATGATCAGATGAACAACGTTTATAACATGAACCAGCTAGATGGTTTGAAATAAACATGATTCAGATCTGATAGCCACCATAACCATGATTCTATGGCTGCCATTTTAAAATCTTACCACTACAACATTTAAATGGATGGTTTTCTTAATATGGGTGTTTTATTCTCACATGTTTTGAAATATGTAGTTGGTTCTGTATTATATTGAAACTGAACAAACCTCTAGAATGACTGCCTTGGTAGCCAGCTTAAAAATCGTCTTGTGGTTGCTTCTCATAAATGGATGGTTGCATTAATATGGCTTTTGCACTCAGACATGATAACAGTATGTAGCAAGTCCCAAATGAAAAAAATGCTGACCTGACCTGCAACATGGCAACCATAGTAATCATAAATATAAGTTGAAAATTTTGTTATTTCAACTCCTTCTGAATAGATGGATATATTGGCATGGGTTTTGCACTAAAGGACTCTTCTTAATATCTTGTTGGTAGTAGATGAAAATATGCTGATCTAACCTGCAAGATGACCATTATGGTGGTCAACTTGAACATATTTTCATATCTACTAATCTCTAGAATGAGTAATTGTTGTAACTTGGGTTTTTTACTGAAAGACTTATTATCAAGTCTAGCTTCGCTTAACTATAAATGGTGCTGTTCAGACCTCTAACAACATGGGCAGGTTAGCAGAGTTGAAAATTTTTGTTATCACTAGTCCAGTTTAAAGAATAGTGATATTGACATGATTTTAGTCAGAACTTTGAAATTGATTTTAAGATCAACGGGGTTTTAGCTCTACTAGCTTATAATTTGGGACATGACATAAATATGAATGGATTTTTGTCATTTAAACAGTTTGTAATTTATATCTGAAGAATACCTTAAATGACACCACTTTGATATTACTTTTTGATTTAATCAAACTTAGCATATGGTTATATCATTACATTGACCAGGATAAGTTCTGCGATCTTATATTAAGGATATCAGGTTCAAGATCAATGATGATGATACAATATTTTACTCTACTTACAGGCATCTTGTGAACATGTTAACTCGTTAAAAATTAGTTCTGTTTCCAAGTTTGATTTGCTGGATTTTCTTAAAAAATATCTGGGATGATTTCAGCAATCTGCAGTTACTTAATAAAGAGACAGATGTAATGTACTTAAAGTCTGAAAAATTCTTTTTTATCCACTAGGTAGACTCTTGTTTTTTTTCTACTCCAGATTCATTCCTAAGTGATGCCAAAAAATTATGTACAGATATACTGAAGGCAGTAAAAAAACTGAGCAAAAGGTTAAAGTTTGTTCAATCAGTTACACTTGTCATCCAAGGACAGAATAATTTCCCATTTTTCAATGAAGTGTTTGAGCAGCAGAGCAGAATGTATGGAAGTGAGAAAAAAACAGGTTGGTCTAATCACCCACTAAAATTGTTATTTCATATGTTACAAGGTACAGTATAATTTTATTATGTCAATGAGAACAGTGAGTGAAAGTTAATGCTTATGAATATTGTGAAATACTGATGATATTTCCTTTATCAAGAGTTTAAACTATATATTTATGTTTTTAATATGCTTGCAAAGTGGGTTAGAGTATCATTCTGTATCATCTATCCATCTGTCCATCTTTGATTTCCGCATACTAATTTTGTTTCTACACCACATGCTTTGACTACATACCTTGACCTTATTTCTGCAACTCTTCATGTCTAAATGGATGATGTATTAATATGGGGTTCTCACTAAAAGACTTCTTAGGATGACTGGTTGGTACTAAATGAAAATGATGCAGATCTGACCTACAACATAGCTGCCATAATGGCCATCTTAAACTCCTATCACTACCTCTAAACTGAACACTGTAGCAAGATACGGTTTTTACTGAACTACTTCTCTTGATCCTAAAATGGAAATAAATCCAATTAGACTTCCAACATGGTCAACATCCCAGACATATTGAAAGTCATGTTATCACTTTTTATCATGAACTGATGGTCATATTGACATGAGGTTCTCGCCAGAAGACTTCTTATCATTTCTTCTTCTAATATGTTACCCAATGATAATGCCTTAGAAGAACCACTACCTTGCAAATCCAGCCCTCCAAGGTTTTAACTGTTTAGCTAAGAAACTGAAAGTTATCTTCCCAAATAGGTGGCAGTTAGAGTGATCTCCACTTGATGCAGGATTGCTGCCAAGTCACACAAATTCTTCAGTTAATGCTTCTGTTCATGCCTAATAGCACATTCTCTACAGATGGAGAGCTGCCTTGCGAAAAATTCATCCAAGCAGTTTGGAGGTTTTCTACCTTGAAACAAGTTTCATCTTCGAAGGGATGCATTCTCCATCTATAAATTTCCTTTTCCATTTTTTTCTTTTATCAACAACAAAGTTTCTGAAATTTGAGTGATATCTCTTTGCTATCATCATACAGGTGTCCTTGGTACATATTCCATGAGTAGTGATGGCCTCCCCTCACATTGCTATAACTGTATACAATAAATGCAGGTCTGGTGCATATAGAAAACTTATTTAATGTTGTTTTATAATTTCCATTAAAGCCAGATACCAGTAATATGTGTGTGTGTGTGTGTGTGTGTGTGTGTGTGTGTCCCAGATGAGTGTGTTGAAACCAATAATATTTATTTATAAATTCTATTTTGTTTCATTTTCAGTTAGTGTTTTTGTGTAAAATGTGTATTATTTTAAGGGTGGCTGTTGTCATTAGGGACTGCAGTTTTTGTATTGCTGTTTCTATCAATACATGCATACCTCCCAACAAAATTTAATTGTATATATCTTTTAATTAACAAAATTTATCATCCACGTAGTACAAATATGATCAACCAGTACTGCTCTTTTAAACACCATAACTCTAATGAACATAATGCATTCTTATATGTTTTTAAACTGTAATTCAAAATAATGATTTATTTGTAAAACTGACATTGAAATAAACATCTAAATTTTCTCTCATCTTTTATTAACTTTGTTAGCGAATAACACACACAATGAAAAAAGGTTAATAAAATCACTAATGCATAATACAAACAACACAAACAAATAAAACCTCAAAACACAGATTGATGCATTGTTTTTAAATATATGGAATATCTATGTAACATTTCTAGATTATAATTGCATATCACATCAAATAAACAGTGTAATTTTATGTGCTAAACAATATATAAGATCTGGTCACTACATGTACCCCTATCCATTTAAAACATGAATCACATATAAGAATACTTCAATGACATTATTTAAGGGGGGGGGGGCTGGTATTTCCCTTGGAATTTTCATCTCAAAATATTCAAGGTGGAGATGAAATGCAATCAATTTGTATATTATACTGTTCTAGAATGATTCATCAAATTTGATTACATGTTTTATACAGTCTGGAGGCTTAACCCCCCACTGAAATTAAATATTGGAATGCACATCCATATTCAGATTAACAAATTTAACATCTGGTACATGGTTTTCAGTAAGAAAATAATATGAACAATAACACAGATGAGAACACTGAACCATTACACTGGTTCGCCTTGTCCAAAAGGCCATTTTTAGAAACTGACATCACTGCGTGTGACATTTCACAGAGGTAAAAAGTACAAACGCCATTACAATTTTTGATGATAACATTTTGCTTGTAACCTGACAAAGATTTTGTAGGACAACTTAAACTAGCATTGCAAAAGAGTTTTCCTAAAGAAAATTAAAAAACCATTTTGGTAACAGATATTTAAAAAAAAACACTGGACAGTTTAAAACAATTTCTGGAAAAACAAATTCTCTGCACAGGGGTGAAGTTGACATGTAATTTGTTGATTGATTGAATGAATATTGTTTTGATGGTAATTTTGGGAATGTTTGAGATGCTGTTGCCAGTCATTATCACAGGTAGCTCTCCATCAAGTAGCATAAATACATGTATAATGAATTTTAAGAAATGGTCAGGTTTTAAAGGTATTAAGTGGGTTTTTTTAAATTAATGAGTGGTTCTTAATGGCTGAAACTTGTATTGCTACAAACTACGTGAGGCAACATGTAGTACATAATTTGTATCACACACTCACACATCCATGTAACAGATTAGATAATATTTTTTCAATTCTATTTTGTAATGTTACTGTCATTTATGGGAAATTTCATAGACTGGTTCAATATTTGTTTTTATTTGGTTTTAGACAAAATTTAGTTTTCAGGTTGGAAACTTTTCAGTTACACAAGAAAAACATGATTAGAGACATTATTCCAAAATGGATTTGATTTTTCAGTGTTTAAACTTATGTAATTTTTCTGTATAAATTCAGATGCTGCATTTGAAAAAGTAAAGGAAATACATGTCACAGAGCCACAAAGAGCTTCACCAAGCTCATCAGAGAAAGTTGTTCCTAAAGCTATCACAGTAAGTAAAATGCCCCCAAGTACATCCAAAATATGTGTACATGATATGTTAAGTGCGATACTTTTTGCAGTGGATACACAATCTTCAAAAGCACTTGAATTTTGTTGGTTACTCTCAAAGATACCAGAAATGCTTTAGAATTCTTATTAATCCTTGATTTTAGGAAGTAATATATTTCATTGGAAAACAGTAATTTAACTGATAGAAAACAAAATAAAGCTTTATTCAGAAGAGTCCAAAACTTAGTCTTCATGGAATTGTTCTTCCATGTTATGTCACTTAACGTCTTCAGTAAGACCTTCAAGTCGGTACCACATTAGGGATTGTAATCCCCTCATAATGTTTAAATGTTTGGTGTGTTAAATGGGCCATTAGGGCACTAGAATCTAATGTTCTTTATCAGGGTAATTATTACCTCAACTGGTGATTGACAGTTAAAGCCTAATGGCCTTTTCCTGCATCCTTTGGCACAAAATATTTTTTTGATGCTTCTTCTAAATTACTGGGAGGATTACTATGAAACTTCACACACACACACACACACACACACACACCAAAATCTAGCTGGTCCTAAAGAAAATGGTGCCACTAGCACATCCATAAAGACCATCATGGCCACTGTCTTCAGAACCTTGTTGGTAGACCTACTGAATGGATATTGACATGGGATTTCATCAAGAAACTTCTTGTGATGTGTAGTTGTTCTAAATGAAATGGTGCCCATCAGACATCCAAATAGATGCCACTGTGGCTAACTTCAAAATCTTTTTATCACTACTCCTTCCGAATGAGTGGTCATATTGACCATGGGTTTTATCTATCTTTAGGACATTGGTCCTAAATGAAAATGGCAACCCTCAGATGTCCAGTATGGCCACTGTGGTGGCCATCTTGAAAACCTTATAGCTGCCCCTCATGAATGGATTGTCATATCAACATGGGGTTTTCATTAAAAGACTTCTTAATGATGTTAAAGTTGGTCCTATAGCCTAAGAATTCATTAAATCATACCATTTCAGTATCTTTTGTTTCCAAAACGTTACTGTACTTAGGCTCTCTTCTGAACATGCCAACTCTGGCATTAGAAAAAAAACATTGTTTTCAAACTTGGTATATTGGAATTTCTTGAATATGAGAGATGGTTCCAGTACTCAGCTGCATAAATAGATTACCCCTATCTTGTATTCCAAGGAACCTCTTTTCAGCAATTAGAGTGTCAGTCCCTTTTAAGGATTTGTGTTTATTTTGGAGCCCATTTTAAAGATCATCTGTCAGATTCCAAGGGGTCAAAGTTCTAACTGTGGGGCCATTATGTTTCTGAAAAGGAAATTGATGTTAGATCACTTTGTGAAGTACCTTGGAATCCTACAACAAAAGTATAAGGTACAAAGACTGAAGTATCGTCACATTGGAAATGAATATTATGTTTCTTTGGTTGAATAAGACAACCTAATGTAATCAAAAACTTGGGCTAACAGTACGTTTGCTAACTGCCAAACAGATGTATTTGGGATGATTCTACCCCAACTCCTCCAATACCTCCTTAGCTAGAGTGTCTTTACTTAGGCCTACTTCTGTAAGATATATAAGAGTGCTCTTCTAAGAATAAATTACTTAAATGTGACATTCTTTTGATACTAAACAACATATTCAAGACTTCACAAGTTTTGATGCATTTATTGATAATGTATGAAAAATCAAATTTTTGTTGGTGAAAAGTGCTTAATTTCCAGATGAAATATATGTATAAACCAGGTTTTGACTTTACAGTATTCTCTCTTTCTCTCTCTCTCAATGATTTCTTTTAAGTCACAACTACAAATTATATTTTGTTAGCTGACCTTGCTAAGAGGCCAAGTGAGTCTGTACTATGGCATTACATCCAGGGTGTCATTCTTTGATCAACAGTTCCTTGTTACCACTCAAGAAGTTATTTTTGATCCATATTTCATCATCTTGACTTAGCCTGTTACCAATCTTGAAGTCATTTTTGAATCTGATTAAATGTAGAATATTGGTTTATATGATCCAAATCTTGCTTGAGTTCAGTAATGAAATCCACATGTATCTGATTGGCTGAATTTTTCTCTCTCTAGAGACTGTACAATAGCTCCAGTTTTTATCGGACTTTTTAAATACATATTTCATGTGATTTTTCATACCCCCCAAAAAAAAGTAATAATTATTTTCAGAGTATGAAAAATTATTTGTAAAAGATATTATTTTGTGGTACTGACATTGTATGAAAAATAAAAGGATCATACCCAAACAAGATCCACTGAACACATGATACCCAAAAGCCTAATGGTACTTAAACATAAAAAATAAACGTAAAAGTTTTTGTCTCATTCTTCTCCCAACTCAAGAATCCAGTTACAATAAATACAAAAATACTAAAGAAGACTTATATTGTCATGAGTGAAAGATGGGGGGGGGAGGGTGCTGAAATGATAATTTCACAACCAGACAACAGAGAAATCCTGCTGTTTTGCTAACTTTTCTTTTCTTACCTCAGTCTGGATGTCTAAGGTCATCTCAGCATGGTGTCCATGCACTAAGAACTACGTTTAAAAAGAAAAACCCTTATTTCTGCTTTGCCGGATGGAGTTGTTATAAAATCAAATAAAAACAACAGATATATAACACAAAAAACATATAGTAACTTTAAGGGGTCTCTCCAACTTTAAGAACACACCATATAAAACATTTTGAGAGAGACAGACACCAACTTGAGCTATTAGGGTATTGTATTAGAAACTATTGTTCGTTCCACACAGCATGGTGAATTTTATCTGTAGGCCTAACTCATTACGTGTAATTACATCTTTTGGAAGTTTGTAAAACTTTATAAAAATTATGTTTGAATGTAAACTAGGCTAAGAAGTGTTTTGCCTGTACTCAGAATCAGGTGATTGTGAAAGCACATTTATTGCCATAATTATCATATGAATCAGCTGACAGTGTTATCAATGGTCAACTGTAAGAAAGCTGACATGATCCACAACACTGTTCCCAAAACTTAACAGTCAACATCTCAGCATCAATGAAACACGAAGTTTCAGATGGTGAGATCATTTTAATGGACCCTTATTGCCACAGACTATCTGTACATTATGAAACAATTTATTAACACACCTATTGATACACATTACAGTCAGCAGTTGCATACATTATTATAGTCATGGTCATGGTCATAGATAGATATCAGTGTCTAGTGGTCACTGAGATTTGTTAGGCCTTAATCAACTGAGTGTTATGTCCATTCAGACCGATTAAGCAGCAAGATATCGGCCTCAGTTCAGGAACTTGGCACAGAATTTACAGAAATGAAATTAATTGTATCATTTGGCACCAGTCACGGGTGATATTTGGGTACCATACATGTACACAAACTCAGGTGACAAAGTTGTACAGACACAAGGAAAACAAACACCAGGTCTGCAACAAGAATTGTTTAGTTGCTAAAGAAAACACTGAAACATAATCATGTAAGTGTTCTTTAAGGGCAGCTAGGGATATAATGCAACCAAGTTCACCTTGCCCACTGTGATCAATATTGAATCAGTACACAATCTTGACAATAGAAATGCTCATTTCCTGGGCAGAATATTTAGGTAAATATTAGGTAACTAGACAGAGTGAAAAGTTTGTATTTTGTAATGTTAGGATATATTTGTAGTTTGCTTGGAACTCTTGTTTGCTTTTATTGTTTGTATACTTTTATTGCATATTTTAAACAAAAGCGTTCATCTCCACCTTTAGTCTGCTTGTCATTGACTTAATACTTTCATTACTTTCTCCTTATACCAGGAAATGATCAAAGATCCTTCCACAGCAGAAGGTGGATCTCCACCTTCTTCACAAAAGAAAACTGTAGTTAAAGAATCAGTCTCTCCAGACATAACAGAGGCTGATAGATTGGGTGGAAAAGGTAAATCTTGATAAGATCCAAAATGATGTGTATATTTTTGTCAGTTGCTTGGATATATCCTCACCAATTGTGTTTAACTATTTTTAAATGCACATAAAGATGTATTTCAGCCATTATCTTAACAGTCAGGTTACAATAACTTGCTTTTCAAAGTGAACATGGTTATAACTTAAACAACCCAGGCATTTTATACAACTGGCAGTTATTTTAAATCCATCAATATCTTAACCTGGATGTATGTAACTTTTGTTTAGGTCTCTTGTTAATATAGTACCACTAAGCCATGGAAAAAAAGTGAAAAAATGTCTAGAGCGGTTTAGAACATTATTGTTTAACAAATGGTAATCTTTGGTAGATAGCAGTTGTCCAGCTCATCACAAGTTCACGGTTCTGTCCACAGTTGTCATGTATATATCTGTACATGTTTGTGTTAATCTCTGTATCTCACCTTCTATCTGTCTTGCACTTGCGTTCCTATTCTGCAATTTTAGGATAAATCAGTCATCTTTAGTAGACTTTGTAACAATACTAGAGGATTTGTTGTATATCAGGAATTCTATCTTCAAGACCAAGATCAGGGTCAGGATTTGAAGGTCTTCTGCCCTCAAACTCTAAAACTGTTTGAAAAAAATGAATTAAAATCAATACAATTATTTATCGATACTAGAAAATGTCTTCCTAGTTGGAATTGAATTTTCTAGGTTAAGGTTAGGATCAGAGTATTGACTTTTATCCCGTACATTCTGTAATAATGAAACTCAGACATAAAACTTGGGACACATGTACTACCAAAAAATGTAGTGGCAGAAATGGAGCACACACTTGGAAATATTTCCACCATTTCTCAATTTTTTTAATTCTAAAATCTGTACATTTTCTTTTTTGTTTTAGACACTGGGACTCTGAAAACCATCTTGCCAGGGAAAGACCAGTAAGTTGTGTAATTGTTTCAGTTACATTTAATCAGTCATACTTTACACATCATGCAATGTAATCAAAGTTATGAATTATGTATCCTTGTCATGATGCAATATAATTTTTTAAAAAACTGTACAATAAAATGATACATTATTAAGAAAGAGAAAGTATGTTATTATTAGACCTTTTAATAAACTGAATTATCAGTATAAATACATTACTTGTATTTTTTAAAGTTAAAAAATACAGAAAACAATACTTGTTCTGGCTAATCCAACCAATTGATGTTAATTTTCAGAGTAGGACAATTAGTAAAATATTTCCATTTGATTGCATTGGGTTTACTTGCATTACTTATGAATTTGAGGTTATATTTCACCTTAATGGTAAATTTGTGAATCAAAAATCATAATTTTCATCTCGATATGTTTGTACAACTTTGGTCAGAAAATGTGGGTTGCCACATAAATTACATCATTAAAAAAAGCATTATTCCCAAGTATTATTATAATTATACAGCACTAAGGAAAACGTTAAAGATCCTGTGCCACTGTACCTTGTAATCATGAATTTCAAAATGTAGTAAACAATCACTCGGAATCTTCGGAGACATACAGTTGAAACGTATCATGACATCACAAACACCCTCCTTCATCTCCAGAATGCACTTTGTTATAACAAACTATTTTCACCTTGATATTGTTTGCTGTAGGGACGAACTACTGATGTTTGTGTTGTGTAGATTTTGAACAGTTTTATGCTCCTACCATGAACAGAGGCATTTAGTGTCATAATGCCACAAAACACTTCTGACATCATTCGGTTGTTATGATTTTTCCGTTTTTGCATAACTGATAGTTACTATACAGGCTCCAATTACGATTTTAAGTTCTTGCATTTATCTCAGTTCCTCTGACATCATTATATGTTGTTACAACTCTGGTCTTAAAATACGAAAAGAAAGGAAGCGAAACCAACAACTTAATTAAAATTCAACAAATAATTGATTTCCATAAAATACAAAGAAAAAGAATCAATAGATGCCTAAAGTATTGTGAATTAAATTTCAGATAATCCTAAATGTCCTATCACAGTGACCAAAATATAGAATGTTCTGAATGAATTCCAGTAGTCTTGAATGTCATGATATGCCAGTAGTCTTGAATGTCCTGATATGCCAATAGTCTTGAATACCCTAATGCACCATTGATGCCATCCAGAATGTCTTAGAATGAATTCAGAAAACTCCACAGCAATGTATTTGTCCAAGTCTCTGAGCACTTCGATAATTCCAATGAATAATTTCAGATTCAAAACTGTAAATTCAGTAGATCGCTTGAGACTGGTTTAATACAAGAATGAAATTATTTGCTATCAACAGACCAGATACATATTTTTACCAGAACTATGATAAAAAAGAATATGAATCATTCAAATGGGAAACTCTGTCTAATTGTGACCCAGACTAGACCTTGCATTTAAATTCTGGTAAGCATCTTATTTACAGCTTACAAACATGGCATAAGTCGGGTATGCAAAAACTCCATCCACTACCCTAAGTCAGAAGCAACGTCAAGCAATATAAATTAAATATACATAACAGTGTACAGTCATAAAACATAATGACCTATTTTAATTCTTTAGCAACTACATAAAGTTTTTGCAGTTTCTTTGACACCATTATAGACTCATAAAACTTGATGGTTGTATTCTTGAAGGGTATGTACTACTCATGAGAGGCAGAAGTAAGTCATGTTGATTTTTAATGCTTTGTTGGTTACAGATGATTATAAATTTGGTGTCAAAATATTTTGTTTATGTTATGAGGAGTTATTCTTTATTTGATGTATTTAACTGTGCATGTGAAACAATTTTAGATATAAAATATTTTCTGTCATAATGAAATATGAGTTTTCCTACATGAAAAAGAGTGACAGTATGCTTTGTTAAAGAATTTAAAAGTCAGTGTTTGAATTTATTATGAAATCTAAGTGCAGTCAGTTTAGGTGTTGTTGCAGATAATTAAGGTAACTTGATGGTTAGGTCACATTATTTTTGTCTCCCATCTGTTTGTGATAAGTGAAAGAACATAGTATTTACATTTCTTTATGTCCTTGTACTTTTGTTTCCATCTTGCTAGCCATTTTGAGGTTTATGGCTAAAACTTGGTGTTCTTGTGTATCATCATTAGAAGGTGTACTGCAGGGTTGGTAGTAACTTCAAGATCAAGGGTTGGTAGTAACTTCAAGATCAAGGTCATCGATCAGTATTTACAGTTCTTCTGTGACACTTTATTCTTTTTCTCCATAGCTTTAGAGCCATTTAAAATTAAAGGATGAGACCTTGTTGACTTACAAATCATCGTTAGAATATGTTAGAAACCATATTGGGTTTCTCACTTGAGTTTTCCGTTTTACTTTACTTTCCACTATATAATTTTAGAGACCTTTGAGATCCAGGGGTGAAACTAATGGTATATTTATATTATCTTTAGAAGATAGGTTGTGCACCATCCTGGGGCTACTATCTTTGAGGTCAAAGTTGTTGTTTTGGGTTTAGTACCATTTTTCAACACATGTTAGGCTATACATAGGACCCATTATATTTAGTGGAAGAGGGACAGTGGAAAATCCTGTTGAAGAACCCTCGGGAAGTTACTGGCAAGTTTTCTGATCTGTAAAGTCAAGCATCTTAGATCTTTTGGCCACCCAAGGCCCCGAAGGTCAAAGTTACAGCTCATTATTTTAAGTTTTCCATCCCAGTTTCTTTCCCACTCTATAACTTTAGAGCTTTCTGAGATTAAGGGATGCAGTTTGATATCCATGTATATCATCATTAGGTGTATTGTGTACCGTTTGTCAGAGTATTGTTTTTCCATTGCACTTTCCTGTCTACTATAATTTTAGAGCTATTTATCATTACTGAAAGGTGTGTTGCATACTTATCTTGGGGTCAAATCATCAAGGATTTTTTAGGTTTCAGATACAGTTGCTCATCTTCTTTCTAACTTAGGAGCTGTTTCTGATTAATGCATGAAACTTGGTACACTTAGAAATTGCCACTAGAAAATGGATTGCATTGCATGTTTGTGGTCTTATCTACAGTGACAAGCTCACAGGTAAGTATTTTTAGGTTTTGCTTGTTTCAGATTTATACATTATATGTTAGATGTACAGGGATGAACAATGGTACACACATTTCTCAATGTAATGCTGTCTTTTATGTAAGATGAAAGTTTTTCAAGGTCAAGGTCACCAATTCAGTTTTCTTTTTTTTTTTTTAACTCCATTTCTGCAACTTTCCTCTATTGTCCTTTAAGATATGGCAATGAAACTTGGTTACTTTCCATATTAGTCCTGTAACATTTCAGCTCTATCCTAAATGTGTCTGTGTGTGTGTGATTTGGATTTTTGACGTAGCTGTAACAATTTTTCAGTCATATTGCTACAATGTCTGCAGTGTGTCAGTTTATAATGATGTCTAGCACTGGGGAATCATGCCACAGACATGTAGCATGATGTCCCACCCAGTCACAGTGTCCTGACACCAAGCGGACCAGTTTTAACACTAACCTCTTAATGCTGAGTGCCTAGCGAGGCAGCTGTTAGTACCATATTTTTAAGTCTTTGGTTGGGTATTGAACCCACGACCACCCACTTCCAAGGCAGATGCTCTAACCACTAGGCCACCTGAGAAGTCTGTCCTCTCCTAAATGTTATCAATTTCATGAATGTGACTTAACCATAGCAGGCATTGAACCAATATAACTTAACTCAATTGCTTGTCCTCTTTTTCAAACAGGATTAGGAAATCATGTGTCATTTTTTAATAGATCACACATTGCCCAAAACATGATTGGTTAGCAAAAGCAACCATTTGAAATTTATGTAAACTGGTATACATCAATTCACCAACTGTTAATGGTAGATAGGTGAAGTTTAGGCATTTGTCATTTAAAAACATTGCCACCCCTTGAAGCTGATTCCAGCTAAGTAATTATTCCATCTGAACTCTGCTGAATTGGTCTCTTGTTCATTAGGCATACATTCAATTGCAGTGTTGGCGTGGAAATGTTTTCAGAATGCATTAGTGAAATATTATGGTATGTACACATTTTAATTAAAAATGCCAGATTTAATCTTGAATTCATATTGCTGTTACTGACAGTAATCTTTTGGCAGGATATTAGTCATTTACTTGCAACAAAATAATAATAGGAGATATATATATATATATATATATATATATATATATATATATATATATATATATATATATGCAATAATACAAGTGTTGATTAAAACCTTTTCTTGTATTTGAGCAGGCATGAGAGCATAGAGCTTCAGTACAGCATAAAAGAACAGTGCTGCTTCATTGTATGTGATGTTAAACAAGAAGATGCCAGGAGCTTGGAGGAACAAATTAATTCATTTGATTCAACAGCAAAATTTGTGTATCCTTATGAAGTGGGAGAAGCTTTGGTAATCTGCACAAACTCTGAAGGTATAATACAAATAGTGTTCTCCCATACACTAAGGCTATTATTGTTGCAGAAAAGGTGTCTTTAAAAGTGCCATCTTCAAAGGCAGTAACTGGGAAAATGGATAAATTTTATAGAAACATTATTTTCTGTGTGAGATATTAGAATTTTTTATGAACAGAGTTTATCATGCTATAGTTGCTATCAGTCATGGTTTAGCTGACTGGACTGACCATAAGACCAAATCAACTTATGGCCCTTGTTATTTGACTCACTTGGAATGAGAATTTTAAGGTTTCTAAGCCAACAACTCAAGCTATATTTTCTTTCAACAGCCACAAAAGTTTATGATGTCATGTATCATCTGTCATCAGTTGATTGTTAACAATTATCATCCTTAAGGGGTTGAAAATCTGCATTGTGGCAACATGAAAAGGTTTTTCAAAACCCTCCTCCTCCACAGTCTCTCCATCAAGATAATGTGCAGAGAATGAAAATTACATGAGCTGTGCTGTAAGATTATGAATTGTATATGCCTTGCTGTGTACAACATTATCCAGAGCTCAGGAAATACTTGACCCTAGTGATGAGCAAACAGTTTCTTATAGTAAACTACATATTTATATCTCTATTATGGATTGTTGACTCATACAATGAAATTGGTAATAGAGGTGTTAGTAATTAATTATGAATATAACAATAAATAACACCAACAAATGTGATTACTTTCAGACAAAAAAATCCTTGTGAACAAATTGAAGCAGTACAAGGTCCAAAGTGTTGGTCCACAGGTAAGTTACTAAAAGTGGCCATTCCTACTGTTCCTACTATTGACTGGTTGGATTCATCCGAATCTTTTAGTGTTACATTGGTATTACTTAAATTGTAGTAGTGTTAGATTGGGAGTTTTGCCTTTTTTGGCCCACTGATACATGCCACAGCCTCCATCCACCAGGACTTGGCAAGTGAGATGTATGCTTTGCACAACTGATGGCTGGTTAGCATAAATAATCCACAAAAGCTGCATTGGTATTAATTACAATTGTAGTTTTATTTCATAATGAATATTCATGCTTTTGTTTGGTTATTGTGGTTTTTGTTCATATATGCATCAGACCAAACGTTTGCACAATGACCATTTTAAATGGAATTTATTCTGCTCCAGTAAATTCAAAAATGGCAATATATATTTTTTTTTTTTAAATTGCAACACCAGACCATTTTGTGTCTGAGCAATGTTTTGGTTTTCTAAAAGGTTTAAATGTCCACATGGTTGTGAATCATTATGTAATCATGATATCATTGCACAAAATGCTAATAGAGTTTAGGCTAGTGTAGATGATGTAGGTTTAAAAGTTCTACAGTTAGTTTAGACAAGACTTTTAGAAGTAATTAAACATAAGCTTAATTATATGCAACAAAATTGATAACAATTTACAGTTGGTATATATTCTATACTGCATAATAAGACAGAGTTATGTGTCCTTTTTGGAAGTTCAGATGCTCTGTTTCACATGGGTGAGGGGTGATGACATTAAGATCATTAACTTAATTAACTTAATTTTACTTTTGTAAATTACCCAAAAAATGAGCTTTTATTCTGACAGAAAGCAACATCACACATAAAGGACATAGTTGTGTCGAACTACAAAATGAACTAGGTAATACTAAAATCATACCCACATACTTACTATACATACTAGGTAATAATAAATCATACACAAATACTTATGATACATACCAGGTAATAATACAATCATACCAAATACTTATGATACATCCTAGGTAATAATACAATCATACCCACATACTTAGGATACATACTAGGTAATAATACAATCATACTTACATACTTAGGATACATACTAGGTAATAATACAATCATACCCAAATACTTATGATACATACCAGGTAATAATACAATCATGCCCACATACTTAGGATACATACTAAGTAATAATACAATCATACCCAAATACTTATGATACATTCTAGGTAATAATACAATCATACCCACATACTTAGGATACATACTAGGTAATAATACAATCATACCCAAATACTTATGATACATACTAGATAATAATACAATCATACCCAAATACTTATGATACATACTAGGTAATAATGCAATCATACCCAAATACTTATGATACATACAAGGTAATAATACAATCATACCTGAATACTTATGATACATCCTAGGTAATAATACAATCATACCCACATACGATACATACTAGGTAATAATACAACGATACCCACATACTTACGAGACATATTAGGTAATAATACAATCATATCCAAATACTTATGATACATACCAGGTAATAATACATTCATACCCACATACTTATGATACATACTAGGTAATAATACAATCATACCCAAATACTTACAATACATACTAGGTAATAATGCAATCATACCCAAATACTTATGATACATACCAGGTAATAATACATTCATACCCGCATACTTTTGATACATACTAGGTACTAATACTTTCATACCCACTTACTTAGGATAGATACTAGGTAATAATGCAATCATACCCTCATACTTAGGATAGATACTAGGTAATAATGCAATCATACCCTCATACTTAGGATAGATACTAGGTAATAATGCAATCATACCCGCATACTTATGGTACATACAAGGTAATAATACAACCATACCCACATACTTATGATACATGCAAGGTAATAATTCAGCCATACCCACATGCTTATGATACATACAAGGTAATAATACAACCATACCCACATACTTATGATACATGCAAGGTAATAATACAACCATACTCACATACTTATGATACATACACGGTAATAATACAACCATACTCACATACTTATGATACATACAAGGTAATAATTCAGCCATACCTACATGCTTTTGATACATACAAGGTAATAATACAACCATACCCACATACTTATGATACATACAAGGTAATAATACAATCATACCCACATACTTATGATACATGCAAGGTAATAATTCAGCCATACCCACATGCTTATGATACATACAAGGTAAGAATACAACCATACCCACATACTTATGATACATACAAGGTAATAATACAACCATACCCACATACTTATGATACATACTAGGTAATAATACAATCATACCGAATACTTATGATACATCCTAGGTAATAATACAATCATACCCACATACTTGGGATACATACTAGGTAATAATACAATCCTACCCACATACTTAGGATACATACTAGGTAATAATACAATCATACCCAAATACTTATGATACATACCAGGTAATAATACAATCATACCCACATACTTAGGATACATGCTAGGTAATAATACAATCATACCCAAATACTTATGATACATCCTAGGTAATAATACAATCATACCCACATACTTAGGATACATACTAGGTAATAATACAATCATACATAAATACTCAGGATACATACTAGGTAATAATACAATCATACCCAAATACTTATGATACATACTAGGTAATAATACAATCATACCTGAATACTTATGATACATCCTAGGTAATAATACAATCATACCCACATACGATACATACTAGGTAATAATACAACGATACCCACATACTTACGAGACATATTAGGTAATAATACAATCATATCCAAATACTTATGATACATACCAGGTAATAATACATTCATACCCACATACTTATGATACATACTAGGTAATAATACAATCATACCCAAATACTTACAATACATGCTAGGTAATAATGCAATCATACCCAAATACTTATGATACATACCAGGTAATAATACATTCATACCCACATACTTTTGATACATACTAGGTAATAATACATTCATACCCACATACTTAGGATAGATACTAGGTAATAATGCAATCATACCCTCATACTTAGGATAGATACTAGGTAATAATGCAATCATACCCTCATACTTAGGATAGATACTAGGTAATAATACAACCATACCCACATACTTATGATACATACTAGGTAATAATACAATCATACCCACATACTTATGATACATGCAAGGTAATAATTCAGCCATACCCACATGCTTATGATACATACAAGGTAATAATACAATCATACCCTCATACTCATGGTACATACAAGGTAATAATACAACCATACCCACATACTTATGATACATACAAGGTAATAATACAACCATACCCACATACTTATGATACATGCAAGGTAATAATTCAGCCATACCCACATGCTTATGATACATACAAGGTAATAATTCAACCATACCCACATACTTATGATACATACAAGGTAATAATACAACCATACCCACATACTTATGATACATGCAAGGTAATAATTCAGCCATACCCACATATTTATGATACATACAAGGTAATAATACAACCATACCCACATACTTATGATACATACAAGGTAATAATACAACCATACCCACATACTTATGATACATGCAAGGTAATAATTCAGCCATACCCACATGCTTATGATACATACAAGGTAATAATACAACCATACCCACATACTTATGATACATACAAGGGAATAATACAACCATACCCACATACTTATGTTACATACAAGATAATAATACAACCATACCCACATATTTATGATACATACTAGGTAATAATGCAATCATACCCTCATACTTACAATACATACTAGGTAATAATACAATCGTACCCAAATACTTACGATACATACTAGGTAATAATACAATCATATCCACATACTTATGATACATACCCTTAGACAAGGCTTTAAACATTACACACTGGAAAATGAAGACAATTATGAAGTTAAAATATGGTAGAAGTAATCATTTGGTTAGGACATGTCACTTTTCCAAATCCAGTTGATTGTTGGCTGTATATTTTTCACAGTTCCATTTTGTCTGTTTCTCATTTGACTATAGTGTTTTACACAATTGGGATAACATGACATTCCTCTTATATGAATACATTTCAAGTTAAATGCTGATTTTTATTGTTTCACTTGCTTGAAGAGTAGGTTCCTTTTTAGGCCCCTCTTATTGGTTTAATATTTGTTATAGTGCTGGGTTCAATATGATTCTGCCATACCTTTTGATTAATCCCTAAATGATGGAATTAATATTTTTATTATTTTTAAATATAAACATTAGAAAACAGGATATTACAATGTTCACAGGGGCCCCGAGTGGCCGAGTGGTCTAAAGCGCTCTTCGTTACGGATCACTGCCATCTCACCTCTGTCTGCGGCGGTTCGAGTCTAAGATTCAGCCAATGTGGGCATGTTAGAAAGCCTGCCAGTAGCTTCTCGTGGGTCGGTGGTTCTTTCCGGGGTTTTCCGGGTTCTTCCTCCACCATTAATACTGGCCGCCATGTATAGCCTATCGTGCTGAAAAATGGCGTTAAACCCCACAACAACAACAACAACAACAATGTTCACAAATATCCCTTGAATTGATATGAGTGAGTGTAAATATCTGTCACATATTCTTTGTGGATACCATCTTATCATTAAAAGATGTCTTCCTTTGTTTGGCCACTGGGCATCATGCTTATAAGGTACGACAGTTATATTTTTTATTTAATTGAAATTTGCTCGTATTTACTGTTTTGCCATCAGTTGTAATAATATTAAATGAAAATATTGTTGACTGGGGATACACCACGAATGAAATTTGTGAGTTTTACCAATTATATGCATAGTCAGTGTTCATGCTGTATATAGAGAGATGTGAAATTTTCTTAGTGTCTGATAGGTTTATGCATTTTTATTCTGAATCTCTGGCATTAAAATTTTTTGAAATTCAATGCAAATTTGAATAAAGTAAAACTTATAGATTCTCTATGTACATTCATTATGTGAGGCACACAACAGGAACTCTTCAATCATATCTTCTAATAATAATAATAATAATAATAATAAGGACTTTATATAGCATTAATCTTTAGAAGCTCTAAGCGCTTTACAACATTAGACAACACCTATAAGATAAAAAACATATAATGATACCTGAGCAAACATGAACTGTTTTCAACACCAGAGGAGTAGCTATTTTCAAATAAACTTATTGTTGCAGTTTTTTAAATACAGTAAAACACATTTCTAATTAACTTATAGTGAGCCCCAAAATTAATAGTACCTCACTGTATTTGTAATTCATTTAATAAGGTGTACATGAGGCTTCTATGGGTAAATTAATTTACTTAGTCATAACTGTACATTTATTTTGTTACTGACAGTTACATACTGTATTATTGTGTACAATCATTCAGACATTTTAACATTTGGTAAATCCATTTGTCAGGATGCAGAAGATAGATATAACAACTTGTTACCAGTAGCTCTTTTTCCAGTATTGACTGGTACTAGTAAATACACTGATACACCAATGCTGTAACAGTACTTCTTTACTAGCATTATAGTCCTTCTGTATACTGCTGTCTGTCTTGTAAGGCAGATATCATAGATCCTGTGAAATGGTGGAATCTGATTTTATATTATAAACTTGCTGCCTGGTTTATTTTACCTTACTTTTGTTTTAAGCTGCTAAGAATCAAATATAATGTGAATTTTACATCAATAAATATCTTCTTTAAGTTGTGTTTTATGGTTTAATATATTACAGACATGTTGTTGGAACAGATATCAGTATAACACAAGTTTTATAGTTTGTCATAAGTAAGCATTGTAAAGAGGGAACACTGTATTTTTTTATAAGATAATTACATTATGACCTAAATTCTACTGTAGCAAGCAGTATTGATTTGTCATCAGAATAACTCCAAGTATGTTGTGAAGATGATAATAATAAATATAATAATAGACAACATCTAGATATCATTTGTCTTTTATTCTTGCCAAATGCCATTTGTGTGAGAATGAAGCTAATGTACATTGTTTAGATTCAAAATTGTTTTCTGTTTGCTTAAAAACACAAACATGATTTCAGCTAGAGAATATGTCAAGTTGCCATAATATACTGTCTCATAGGCGCAGTCATCTTTTTTTATGCATACAGTAACTTTCTCATTTCACATAACAAATACTTTATTACAAATATATAATTTATATTTCTCCCAGAAAATTCAAGGTCTTACTGCAGCTGTTGATCCTCCGATCAGGGAAAAAATCAGAAAAGTGAAGAAAGAGCAGGATCCAGTACATACAATGGAACAACAAAGTGAGGTGACCATTTCTGATACTGAGAGTAGTGTTCAGTTCAAAGTAGTACCATCACAGCAGCATGAGATTTTTGCAAAAGAAACTTCAGAAATCAAAGTACAGAAAAGATCTCCTGAAAACAGCATCTCTGGGGACACTGAAAACACTGAACAAATTATGAACGTATCACAATCTGATTTTCTTGCTCTTCAGTCTTTGGAAATATATTTTAAATGGACTCAGAAATTCAACATCAAGTTTACTCATGAGAAAGAAATACTGTATGTTCAAGGAGCTCTTTCTGATCTCAGTGAAGAAATGAAGAAGGAAATTGAAACAGAAATTTCAGCCCTTAGAGGGAAACAGAAAATCGAATTACCATATGATCCACAAGAAATAACGCAATTCAGGTCAGCCATTGATGAAGCAAAGTCACATCAATTGTTATTAGTTTGGGATGATGATAATAAGCAGGAGCAGCAGAGGGGGCGAATCGGACATTTTGTCCAATCGTTATTTTGCTTAATTAATACTTTCTGCACTCAACGATCTAGTGTCGTCAGCGCCTGGTAAAAAAAAAACGACGACGGTCCATCCTACACGATGGTGACGTCATTTGGTTTAATTAACACCTTCTGCGCGCCGATCCCCAGTGTCGTCAGCGTCCGGTAAGCACATCGACGACCGCGTCGATGTCATCGCCCCCTCTGCTGCTAAGTGGTTATTTACAATGAAAATTATTTACAACTAACCGAATATTTGGTCAAGTCCGATACGATATCGTGTCCGAGGATCATGTAAATTTATCGTTACAAATCCATGTGGGGTCGACTGAGCATGACTAAAAAAGTTTCGAAAACCATTAAAGTCCATGTCACCGCCACACCAAGTTTGCCAGATATTTCGTAGCGTGTGTGTATCAACGCCGTTGAACACAGCAAGAATATTACAGTTGTCTCTAATTACTTTTGGAATCTGAGTGTATCGTTGAGTGACATATATCACGTCAGTGTTTTTATGCCTGCCTCTGGAAAATATCCTAGCTGGGTTTTTTTGATTGTCTAACATAACATCATCGTACACGACTAGATTGTTAACGTCGCCATCAATATCATCAATACCCGGTGCATCATTGATATCCGTAATAAACTCAATAACATTTTTTTTAGCGATCGCTGATGCATTCTCGTTGAAATCTTTCAACACCTCGTAGCATCGTTGATCATCTACGCTAGGAGCAACCAAATACAACTTATCCCACTTCATCCATCTCATTATTAAATTGAGTAACAATTGCGTCTTGCCGGATCCAGATGGTCCGATGATAATCATCCGGATCGAGTTTGGTAACGCTGCAACATGCTTAACTGGTTCTCTTGTTTTAGTCGCCGAAAAATCAATTATATTCATATCTCTATACATAAATTATGGATCTATATTGTGTGAAGTGTAGAGTGCGTACTGGCACAAATGATATGACAACCGTTACGACAAGAAATAACAGATCGGCGCTTACTGGTAAGTGTGTACAATGCGGTACAAAGAAATTTAGATTTATTTCTATTAGACCCGGAGATGTTTTAAAAAAAAGCGAGGAGGTGACATCGCAGCCAAATTGGCAAAACTCCCCGGAACACCGTGGGCAAAGTATCCAGGAGAAAAACACCTCCCAGGATATAACTACTGTGGCCCCGGAACACGATTAGATATTAGACTCGATGATCAAAATCAGCCCAAACCCGGTGAGTATCCAATAAACGCTATCGATAAGGCGTGTCATGCTCATGATGTTGCTTACAAAAGTAGCGATCTGCAACAGCGTCATATCGCGGATGTAAAATTAATTCACGCGCTAAATGCTATTCCTGATAAATCCGTCAAAGAAAAATTGGCCTCATGGTTGGTAAAATCGGCTATGAAAGGTAAATTAATGATTGGCGCTGGTAATTAATAACAATCATCCAAGAAAAACGATGGATTCCATCTATTATTCTCCGAGAGGATACTGGAAGGGGAAGGCCGCAATTGGTAAGCTTGCAAGCGCTGCAAAGGTAACAAAGACCACTGCGGCTAATTGGTTATCCAAACAGGCTATATGGCAAATTTATCTACCACCGCCTAAACAAATCAACTTCTCTCGCTTTGATGTCGGCGTGCCTAATGAAGTTCATCAGGCTGATATACTATTTCTGCCGCATGACAACGGTTACAAATACGCGCTAACCGTAGTTGATGTTGCGAGTCGATACAAACAAGCGGAGCCGTTAAAAACAAAGTCGGCAACTGAAGTAGCCGCTGCGTTTGAACGGATTTATCGAAGAGGCCCTCTGCGCTGGCCAAATCTATTACAAGTTGATCCTGGTAGTGAATTTCGCGGCGCTGTTTTATCAACGCTGAAACATCATAGCGTCGCGATACGACGAGGTCATACTGCGCTACATCGTGATCAGGCAATTGTTGAACGATTCAATCGAACTCTCGCTGAACGGTTATTTGGATATCAATACGCGAAGGAATTCATCCAAGAAAAACGATCTCGTGAATGGGTTAAAAGGTTGCCAGGTGTAATTGCAGCGTTAAATAACGAGATTACCCGAGTAATCAACATGAAGCCCAGCGACGCGATTAAATACGAGTATATACCCGGAAAATTAAAAATAAATAGCGTTTCTAAGCCGATTCTTGGCGATGTCACTGTTAGATATCTATATGAACCAGGAGAGCTTGAAGGCGGTAAAAAAAGGGCTACCGATCCTATTTGGAGTGTTACCACACATAACATATCAACGATAACACGATCAACTGGTAGACCACCGATCTATAGACTGGATTCAATTGCTCCTCAGCGCGGATTTACACGCGAGCAACTACAAGTGATACCTAACGATACTCAATTACCCCCGCGTGGTCTTAACTAGCGCCGTTGCGTCTATTACACTCAAGACAGGTCAACCTCACATTGTTTTTGACATGACCGAGACTGTTATCGATCCTATCCACGGTAAATTGGCGAGTGTCTTTATCCGAATAACGCCAACTCATTATACAATTGCAACTCGCGCAGTGATTATTCTGTTGTTGTCGTAGCGAGATTATTAATTCGGCATCAATATCAAAACGCCGCTGTTTTTTTTTATCCTGTTGGCGGTAACCCGAGAGTTTTCTATCAATGACGCTTGCATCGATGGTGACTTTGTCGCCGGCTTCGTCGGTGGCTTCGTCAATAACAATTCTTCGAAGCTGATTTATCCTTCGTACTCTGGACACTGCAAGATAGACTAGATTCGACCATTCGATGCGATTATCAACTATCCAAACAATTGTGTCCGTGATGGTTAGTCCCTGCGAGGAATGTATTGTTGTTGCGTATCCTAGCGTCCACGGGGATTTATCAGCACGTAGCGCGTCCTCGACGACGCTGATATCAACGAGCACGATATCATTCAGCACGAGAATTTGTTTTTCTGTCCGGCCTGGAATTTCAACTTCAATGTTCTGCCGCCGTGTGTCCGCGGGTCTATAACATAACGGCACTGGACGCGTTGGAAACTTTTCCTTATGCAACGTAAACAACTTCCGCTGAAGTGTGTCTCTGACTATCTTTCTACTCGCTACAATCAAATCGTTTGGTCTCCATGTTTCCCAGAATTCATTTAACGGCGTTTCCGGAATCACCTCGCGAATTATTTCACATTGAATTCTATCCGGCTGTAATCTGATTAATTTCTTAACCTCGCGCAGTTGTTCATCAAGTGCTCGGTAATCAGTATCGGTTTCTTCATAATAGTCCACAAAACCCCTTAACCAATCATGTGGACCCTCGCCGACAAATGGTGGTGGTTGGCCATGGTCCCCACACATGATTACCGCTGTATTCGCGCGCAGCAACCACTCAAGAAACATTTGTAAAGTATCTAACGAAACAGTACATATCTCATCCCAGATGATAATGTCGGGAATAAATTTTTCACCCATTCGATCAGGAGTCCACTCACCGCCGCTGTATCGAAAGAAGTTGTGATAAGTAACGGCGTCAACATTTCGTTGTTTTATCTCTCGCGCTAGTCTATGAGTCGGTGTAAGCACGATTATACTTGCCCGCGTTCGAAATAATTCAATTGCCCGAGTCGTCTTTCCTGACCCGCCACAGCCGCTTAAATAAACCGTCTTGTGTCTACAAATTGGATCAGAACACGATGGTGCATTAGACCATTCTGACAATTTATCACCGCGTAAGTAGTTGTTCTCAACGGTGACATCTGCTGACGGGGAATAATCGCGTCGTATTTCATTTTTAATTCTCCATGTACCCCAACTCTCGTCCGGACTAGTAAACTCGGCTACGTTTCCCTTATACGCTACGTCAACATAAAACGAATCAACGGCTACTCTAACCGCGGTATCGGGGAATCTATTTATCATCGAGAATAAATTGATAGCGGCATATCCCAGCATAGACGCCCTCAAATGTGGATATGCCGGGCTGTCTCCATCGCTGTAGGTAACAACTGTACCCAACTTTGTTCCATTGGACAAGAAAGCTGTTTTGCAGTTCACGTATCTATTTTTTGCCACTGTGTCCTTGATTACGAAATCATATTCTGCGTCATCTATAATCAGCCGTGAGCAATATCGTTTGTAGTCGTGGTTTTTTCCACCTTGTGTGAACTTACCAATTATTCTTCTACCGAGATCTTTTGCCTCGCGGTTTCGTTGGTTAAATATCCTCCTGGACCATTCGATGATATATTCCTCGTCGGCATCAATGTTTTTTCTGGACTCGTCAATTATGCTATCTAGACGCTCCGGTTCTGGTAACCAGACTTCAGTCTGTGCCCGGTATGATATAATCGCGTCACTGACAATCAACGAAACTAGCATGCTACAATCAATCATATACCGTAGCAGCGCTATTGGCAGCCATCTCTTTTCAGCCATGTGTCTACCGATCCAAATATAGCAACAGCGATGGAGTCCTGCCGCGAATTCAAATGATACTATGCGAGCGAATCCGGTTAAATCAAAATCAGGCAGTGGTCCATTAATAGCAACACGAGTCATTTCATGACTGGGGTGTCCAAATCGTCTAAAGTACTCAGCGGCGGATCCATACCCGAGAAAACTCGCTGGATAACAGGCAACCATATCAACCGAGATCATAGCGTCGCGGTTGTATTCAGTGTTCCATAGTCCACCGTGATAGTATTCCAAACAACTGGATTGTACATCCGGTAGAAATTCCCTGCGCGTTGGTCTCCACGCATTTTTCCTTGCTGCAACATGAGCTACAACCGATGGAATCGTAAAACAATTTGTTAGCAGTTGTTCATCATGCTCCTCAAATTCTATGGCGGTTTTTTTCATCCTGTTGTGAAATGCTTCAGTGCGATATAATTCACCGTTTGGTCTTACAAACTGATCAAAGGTATCCGCATCGTTTTCAGCGCTGCGAAGTAACCACATTGATACAGGGTCGTTTTTACACAAGTAGGCAATAGCATCAAATAGTTTCCTCTCCGCGAGAAAACCGTCCTTGGAGAATTGTTCTCCCAGGAATTCTTCGGGGATATACTTTACTGTTCTATCCCGTGGAAATATTGTGATCACGGGCGTCCATGCGTGTTCGTTATGATCAATAATTTTGATTGGGGCTCCCTTCGATTTATACTTCGATTCGTATAATACTTCACCGGTTATCGTTGTAACGGTTATTGGAAATCTCAGCGATGTTTCTAATCTCGCTATGTCGCTGATGGTTGCTCCACGCTCTTTTACGGTTAGTTCCCACTGGTTGATTTTGCTACGTCGTAAATCAGTCAATTTGTTTCCTCGACATGCATTTGTAAAATGCTCTATTATTCGTTCTGCTACACAATTTATCCCAGTTGACTGTTTCATCGGTTTCAGTTTTCCGATATCAGGTTTCTTATTTAACGGGTATATTCCATAAACAACTGCTGTTTCAGGATACGCTCGTTCATAGTATGGTTTGTCAATTCCGGTTAACAACCCCGGCTTGGAGTCGCGGCTGACAGTGACTGTTTTCTTGTCGCTGAGAACTGGTTCAAATTTATCACGCATGATCCAATCGCCTGATTCCACCCGGACAATGAATTTTACTCTGAAGAAATACCTTTTACCGTCAAGTTGTGATATTATCATTGCTGCGCGGTTGTCGTTCATGGTAGCATCAACAATGCCATCAATTCGAAATGTTGACCAACTGTGAGATGCGCCATCACGCTTGAATTCATTGATACAATCGCGTATTTTACTCAACAGGGTTTTATCGTTTATTAACGCTTTTGGTGTGTCCTTGAGGACTCTATCGAGATTAAACCTAATATTTTTCCGGGGCTTAATTACTGCCAATCTCTCGAACTCATCCATATAATTAAAACAAGTATTTAAATGAAAGAATATAGTATAATGAATCACTGCAAATGGTTGATGATTGGGTCGACAACCCCGTGCAATAAATCATGTAGAGATGAATTCTGCGGGTATCATTTACAAAGCGTTCGTAATGGTTCTCTTGGCCCCCTCCCGTGCTTGGTTTGCCACGTCGGTGTAAGAGGAAAATCACAGTTGTGTATCAATTGTGGCGGAAAGCGATACAGGGAACTAAAACGCTATTATGACAAGCGAATTAAAAACGCCGTCATTAACCCCACCGCCGACTTCGTCATCAAAACCCCCCAAGACTACGTTGAAAGATTCATAATTAAACCAAATAATAAATTAGACAAGTAGTATTATTATACAAATGGACCAAGAATTTCAGCCGCATCCCCTGCTCGTCAATTACGAGGCATCTCGCGACGGTATTGTTAGAAATCGTAGACTGAAGAAGCCGGTTGGATGGAAAAACAATCACGGGTATTTAATGTTTACTGCTGGAGGGAAAAAATATCTCTGTCACAGAATCATCTATGAATGTTTCCACGGATTGATCAAAGATAGTCTCGTTATTGATCACATTGATTCTAATTATCAAAATAATAGACTGTGTAATCTGCAAGCCATCTCTCAGAGTGAAAATAGTAAAAAAGGCCAAACTGGTAAATACTCAAAGAAAGCAAAACCCGTAAAGTCATTTGATACAACAACTCACGAGGAAAAAATATTTCAGTCGATGAATGAGGCAGGAAAATATTTTGACATTTGTATCGCCTCAATACAATTTGTTGCAGAACGAATATATCAAACAGCGATCTCAAAAAAGACGGGTCATAGAATTCGATTTTCATATATAACATCAAAGGGAGATAACTCGTTTTGTGATAGCGTCGCATGACAAGAGTTACGTCCCTTGAAGTCTAATTAATGTTGCGTCCCTTGAAGTCCAATTAATGTTGCGATTAATTAATCATTTTACGATGAAAACTAATGAAATACACGCTATTATCTAACAGCTGTATTCTTTTTTTTAATGTTTTATTTGAGTATTTGGTTTCATTTAAATGCCGTGAAACACCATTAATAAGTATTTAAGGATTCAAACGATTCAAGGGAATTCAAATTAACACACACCTTGTGACTGACGCCGCTGTATTAGTCACTTTATATACAAGATGACTCGTTATAAGCCTGGGGCTTTCGAAAGCCAATTCAACTAATCAAAACTAACCCACGCTCTTGACCCGGGCGTGTGGTTGTCTTTTGTTTACAATCATGCAACCGGGTTAATTTAATTGGGTTGCTTTTGATTGGTTGAATTGGCCGTAGAGTTCCGCCCCGCCGTTTTATGTTTGTGCTGTCTTGTGCCGTCCCATCATCCATCAATCATTTCATTATAAATATATTCATCCTTAATTAAGTACATGTAGTGATGTCCCCCAAGCATATCTTCTGGGCGGTCTACGATGACGTTTGTCACCCTAGGCCTCCCTCCCGGAGATGTATGCTTTGGGGTTCCAAGATGTGAATGTCCTTAATTAAGTATATGTATATGCCTGCAATCTGCCACAACACTCGAGTGGAGATCTACGGCATTGTACTGTCCATGTATGCCTGCAATCTGCCACAACACTCGAGTGGAGATCTACGGCATTGTACTGTCCATACAAAAAACGGGGTCAAAAATGGCCCCAATAATTTTATTAAAATTTTTGATATTAGAAATAAGATGTTTTATAAGAATAATGAATATCGAAGACATCAATAATATATTAACTGAGATTTCAAAATTAAAAAATCAAGGAATTGAATTATCTGATGGTCTCGACAGTGAAAAAATATTATCCGATTATGAGATTATTAACGAACAGTCGAAACGGGGGCGTTTTACCCTGGCCCGCGAGTATTTTTTTATAAAACGATTACAACATACGATTAATGAGAACCTGTACCACAATGACGCAAATGCATTCATTGGACTATTTACTGCCGTTGAAATAATACGAAAAAAACTCGGACGTGTTTATGAACGACGCCGGGAGATTTCTAGTAAGATCAAAAACATTAGAAGGATTATAGACGAAAACTCCGTGGAGCTCCCGATGGTACACTCGGCGGAAAATTAGAAAATTGCGGATCAATTTACAATAATGGTAGGTGAATCACTTACTACTCGGCTAGCCAGAGAGCGGCTAGCAGCGCTTAAAAAGTTTATACCGTTACGAGACAGGGTGAGAGAGAAACTTCAAACGCGACAACAAATGCAAACCGATTTTACTGTTGGAAGCGAACAACTCTTTGCCCCGGTAACTAAAGCGACTAAGGATGTTACAGCGGCAACTGTACCCGTTCTTGGTGCGCTTGAAAAGATAGCGGCAGAGACAAAACAAACAAAAAGGTCTTTAGAAACACTCCCTGCAAAAATAGCGGCTGCTACAACACGGAGGCCACCACCACTCGCTATAACCGAACCACAAGAACCTTATGTTACAATGGCCGACGAGGAAGAATTAGGTGCTACTGCGAAAGAACCAGAAGAAGAAATACCCGAAGAAACACCCGAAGAAACATCGAAAGAAAAAAAGAAAGAGGGAAATATACCCCGTAATGTTCTTAAAAAGTCCGCAATAGATCAAATTAGAGACATCGACGACGATGAAGAATTAGTTAATTTTGTTGCTACAACATCAACTAAGAGCATTCGAGATGAGTATATCAATGAAGGTTACAAGAAAAAAATAACCTCGACGGAGAACTGGGCAAGAATAGTGTATTTAGCGAGTAAACATAGAGAAGCATTACCACATCGTGGTGATCCCGATTACGATAAATTCCTCGAGAAAGTTAAGAGTAGAACACCAAAAAAAGGAAAAGGATACCCTGTTGGTAAAGAATCCTACGGCGTTACCTGCCCTAATAGTGTTCTCAGTGATATATCACGGCTGGAAGTACTAATTGGAGGAAAACGAGCCGGAAATAACTCTACGGAAATAATCAATGAGGCCGCTGATATTTGCAAGCGGTTATTTGCAGGCGGTATTATGGACATTAATGCATATCGAACGCTCATAGACGAACTCGTGGATGATTAATTGGAAAACTGGTGTTTTTAATAAGGATGATCATACACTACAACCATGATAAACCAGTACTCGTCTACGTGGTAAACTCGCGATTGCCTGTTTACCGCGCGTACTATGGAGATGGTCTCGGTAGCACCATTGCGGGGTTATTTACAAGAATGGCTCCAAAAGTAGCGCCGTTAGCCAAACAATTAGGAATGAAGGCTATTGATGTTATTCGTGATAAGGGTATTAGTGCTATTGGAGATGTTGCCGGAAAGGCGTTTTCAGCCGCGCGGGACAAACTAATGTCATTGGTGAAATTCAGGAGAAAAAAACAGAAACCACCGGTAATGCCATCAACGACAGTGATGCCTGCAAATGTCAGTAAAGTAATAAATAACGCCGTGGAAGAAAAATTAGAGTCGTTGGCGACGACTTCGCCATCCGCCGATGCGGCAACCAACGCGCTCATGAACGCGATAGCGGGGAGTGGTTTAAATTCAAAGAATTTACGACGAAAAAATCGCAATTGAAAACATCAACATGATAAATAATAGAATGTTTGCGCGTACCGCTGATCCCGCGTTTGATATGGATGCCCCAGTGCGCAGGGATGATTCTGTCCGTGATTATCAAT
This sequence comes from Sinohyriopsis cumingii, assembly GCA_028554795.2. Classification (NCBI taxonomy): domain Eukaryota; kingdom Metazoa; phylum Mollusca; class Bivalvia; order Unionida; family Unionidae; genus Sinohyriopsis; species Sinohyriopsis cumingii. The sequence continues at coordinate 160,032 of JAPYKE020000319.1, read as the reverse complement.
ATTATTCTTATTATGCAGCGCAACCCGACCTACGATCGCGAATTGAACTTCAGGTCCAAGATACCAGTAAATACTTTCTGCCGTGTGAAGCGTTTATCGAAATTGAGGGAGAACTCGTGACAAATGCCGCCGATAATACACCATACGCAGATGACCATCGTGTTCGAGTTGGCTTCGTCAACAACGGTATCATGGCGTTATTTGAGAGCGCCAGATATCTTATTGACGGGCGAGAAATTGAATCAATAGAACGCGAGGTTGATGTTGCAACGACGATAATTGGGTTAGCGAGATACTCGGATGATTATACAAGATCGGCGGGCCCATCTATGATGTTTGCGAAGGACACCACCAATAACGCTGACCATATTCAGTACATCAACGTGCTGGCGGAAAGAAATACCGCAACTGACCCACAGGCTGAAGCAGCCAATCCAGACCGCAGAGCAAGACCAGGCGCTAATTTCAATATTATAAAAAGCACCAACAATGATTACAATCTAGGATTCGCAGCACGAGTAGGAATGTTGCAAGGACCACGCCGACAGTTTTCATGCGCGATTCCACTCCATCACATATTTGGATTCTGCAGAAATGTCAGAAAAGTTGTCTATGGGGCTAAGCATACAATCGCGCTGACGCGAAGGGGCGATGATAACAATGCAATATGGCGTGCTGCTGGTGTCGCCGCCGGTAAAGTCATTTTAACTAAAATGGCATTGTGGATGCCGGTGCTGACTCCATCAGTTACCACGGAAGCACGATTGTTAGCATTTATGGAACAGGGAGGGAAATCGCTGTTGAGTTGGCTAGCGGTAACAACTGATGCTAAAGAGGATAACGTCGCCGATACGTTTACATGGCACCTGGCGTCAAAACAGGGTGTTTCAGCCCCGCGTCATATATTCATAGCGCTGCAGAATAGGAATCGATTGGGTAGTCAAGAACACAGCCATATGATATTTGATCAATTAGGAGTCAGGGATGTTTCGCTGAGAATAAACGGACAACAGGAACCATCCGAGGATATACAGCTTAATTACGGCGACAACCATATCGCACGTGTGTATCATCGATTGCTGTCATATATGGGTCGTGATCAAAACGTCGACACTGGTTTGCAAATATCACAACTTGATTTTAAAAACCTGTATCCGATTTATTACTTTTCGTTGGAACATCTTGATTTAACGAGACAATCCGTCGTTGATATACACTTCCGAGCTCGTATAGCCCCGGGTGGTGTTAATTATAGAGCGGTTGCTGTCATTCTCAGCGATAAATCAATGCTGTTGGAAGGCGTTGGTGGACGAATGAGAATCGTTGATGCGCCAGTGGAAAACATGTAATTGAAAGCACAAAACGCGTTTACAATAAATGTCGTATAGTGTCGTCAGTGTAGAGTTGACTGATGGTCAAGTCAAGAAATTACGATCAAAGTCGGCTAAACAATGCGGAACCACAATAACGCTGAAGCCGTCACAGATGGCGGGTGGTAATCATAAGATATCGTTGACGGCGCGTCAAATAAAACATTTCAATGATGCGATGAAGAATAAAAAGGGTGTTCAAATAGATTTTTCCGCCGCAGCAATTAAAAACATGGAAAAGACCGGTGGGATATTTCCGCTGTTAGCTGCGATTCCAGCGTTGATTGCCGCGGCCGCACCAGCAGTGGCTAAGGCGGCGGCGTTGGGGGCCGTTGGTACCGCGGCGGGAATGGCATTAAAGAAGGCAACCGGGAAAGGCTACAAAAAAAAACGACCCGTGGCCGGAAAGGGTCTAAGACTACCGGGAACCCCGTATTCATGGTATTCGGGAAAGGGTCTAAGACTACCGGGAACCGTTTATTAACTCGGGAGTCAATGACTCCTGAGTCTATGACTCCAATGTCTAATTTTGATTTAATAGACGCCGCAAACGCGTTAGCGATAAAAAACTTCAGAGGTGTTTTTATGAGGGATCAATTACCGGCGGCCCCAAGGAATACTGAAACAGGCATAATTAACCTCGATGGGTCCTCCGGAGCGGGAACTCATTGGGTTGCGTACGCGATTGATCCGCGTGCAATCGTCTATTTTGATTCATACGGGTTAGCCCCGCCGAAAGAGTTCATGCGGTATGTCCGGGCGTGTTCAGCCCCGGCGTGTTCAACCCGGGTTTTTTATTCCACGCTGCCAACACAGCAATTGAGTGACCCACCGATATGTGGCCGTGAGGTATTGAACGTACTCGCGGCGATTTCATCATCGCGAAAACCACCTCATGTGGTTGTAAACGAATACACTAGTGGGGTCGTAGAAGCTCAACGGATTTTAGAGAATAACATTTACAATAATAATGATTGATATCTGGGGACGACCGGTTTCGGCGCTGAAAGAATACACGGAAACGGCCGCCGCCGACATAAAAAAACTAATTGAGGATGAAATCGCTGATATGTTGAATCTAACAAGTGTTGACCCGGGCGAAATAGTTGTATTTCAAGACCGCCAGGGTAAATTGAAATCCGGTAATGTGTCACTGAATGACGTTTTAATACGACAGCGTGATGCCGCCGAGGACACTATCGCGCTGTATACCAGCGACGGACGACTCAAACCGGGTGGACATATATCAGCGGTGACGGATAGGGTAACATTAGTCCAGGACGGTTTTACAAGGTTAGATAGATCGGTGACCGAACTTGACGCGCAGGTGAAAAAATCTGTCGCCGAGGTGAAAAAATCTGTCACCGATATACAACTCACTACCGCTAGTTTTTTTGGAACCCCGACGGTAACCGAACCGAATCTTGCAACAATAAAAAATACTATTTTGGAGTTTACGACGCTGTCGGGCCAATTTACCTCGTTACGAAAAAATGTTAACAGGATCGATGACAACTTTGATAAATTCCTTGGTAAAAAAAATGCCAAACCGGATGAAATCACAATAACTATAAATGATATCACTGCGTATGGACAGGAAATAAAAACAATCAAAACTGATGTTGCAACAAACAAAAGGAGTGTAGACGCGCATGAACGGGAAATAGAAATAATCGGCGCTAATGTTGCAACGATCATAAATAATGTAGACTCGCATGGACGGAAAATAGAAACAATCAAAACTGATGTTACAACGATCATAAATAATATGGACACGCATACACAGGAAATAGGAACAATCAAAACTGATATTGAAGCGAACAAAAAGGGTGTGGACGCGCATACACAGGAAATAGGAACAATCAAAACTGATGTCGAAGCGAACAAAAAAAATGTAGACGCGTATTGGCGGGGAATAGGATTAATCAAAACTGATGTTGCAGCGAACAAAAAAGGTATAGACGTACATACATATGAAATAGGAACAATCAAACTTGATGTTGCAGCGAACAAAAAAAGTATGACCGAGAATACACGGGAAATAGAAACAATCAAAACTAATGTTGCAACGAACAAGAATAATATAGACGCGAATTTGCGTAGAATAGAAATAATCAAAACTGATGTTGAAGCGATTAAAGACGGACTACCGAGAATAACAGAGCAACTCGAAACTAATATTGAAGCGAACAAAAAAAATGTAGACGCGTATGGAGGGGAAATAAAAACAATCAAAACTGATGTTGAAGCGATTAAGGACAAACTACCTAGAATGACAGAGCAACTCGAAAAAATGAAAACACCTCATGGGATCATCGGCAGTGGCGTATACACGGTTCAATACGGATCATTCGATTGGACTCCTACGCGTAATGCAATAGATGTCACCGCAATTGTTAAGGGTATTTATCGATTGACATTGATTTCGGCGATGCAGTTCAGTATATCATCGCCGAGTTCATCCGGGTTTAACAATACAATATCAACAATCATCGACAAGGATACAATCGAACGGTTTATAATTAAAGCCGTTGATAGCAGTCTATTTAGGGCAAACATCACATGGTATGCGGAATTTGTAGTGGATCTAAGTAATTAAAAACACTAGCTCTTTTAAAATAAAAATGACCACCAAGGAAATTGAATCAGAGGTATCACCGACGTCACATCAATATCGATTCGATACCGCAAAAGAATTTTCCGCGAACTTGAAAACGCTTTCCGAACAATACCGTGTAAAAATAAAAAAATACCGTCGTAAAATAACCGCCATCGACGCGGTCGTGTACTCGGTGTCGGGTATAATAGCCGGTACCGGTGTTATTTTATCCACGGTAACCACGATAGCCCCGATCGCTGTTCCAATCGCTGTCTCCGCAATGACAACAGTTGCTGGAGTCGCCAACGCAATCACTAAAAAGATATCATCGTGTTTTCAGAAAAAACTCAACGAGTATACAGTAAAACATCAAATAGTATCCGACGCATACTCGAAATTATCCGGGTTGATCTCGTTATCGATTGATAATTTGTTCGTATCCGATGTTGAATTCTCCACGATGGTCCAGTTGTATAGCTCCGCGATGTCAAAAATCGAGGATTTTCAACTGGAAGCCGGAACCACCTCAATGGGCTCTGGTTATTAATATTAAACACTAAAGACAACAAATAATAATAATGTCACTGAACCCCGAAGGGTTTCAATTACTTCAGCGGATCGCGGAGAACACCACTCCGGTACAAACAAATATGATATCGATAACATCAACGAAACCCGAATTCAGTGTAAACTTTCCATCACCGGTTCCAGTGAAGGAAATAGCGCTGGCAAAATTGCGAGTATATCACAGTTGGCCTAATATTCGAGCGGACGCATTTAACGGACAACAACCTAATAACTCGCTGGTTTTTGCACGGAAAAATAAACCCGATGGAACCCCAAACTGGGAGGAGGTTACAATACCAACTGGGTCATACCAAATAGAACAAATCAATAAAGAATTTCAACGCAGGATAAAATCGATCACAGGAAAGGAATCAAAAATCGCTATTACGGTTCATGAACCGACGTTATCGTCGACGATTGAAATAAGCACACCGGGGTATATGGTTGATATTTATAACAGTTCAATAAGAACCATACTAGGATGGCCTAAGAATCCACCTTATGAAAACCCCGAGGGCAAACAATCGTATCATGAGATTAATCCCAATTATCGAGATGTTTTGTTTGTTATGAAAAACTCGTCACCCCCCGACTGGTTTACATTTCAAGACAGGAATACCATGTATTGGTATTTTAGGTACGAGAAAACTCCTGGATCGGTCGTCGAGGTCGAAGTTAATTTAAATGATATCGATAGGTTTTTTATCGAGATTAATCGTATTTACCAATCACAACTAGAACAGCTACGGGAAACAAAAGCACAAAAACACGTTGAGGTGTTAAATCAACTTATATTAGACATGGAATATATCAATGAAAGAATCATCGGGGTAATATCCACTAGCAGAATTGATAATAAACAAAAATTCCTAACCGAGTATAATATCGCAGAAGCCGATTTACCCGATTTTAAGTTTCCAAGATACAACACGCCAGAACTAAGAAAGTCTCTTAATGATTTTATCGGTCCATCAACTTATATCCTCAGACACGATAACGGGGATGATGGTAGGCATATTGCTCCATACAACGTAAATATCGCATCGGTGATAGCAATCAATCTAGTGTGTGATGTTATCGAAGGGAGTTACCAGGTAGATACCAATCAATCAAATCAAGCTCAACAGGGATATATCCTTTATTCATTTTCACCAACAGCCCCTCCGGGATTTTTAATCGTTGAGAATCCGATTAATCCGGTCTATATGCGATGCCATGATCGGTTTTTAACGAGAATTAATTTTAAACTCACCGATCAGTCAAATAACCTAATTGATCTACAGGAGGAGGAGTTAGTGATCACTCTGTTTGTAAGATCATTGTAAATAACCACTTAGCAGCAGAGGGGGCGATGACATCGACGCGGTCGTCGATGTGCTTACCGGACGCTGACGACACTGGGGATCGGCGCGCAGAAGGTGTTAATTAAACCAAATGACGTCACCATCGTGTAGGATGGACCGTCGTCGTTTTTTTTTTACCAGGCGCTGACGACACTAGATCGTTGAGTGCAGAAAGTATTAATTAAGCAAAATAACGATTGGACAAAATGTCCGATTCGCCCCCTCTGCTGCTGCAGGTGCTTGTATACAGTGATAGTTATGATGAAATGCAGAAATTCAAACACAAGGTGGAATTTAAAATGGGCAAAAAAAAGCTCACTGGCAGAAGAGGACAGCGGTTTGCCAACCAAGAGGACACAACGCCTTTACTTTCTGAAGAGGAGACTCCTGTAGAGAAAAAGATAGCACGATCTTTTTCTTGGTCACAAGAAGCAACAAATGTCGAGGTATTCAGAACATTAGAAGGAATAGTGGTAAAAGTGTATAAAGCAAATATCCTTAGACTTGATGTTGATTGCATTGTGAATGCAGCAAATGAAAACCTTCAGCATGGTGGTGGTGTTGCTCTGGTGATTGCTAAAGGGGCTGGCCCAAAGATTGACAGAGAGGGGAGTGAAATCTTGAAAATTAGGGGTCGAATAAAAGTTGGAGAACAGTGTGTTACTACTGCAGGAAACCTACCATATGATTGTATCATTCATACAGTTGGACCCAGATGGAGTGATTATTATCCACATGATGCAAGGAACACAGCAAGATGTGAGACAGACTTGTTCAATTCCATAATAGGTTGTTTCATTGAGGCTGAAAACCGTCACCTGAAGTCAATTGCTCTTCCAGCTATCAGTTCAGGTAAGCTTTGCTATTTGGCATTTGGTTGGGTACTGGCTCTGTTACAACTTTATTGTATTAAACTAAGTAACATAAAAGAGCAAAAACCTACCAGTTTTGTAAAAGTCAACAAATAATTTATTTTCTAGCATACGATACTATAAACTGTCACACTACAGATATTGTAGCAGTATGACTGAAAAATTGTTAGAGCTACATTTAAAATCCAAAGCATACAGACACACATGATTTCTACATAGTCCTAAATGAAAATGGTGTGAATCTGATATTCATCACAGGAGCCATCTTGAAAATATTGTTATTGATTCTCCACCAAAGTAAAAAGTCATATCAGAATGGATTTTTCACCCAGTCCTAGTTGGTCCTAAATCAAAATGGTGGCAATCCAATTTGGCTGCCATAATGGCCATCTTGACAGTTTTGTTGTCACTACTATCGCTAAATGGTTGACCATATTGGCATGGGGTTTTCACCAGATGAATTTTAATGAAGTTTAATTGGTCCTTAATGAAAATGGTGCCAATCTGATATCAAGTATGGCCAAAACAAGCTATGTTGAAAAACTTGTTATGCTAATGCATATCAGAGATAGTTTCAACTCTCTGCAGTTATGACAAAGAAATGTTTTTCTCAAATTTCTGGAAATGCTTTTAGGCCAGTAGTGTATCAATCCTTTTGAGGGACTCTTGTTTTAAATTCCAGGATACATGATGCATGGTGCTCTGTAAGGAGAATGACTTGCTTCTATATGTCCCAGTAAATTATACTTAAAATTTCTATACTTTTCACTGTTGCAGATGCAAGTTATATGTAAATTACTCCTTGAATACAGAAAGTAAATTCTTAAAAATGTGCTTTAAAGTTAGACCAAAAATGCCTAGTGTTTAATTTGATAGAGACAAATTATGATTGTCATTGGTTGCATTCCTAATGTGAAATTTGTTTTTAATATTATGCAAGTTTAAAATTGTCTTTATTACAAATTAACTGCATCTTTTTGTAATTAGATTGATTTCTGTTTTGATCAAAGGATCTGTTCTACATAGTTATTAAAAGGTATTTATTTTGTGGATTATTTGGAAAAATGGGAAAACCAAATAATCACAGGTATATAAAACAAAATATAAATGGAATTGTTAGATAGTTTCAGTTTTTACAGGAAATCACTTTCAATTTTGGTAGAAAATCAGTGTATCATGCTTCCTTTTTGCAGTCCTGACCCAAGCTTACTTTTGCAGATTTTTCTCTCTCAGAGAACAGTACCTTATGAGTCATTATTCTTCTTACCTCCTGAAACTTACAATATTTTGGCAAGATCATGCGGATCCCTGTCTGAACCTTTCTATTTAAGAATTTACTTAAGTAAATACACATTGAGCCTTCCCAAATGATGAAACCTCTTTTGTATTGCTTCTTTTCAACAATTCTTTCACAGGAATATTTGCAGTACCAAGAGATGTGTGCACAGATCAGTATGCCAAGGCAGTGATTCATTACAGCAAAACAAGAACTAGTCAGTTTCTACAGGAAATCCATTTCATTGATATGCTACCAGGCATTGTCAAGGATATGCAGTTGGCATTCAAAACACTTCTCAGTAGTGATGAAAATGCAGGACACATAGGTAGGATCAATTATTCCCCTTCAACCCCAGCCCCAAGAGAGGGAGAGTGAACATTTTATTATGCTGCCTGTCACTGTCTGTTACACAAGCCTAGTGAGAAACATATTTTTATAAAAATATTGAGCCAAACTAAACAAAATTGGATATTTAGATACCTTCAGTGAGTCCCAGGGCTTAGACCTGATTTTCAATAAAATTCAAGAAATTTTTCTAACTATTTGGACATTTTTATATAAACTCTTTGTAAACACAAGTGAGCAAATTTTGGTTGAAATTGAAATGTGAAATTCATTATACATTTATATAGTAATAAATTATATAAATGATGAATAGATTTTCTAGCCTTTTTAGAAATTAAAATTCAGTTTGTTTACAATTTTTGAACTTCTTGCTTGTAGACTTTTTTTGACAAAAGCTTTGTAAGCATGATTAGGCAAAACTCATTTGAAATTCAGACATGAAAGAACTATGTTCACTTTTGATTTAGATCTGCCCTACACCAGATTTTAATTATTTTTTTATTAATGTATCTGCTTTATTGGTACTTCAAAGAATACACTAGTTTAAGTGTTGTTGTATCATTGGGAATGGTTTTCTTGGTGAAATTATTCAGTGTATCGGTATATCATAGAAAAAATAACAGCACAGTTTCTTCATCTTTATATCAGAACAGTTTACCGGTACATTAGATGCCCTAATTCATCTTCATTATTATCATTGTAATTGTCTGTATTGGTGGAAAATATTTTTGAATAATAATATGTCAACAGTTACATAGCAGTGTGTATGTGTTTGATAGGGTAACAATTTCTTTTGGATAATATGTTTTTTTAAATTCCATTGTCACTTTGAGACCTACATGCTTTACTGCAGCTCTGAGAGCATGATAGGGTGATTGGAATGGATGTATATTTAATGGAAGTAAATTATAGGAAGGACACCTGGTCACAGTACATGTCATTTTAATAATTTTCATGAGATAAAATATCCCATTAACAAACACACAAACACACATGTGTACATGCATGCATGCACATCTGCTGTCTTATGAAGATAATAATAATGCACCAAAATAATTTGTATTCTTCTCACCTGAACTGCATTTCTTAAATCATGTATGTGGCTAGCTGTTATTTCCTGTTTGATGTGAGTGCAGATGTTCATCTAGATGGGAAACAATCAATAAAGCTTCTTATTTTTATAATGACATGCATTTAAGGATATATATCATTACTAGCAAAATATGCAATTGTTGCATATATGTACAGTGTATATATGTAGGATGTAGGTAGTTATGTAGGTAAGCAGATACATGATGAAGCGTGACAACTCTATTTCCTAAGTATTTCCTTTATTTGAATAAAAGTTTAACAATCATCCTTTAAAGTGCAAGAGTGAAAAATAATGAAAAACAAATTTACATGGTGTATTAAACTTGTATCCATCTGCTGTTGCAACAAAAAAGCCATTTGAAACATAATCTATCCACTTTTTCATGAGACAAACAGATTGTTAATTTGATTGGCAGACAAACACAATCATGGATGGATAAAAATAAGATGAATAGGCAGACAGACAGAGAAAAGGATCACCCAAAATGGGAACAGGTAGCTTTAATATTTATTCATGAGTTAAACAGTCATATAAACAGACAAAGAGGAACAGACGAAATGGATGAATCAACAAAGCAAAGAGATGGATGGACAATTGGCATCAAGGAACTGATTGACAGACAAATAATAGGATGAATGAAGAGACATATGGATGTGGCATATATGGACAAACAGACAAATGGATGTGGCCATATATGGACAAACAGACTGTCAGATTGAGAGATGAAATGGAAAGAAAAATACACAGATAGATGAATGGATATGTGGATAAATAAAGTTTTATTCAGTGAACAAATCGATGGACTTTCCAATAGTTCTATAGATTTCATTCAAACAAGACTTTTATCAGATCACACTCAGATTGGATGGAAGAGGGTTTTATCAGACTACACTCAGATTGGATGGAAGAGGGTGTAACTAATTCCCAATATTGGAATCGGGAAGCCAAATAATGCCAAATGACAGAAATCAGTTTATGAACACATTATGGAAAAAGCACAATTCAGTACCAAGGTTCTGCTGATGTAATATTTCAATCTTTACAAGTTTAGCAGTGTATTTTATTAAATGCCTCAGTATCCATTCCTCCTCTTCACATACTCTCTCTTTATACATTGCTTTCAACTGTATTCACTATAGCTCTATTTCACTGTCTTTAAATTCTCTTTAGGAAATTGTGTAATTTATTTTCAACATGTTTACAACTCAACAAATTTGTGTGATTTTGATAAATAAAAGAAAATAATTTGCAAGGAGTGCTTACATGTGGAGCACATATCTTCACACATACAGATTTATACATTTTTCATGCAGTATGAATAAGGAAATGAAGATGAAGCTTATCCAGTCAGTTTTCATGGTAAAATCAACATTTCCTGCAGGGAATGGAAATAATTCAACATTAATATTTATATATGTACTTACATATTTATTTGTAAGAAGCAATCTTAGCATATCAGTTAATTGAAATTATTCTTAATAGTTAATCAAAACTTCATAGATCTCTCCTGACATGGCAAATGGATGTGTGTGTGTGTGTGTGATTTTGGATTTGTAACGTACCTTTAACAATTTTTAAGTCATATTGCTATGATGTCTGCATTGTGACAGTTTATAGTGATGTCTAGCATTGTGCATCATGCCGCAGACATGTAGCACGAGGTCCCACACAGTCACATTATCCTGACACCGGGCCGACCAGTCCTAACACTAACCTCTTAATGCTGAGCGCCTAGCGAGGCAGCTGTTAGTACCATTTTTATAAGTCTTTGGTATTACTCTACCGGGGGCAAATGGATGAGACAGACTGTTGTTGTTGTAGTGGGTTGAACACCATTTTCCAGCACATGATAGGCTGTACATGGCAGCCATTATAACTGATGGATGAAGAACCTTGGAAAACCCTGGGAAGAATCTCCAACTCATGGGAGGCTACTGACAAGCTTTCTCAAATGCCCCTATTGGTCAAACCCAAGGCTCCAAGTCACATGGACAGAGGTGAGATGGCATTGATTAGTAAAGGTGAGCATATTACACTACATGGCCACCTGGGATCTCTGTGTATGGTTTAAGTTTATTTTAAATTGAACTTTTATTTTAATCCTCAATAAATAATATTTACTTATGAGGAAGAACATATGTTGAAATGGGAAGTCATTGCTACAAATGTCTTTAATGAATTATATGTACATTATAGAACAAAGAACTTATTCTACAAATGTTCAGTTATGTGACAAATGTTACTGTTAAACTTACAGTGAAAGGTGGGGACCAAACAACGGTAATCAATTACCTTGCAAGGAGAGATAGTGGCAACAATCATGGCAAGATACCAGAAAAAGATATTGGTGAAACCTATCCAAAAGATGAAGTGCAAACAGAAGAAAAACAAAACCCTGCTGCACCACTCTGGCCGGAAATTGAGCAAAAATATTTTAAGAATGAAAAGTTCTACATTTATAAGCCAAACAAGAAAATTGAAGTAAACATATACACGACTGACATTACCAAACTAACAGGAATACAAGTAATAACATGCTCTGATGACAGAAGAGGCAATGGACATGGGGCAATAGCTTCCATGTTATTGAAGACTGGAAACTCAAAGTATGAAAGTATAAAGAAGAAAGCCTTTCAGAAGGAAGTACATGTTGGTGATGTCATTGTTACAGAGGGAGGAGATAGTAATTTCCATTTGGTGGCCCATGCAGTGCTACCATCTTTCAAAGATACCATATCATCTCAAAGACACAAAGAGATGGTCCATCAATGCTATGACAGAATACTGGATGAAATCAATAAATGGCCGAAAACATCTCTTGCTCTTCCTTTGCTAGGTGCAGGTAGGTACAATAAATAGCCATAGGAATTCAGTGATTTCTAGTTATATCAAATAGGTAGGAATACCTGGATTACAACTCTTTAAACTTAAACAGTTTAAACTGTTAATATTTGGACCACAACTGTTTCAGCTTAATTAAAATGTATCACTTTTCACAGTCAGATTGTTTGTTATCTGTGTATATTCCAGAAATAATAAATAAATTATAGCATGGGATAAAATCAACAGCCACATAGCACAGGAAATTACCAGATAGAGTAGCATCCCCTTGCTGTAGCTACACCATTATGTACTTATTTATGCAGTGATAAAACAAGTAACAATAAAAAAAAGTTAAATTTTCAGGAGGAAAAAATAAAAATACTACTTTTAAACTGTTGGATGTCCTCATAAAGATCATACAGGGTGAGGGTTCTTTTCTGAGTGGTTGAGCCTAAAGATAAAGAAACATGACAGTCATAGAATCTTAAATTAAGGCCTATGTTTAGCTTTCCATGCATGTCTTAAATGGTAATTATGATGATAAACCATTAACAATATGATAAACAAACATGAAAATAATATGGCTTAGTAAATATATTACATGGATTTGGCAATGTTCCACCAATTTTATTTTGTTTAAAAAACTGTATATCATTCACAAGGTCTTTATTTTAAAATGACTTTGTTTGCAATTAGTTTGAGGTTTGGGCAGTATGTTTTAGTTAGGTTGAATGGACTACATTCATTTGCCAACATGCATTCTCTGTACAGATCAAGTTTGTGTTGTGAGTGTATATATTAAAATGAATGCATCTCCTGTATAAAAGCTAGATAACTGTGACAGTGTTTGGCAAGATTTTTAACAGGATTTAAAGATCTGTTATGTGTTCCAATATCAACTTTAAACATGTTGCCGCTATTGTTGCATTGTAGGGATTAAGCTGATTCACATATTTAAAAACTTGATTGTTGTGACCTACTTTCTATAGTTAATTGAAAAATCTTCAAGAATATGCTGACTCATGCCACAAAAGCCCGGTATATATTGTTTATTTTGTTTATAGCAGTTACCCAATTAAGTTTTCATTTGTCTTACCAGTTCCTAACTACAGAGTTGCCCTCTTAAATATTCATTTGTCTTACCAGTTCCTAACTTCAGAGTTGCCCTATTAAATATTATTTTTCTTACCAGTTCCAAACTTCAGAGTTGCCCTATTAAATATTCATTATTCTTACCAGTTCCTAACTTCAGAGTTGCCCTATTAAATATTCATTTGTCTTACCAGTTCCTAACTTTAGGGTAACTACAGCTCATGGAGGTTTCATTAAAGTTTGAATACAAGTGGATTTGAAGAAAAAGATGGTGGAATCTTAGGGTCAAAGCACTGGGGTTGCAAACAAAATTATTACCAATTCAGCTTATAATGATACTAATTCAAATTATTTTGAATTTCGGGTGTGCACTGCTTCCTGATATGAATTGTTTGTAATCCAAGTGAATTTTAAATTGTTATCAATCTATTAGTAGATCTCTGTTGTCATTTTTAAGAAATCTGAATACACTTCATGTAAACATTGAATTAAGCATTAATTTTTAATTAAACAATTTGTGTTATTATTAGCTTATCATACACATACAGTTACCATTAAAATTGACAATATTTTCAGAACAGTTTAAATTTTGTTTGAAAATTCCAACAATTAGTCCAAAAACTGATTTGGTCTTTGTAACAAGACATGTTTTATTTACCCTTTCAGGTTGTGCAGAACTTGGTTATGAGGGGAGTGCAAAACTGTTTCTAGACAGCTTAGAAGTATTTTGCAACAGAACTATGACATTCAACTTAAAGGTTATCCACATTGTTGATAAAGATGAACACATAATTCAGAAAATAGCAGATGTGTTCATTAAAGACACTGATAGAGTTAGAAACCATTTATTGGCAAGCCATGGTAGAGAGTTGAAACAAACATTGGATCTGTCTTCACAAACCAGTTCTGTTAGACCTGGAGAAGAAATATCCCGGGTAAGAGTTTATTCAGGCAGATAAAATATGCACTCCACAAAAGTATGTCTCTCTCCTCCTAAGCTGATGTTCATTACTACCCTGGTTTATACTAAGATCAGTGGAATCCCTTTTAAAGGTAGCATTACTATACCTGCTTGTCTTTCCATGGCACTAGTCCCCAGTCCAAGGACATTATTCTTTCCTCCAATTAATGATTGGAGATCAAGAATAAAGAACATGATATCAGTCTGACACCTTAAGTTAGTCCACTTCTATTAATTGGAAGATCTCCCATCTTTTCCTCTCATTCATAGATTTCTTGGGTGCTCAACACTTCATTTATATAGGCAATTATTGAATTTCTACTGTCAGTCATATCTTTTTTGTGTTCTATTTGTTATTTTCTCCTCTGTTTTGGTTTGAATTTGTATATCAATCTTTGTCCACTTTAAGTGATTTTGATGATTTTTGAGTTGTACATCTTGTATTTCATTCTCTAATAGTAACCAGTGTAAGGGTAAGCATTTTCTACCCTTTTATTGCTCCAGTTCATTGTTGTATTTATATATTTCCTTTCAGCATTCAGTACTATCTCAAGGTATTGGCAAATATATAAAAAGGCAGCATGGAACACTCACATCACCAGTCTTGCATGCACAGCATGTATACACCCATATGGTTGCTCCATTTGTTGCTTGTGACCCATTGATGTTTGGAACTTGTTGGAAAGTCAGCAAGCCTATAGGTCTAGGAAGAAGGGTCACACATCTTCATGTTCTTCTCAGGAAGATCCCCTCTGTTCCCATAATGGGACTATATAACTTCCTAGTGTTATGTATATTTAATTTACTTGTATCTGATTGATTATATATTTATTTCAATTTAATTGTTTGTCAGTTTTAATTTTTTGATTTTGTATTACAGGCTATTGTAATGTAAATTTATTCACTAGGGATGATACTTTTTTCAGAAAATAATTTGACCTTGACTGTTAGTTTATAAACACCAGGTGTTGATCTAAATCCTGACCTTGTTTCAAAATTTTTAGCAACCATCTTAAGCAAATTCTATTTTATTTTAAACTGACTGATTGTTGTCGAGGTCATGATGGGACTTCGGGTTTAACATGTAAACAATTATTTTATTTTTATTTCTTAGAATAAAATGATTGGTTTTCATCCAGGTCACACTGGGTAGATGTGATCTTTAACAAATACTGATCTTTAACAAATACTGTACTTTGTTTCTATAACTTTTGAGAAGATGATCACATGACTCCTTGTTTACATTTTAGGAGACCATATAACCTATGTTTTGGAGAATTATTCTCAGTTGCAGCTGGGCTTTTTCTTACACTAGAAGTTGTATGTTGTGCTGTTTGGAGTTTTTTCAAATTAATTGGATTCAAAAATATTAATTCTGTTATTTTTCTGGAAAATATGTGTGTTCATGTGAAACTGATGAACAAGGATGTTTTTTTTTATAAACATTTATTTGGTTGATGAGAATTCATCCTCCAAAAGAAGATTCTAGAATACTAGGATGCCCCTGGTTCAACTGATGGATAACTTGCACATGTGCTTTGTCCTTCGTTTTTTTCTTGCAGACACCAACATTATCGGTTGCTTTAATGTCGGAAAAGAACCATATTTGCTTCCTTTGGTAATGTGGCGATTATATGTATTCTATATGTGCATCATGTTCATCATCTGGAATTACCCTTGATCAAGTTTTTTTGTGTGAACAAATTGATGCCTCAGAGAGGTTCTTTGCCATTTCTTGTAGCATGCATTGTTGTACTACCTATCTAAATATTTCACTGTACAGGGGTCACTTTAGCATACTAATTTCATTAGCAAGGAGCAGTACCCTTCCCATTCCGGGAGGGCAAAGAGTCACACCCTCCTGTCAGTGAGGCACAACACCTTTTCCATTAGAACAGAGGGAGAGGAATGGTACCTTCTATTCAGCCGAAACTTTGTGTGCGCTGATAATGAGTTATCACTCCCACTTGTAAGAAGTGAGAGGTACCATTTCAGTCCCCAGGGTCCATGGACAGCAAATTATTCATTTGCCTGTCACACACACACACTAATATTCTCACACTATTTGTGTGGATAAAGAAAAATCACTATGGAAATCAAAATAACTTAATTAATGTAGATGCATTTTTTAAAATTTAGATTTAAATGTTGCAAAATTTGCAAGATTGAAATAATTACAGTACATTTTCACCATTATGTTACCAAAATCTATTTTATGCTGTGCACCAGTGAAATAATTACAGTAAATTTTTGCCATTTTGTTCTTGAAATGTGTTTTATGCTGTAATGACCATGTCTTATTCATAGAATAAAGGTTGGTTGGTTGTTGTGGGGTTTAACGCCATTTTTCAGCACACGATAGGCCATATATGGCGGCCAGTATTAATGGTGGAGGAAGAACCCGGGAAAACCCCGGAAAGAACCACCGACCCACGAGAAGCTACTGGCATGCTTTCTCACATATCTACATTGGCTGAATCTGAGACTCGAACCGGCGCAGACAGAGGTGAGATGGCAGTGATCCGTAACGGCGAACGCTTTAGACCACTCGGCCACTCGGGGCCCCCATAGAATAAAGGTAAAAACAGAACAAAAAAAAATTCACTATTGAACCTTGACAGTGCCAATCATTTTACATGTACTTGGACTAAAAGCATTTTTAGTTTTTCTCCTATCAAGATAAGTTTTTTGCAACTATTGTATGAATTTTTGTCAATACCATTGCCAAAGTCTTAATAATTTTAGCCACACATGCATAATTATGTTGCTTTTAAAAAGAAAATGAGGTACAAATGGGATCTTTATATCATAGATACATAATTATCCAGTTAACCAACATGATTATTCATGTCAAAAAAGGCTTTACCTAGTTTCAAAAAGAAATTAATTTTTTTAAATATTTGATTACATTTATGGAACTACATGTATATACATAAAAGAAGCCATTGATAGCAATGGACTTGTTTAATGAAAGTAAAGGGACTATACGACTGATATAATATTATTCAGTCATTTAAATGTAGGTGTTGAAATTAAATAATGCACGATTTATCTTTTAAACAAATCACAAATAAAGTAGTGCTTAATATGACATCTGGAACAAGTGAAATAGATCAGCTGAAATTTTCCATTAGTTTAACTGTTATTAGTATTATTTATTATTATTATTTATTATTATCATTATTTATTATTATTATTATTATTATTATTATTATTATTATTCCAAGCTGTTTAGTGTACATTTCTTTATATTCTAATGCTGATTACATTCATTGTTAGAAACAAATTCTTTGGCTGGTGTTTGTTGTTGACTCTGACATGCTAAGTGAAAGCTAAATGCTAATTAAAAATGATGCAGATGATATTTGTTTACACTGCTCCCATAATGCAGTGCTGTATCAAAAGTGGGCTCTTCCATAACTCAGACAAACATGGCAGATTACTTGCATATAGATCATTTGTTTCAGCATGTAACGAATGGATGGTGTTGCACCATATGTATGTCAATTCAGATTATGTTTAAATCATTCGTGCATGAAATGAATTTGGTAATTTAAGCTATATTTCAAGATGCTGATGTGAAAATTAATTGAGCAACATGTGGATGAAATTCATGATGTTGTGCAGAATGAACTATAATTGATTTAAAACCTAAGGAATATTTAGTCACATAACTAATTTACTATATCATCTTTCTCCTTGTTGAAACTTTCTATGATAAATTGAAATCTCTGTTGATAATGTTTTATTTCTATGTTTCATGTAGGCAAGACCAAAGAGTCCTATGTCAGGTGAACAATCTAAAGAAGAATGCCCTATCTGCTTGGCGGAGGTGAAATCACCAAAAACATTGAGTTGTGGTCATACATTCTGCATGAAATGTATAGAAAAACAGTTTAAAACAAAACCAGTGTGTCCAAAGTGTGGAACCTTCCATGGAACAATATATGGGGACCAGCCAGAAGGTGGAAAAATGAGGATTTATATCCAAAAACAGAGTTTGCCTGGGTTTGCCAAAACTAACACTTTAAAAATAGAGTACCAGATTCCCAGTGGAACTCAAGGGGTATGTTGTAATGTTCACATTGCTTGAAACAGCTGTTGTGATAATTTTTTATTGTGTGTGCACATGAGTTGATGCTGAATATTTTCTCTTTAAAACTGTCTCATAAACACTTGATATTTGTACTGTGAAAATTATTCCCAAAATGTCTGATTATATTCTGTTAGTTTGATTTGGGACAAAAGCTGCAATTAGAGACAGTCCAAGATTAAAAAATATTGAAGTCAGACCTGGTTGATAATATTTTACTAGTCACTTGGACAAGGGGACATACAAATAGTGTTATCCATCAGTTACACTATTTCTCTACAGCTGTTTTTAACCCATGGTAGTGAACCTAATCTGGGTCTCCATGCTGTTTTGAGTGGATCATTGAGATCAACCTAATAATTTTACATTTCTTACCCAAGTGGTTTTTAGCATTGGGTGGTGAGTCTGACACTACAAATCTGAATTGTTCACTGCCCAAAAAGGTTAAGAATCACTGCTCTACACTCTTATTAATCAAGTGAACACATTTTATTCTTCAGTTTTAGCCAATCCTCATTAAGGCCTTATCTCAGTGTCATCACGTAGTGCAGTGGTTTTCAAACTTTTGTTCTTGTGACCCAGTAGAAGAAAATTGTTTATATCTACGACCAAATAATTATATTTTTTGACTAGATTTTTCATAAAGTCATAATATTGTAATACATTTTAATCAGATAGGTGACCCAGATCCTGACATTCTGTCGTGAACCATACTTTGAAAACCACTGGCTTAAAGTACCAGTACAGTGCTTTAAGAGTCATTTGCGAACATTCATTAGCATAAATTTGTTATTGCTCCTCCTCCTTAACTAAGAGTATTGCCATGAAACTTCACACACATTCATCTCATGGTCTACTTAATAATACATGAAAATGGTGCTTCTTGGACATTAATTATGGTTACCACACCAGCCATTTTGTAAATATTGCTATTGCTTCCCCAGACTGCATGGACATATCAGCATGGGGTTTCACTAAAAAAGATGTAACAGGCATAATATTTTACCTAGTAAATTTATATAAACCATCATGTGTTCTGTTTTTATTCAATCCTGTATATACTCCATGGGGAACCTCATTTGTACATACAACTATTTTACCTGTATATTACTGAGCACTGAAGACTATAAATCAGGACATGATAGGTCAATTGGTCAGTCACCCATTAAGAACAACAGAAACCAATTGGTTGGTTTTACAAATAGAGGCCAAAGACATCTGTATAGTAGCATGATTAGTTCTGCCATGCTTACTGACATAAAGCTAGTCCTACAGAGAATGACAGCTCTGGTGGCCTAGTGGTTAGAGCATCCACTTCAGATGCTGGAGGTTGTGGGTTCGATCCCTGGCCGACTCATACCAAATACTTATAAAAATTGTACTAACAGTTGCTTTGCAAGGTGCTCAGTATTGAGAGGTTAGTGTTAGGACTGGTATGCCTTGATTCAGGATAATGTGTCTGGGTGGGACATCATACTACATGTCTGCAGCATGATGCCCCAGTGTTAGACATCACTATAAACTGTCACACTGCAGACATTGTAGCAGTATGACTGGAAAAAATAATTGTTAAAGCTACATTAAAAATCCAAATCACACACACACACACACACACACCTACCTACAAAGAACCACTGAAACATTTGTAAATGAGAAATATGAGAAAATACCATAAGACAAAGGCATATGATGCTAGCAATATAAAGTTACCCCAGTCCCATAAATAATGTTTACTTTAATTTGAAGTGATGTCAATAAAACCAGTCTTGTGAAACCATGAATGTTTCCTTGGATTTGCAAAATTCCTACCCAAAACCAAGCACCTGTGGAAGTGAGGACCACATTCTCCTACATAGAGGACCTGATTGGATTTTCAGGCTACAACAACAATTCATTTTTAAATTTTAATACATTTGTATTTACTCTAGGCCGTGACTGTTTTTTTCACAAAAGTCATGTTATTACAATTGAGCAGCTCAGCTGACAAATGAAGATTGATAGGCATGCCTGTTTTAATATATGTGATCATATTTTCAGGTCCATACAGCAATTTCAGTTTTTTAACTTTTTTGTTAAGTTGCCTGGCTGTAAAGCCAAGTGAGCTTATGGTACATGGTCCTTCATCAGATGTGAGTCATCTCTGTGGATTATCTATTCACAGTTGCTATTTACAGTGCATTCTCAAAATTCACTTGACCAATTTGTACATGTATTTACAGTTAGTATTTGGTTTTGAGGCCTTTAAAATTGTATCATTGAGTGCTAATCCATTATTCAATATGGCCACTGTTACTAAAAATAAACATTTGAAAATCTCAGATTTGCCTCAACAGAATTTGCTGACACCTGCTATTTTGCAGAAAGCATCATGGCTTGCAGGGCTTTCAAGTTTGTACAGAGGATGCTGATCTGATATCAAATATGGCCACCATTACAAAGCAATAGCAAAACCATGCAACTGCTTCTGAAAAAACACTGTACAGAATTTGACCAAATTTATCAAGTGGTATCCTGGCTAAAAGGTCTTTAAATTTTCAACAGATGATATTGACTTGCTAAATATGGCCACTTTTTAATGAAAACAAGAAAAAAACAATCTTGAAATGATTATTTCTAAGAAACATGCTTTGTCCCTCATTCCTTATAACTTTCAGTCCTTTTGAGATTAAGAGACTTGATATACTTATATATTATCTACATTGTATGCAAGCTACACAGACTTCCTGTTTTACATATATAACAAATATGCTTCTTTGAGAGAAATTTTTATCTTTATCTTCTTTTCTACGTGTTCTTCACTTTTTTCATTTAAGCTGATGTAAGGGATCCTATACTGCTAAAATTGTAATGTAGTAAAGCACAAACATTTTATGTCTTGAAAATTCTGATGAATGAAAAGAATGACAAGTTTTACCACAACTGATTTCCTGTATATTTATATTTGACAGATTTGATTGCAACAGATTTCATTTTACTTTGATTTTTCTTCTTGCAGCCAAATCACCCAAAGCCAGGGAAGCGGTATTCAGGTATAAGCAAAACTGCATATCTACCAGATACAACCGAGGGAAGGAAAGTTTATAACTTACTGCAAGTTGCATTTG
Source organism: Sinohyriopsis cumingii (assembly GCA_028554795.2). Taxonomy (NCBI): domain Eukaryota; kingdom Metazoa; phylum Mollusca; class Bivalvia; order Unionida; family Unionidae; genus Sinohyriopsis; species Sinohyriopsis cumingii. Next base: position 138,491 of record JAPYKE020000319.1, on the reverse strand, counting down.
AAAGAAGACTGATCTTTACATTTGGTAGATCTTCACGGGGAGTAGATGATGTTTTGGTGTGGAATGATATTTATCACAAGACAACATTTTCTGGAAAGTAAGTACATGCAACTTTATCTCTGTATCTATTATGTACATGTTTTGCATAAAGTGCATCTTGTTTGCATGCATCTGTTCCACAGAATAATAAAATGTTGCTTAAATACATTGGTCTACTTTTTATGATCAAAATTAAATTTTGCTGGGCCTGCTTTAATCAATTAGCTCAACACAGGAATCACTTCAACACCAATCAACACCAATGTGTGCATGCATGTCCATCTACATGTGCTATATTTCTCTGACAGTATACCAATTGTCAAAGGAAAGCATGCCCACACCACTTTGGGAAACTAGTAGCAGATAAGGGCATCCCCCAAACAAAGCCTACCCATACTTACGACTCAAGAATGAACAAAAATGTCTGCAAATAGTTATAATGTTTTGTAATTTAACTCAGAAAATAAAGAATTTTGGCATTTGCCTTTTCAAAGAGAAACTGGAAACAGTTTTCACATTTTCACCCATCCATCTGTGAATCATATTTTCGTCTCAGTTTTTTAATTTATAGCCACTTGTGAAAAAGGAATTGGTCTTGATTTGAAGGTGTGTTGTTAATACTATGCTGGCATGACTCCACTAAAATGTAACAGGATGAAGACCATCTTCGTAGTGATTGAGTAAAAGGAATCTTTAGCACCAGTGGCTACTCTTGTGCAGAATGAATGTCCAAAAAATATCAGTTGCTTTCATTAAGGATGTTGATAGAAAACTCAAATTCTTCTTAATTAACTTAAAAAATAAGCATTTTTCATAATAATATAAATAACTTAATAGGATGATTCACCTGTTTACTTTTATAGCTTATGTTGATTCTGAGAGAACATTGGTTTTCACATATATCTAGAAACTTCTGCAACATGATATGGATTACAGTATTACACTTTTGAGACATTTTTTCAAGTGATTGATCATCACACTGGTGATAACCCCATTGTGGCAAATCTCTGTAGACCATAGGTTGTTATAATTAGCTTCATGTTTGTCACCAACATCAATGGTAGTGACATACTTCCAAATTGGATATCATTTGCCATTGCTTACTTTCAGCCAGTTTTAATAAGACCAGGATGCAAAGGTGCAGCATCTTGATATACACTTTATTCATTGTTTAAATGGAAGACATTTTTTATAAACATTTACTGGGCCAGCACAAAACAATGTCATTTACACACCAGGAATTATAATCCTATCTGTCAGAGTCAGGCATAACCTACTAGTGCCAATATGCAAGACTTTGTAAATATGGAGCAAGTATATAACTATCATTTCTACAGGTGTACTCTTATACAGGTGTAATGGCATTATTTCAGTGCTTACATATCTATACTAAATAAGTATCCCATATGCAGTTTGGATCGTTGGATTTCTACTCGTGATTATTTGTCCTTCCTTACTTGTTTGTAGTATCAAAATGATAAATTACATTTTTGGGAACAAATAGATGGGCCACTGTCCAGTACTTCTATTATATACTGAACACAGAAGGACAGCAGTGCAACAAAAATAGTCCTAACCATGATTTTTTGTAATTACTTTCCAATGTGTTCATAAAGGGTTCAGAAGAACAATGGTTGTTTTCTAATTCCAAAATTAGAAAATTGGTGAATTGCTAAATTTATTTGAAAAATTTATGTTCATTTCAAATCCAGCAATTTTCTGATTTATCAAATGCTCATGTTTAATGTCTGTAATAACATGATAGAATAGTTGTAATTTCTCTAAGTTCTTTTAACTTCAGTTTGCATCTATGAATATAGACAACAAATGTGTAAAAAAAATGAAACCATGTATATAGATTGTCTACATCCAGTTTACGAACAGAGTATTTATACTTTAATTTAAATAATGTTTTAATTATGTCATTTTTGTAGGTATGGATATCCTGATCCTGGCTACCTGAAGAGAGTTCAGGGGCAACTTGCAGCTAAGGGAGTCACTGTTGTAGATCTTGTACAAGGAACACAAGTTTAGATCTGTCCAAATTATATCAGAATTTATGAGAGATATTTTGGACCAATGAAACTCACAAGGAAAAAGTACAAGTGTATTCTTTTATCTTTAAGAAAAACTTTCACTTGGTGCTTTATATTTCTAAGTTTTGCATTTAACAGTACACGTTTTTTCTTTGCCATTGGACATCAAGCTGGATATGCATAGGAGCTAATTTGGTTTGTTCCAAGTTCTCTGTGAAATAAAGTATGTGATGTACTTGATAGTTTTAAATTATAGTTGATAATGTCATTTTTATGTCACAGAAGGCTATGCTATTAGATGTCATTCATTTGTGATTTCCTTTGTCAATTTTTAGGAACACACACACACATATGTATATTTCTTTCCACTTTTAAAAGGATTAATTGAGACAAAATATTCTTAAATGGTAATATTTTTCAGCTATCAAGAGATATCACAATAATTGTTACATAAAATAACTGCAGGTTTACACGTCTTACTTATAATTAACATACATGTGCCACTGTAGATGCTATATCTGCTACACAATACATTTCGACCTGATCCTCAATCTTAGAGTATTAGTTTTCATTATATTAATGTGCAGTGCACCTTATTTAGGTCTCCACTGCAATTTAATTTATTTTCAGCATGGTTTTCTTTTTTCTTTAAAAATGCATATAGAATCTGAAGGATTGGTAGAAAGCGTGTTCATCAATAAGTTTATATATTTGGTATTTTATAATCACAGCGTGTAGCTAATTAAAATTATCAGGAGGATACTGAAAGCTCTTGCATCATTTTGTATCACAAGTGTTATGGCTATTGTCATTTTGTACTTTTTAAAAATTCAATGTGAATAATAAAACAAGTATAAAATTTATTCACCTGATTTATTGGGGTGTAAAATTGATATAAATGAAAGTAGAGTTAAGTTAGTGACATCCTTTTGCCATGCTTCCAAACCATATCACTATGTGTATGACCTGATCAGGGGCCAGTTTTGCAACATGGGATTGTCACTGGTTCAGAGATGAATTAGAGGACTCAAGAAAAGAAAGTGAAAAGCTAAAAGAAGAAAAAATATGAAAGATCACTCCAAGCTAGCCATGATGATTGCAGACCACCTGAATCAGAACATGAAAATGTCAGAGCAAAGTTTGCACACGTGGTAAAGAATGTGACAGGTCATGATGTGGATAAGAGGGATGTTCATGCAATACATCAAATTGCTGGGAAAAATGGCACCCGTAAACCATTATTTGTTACATTTTGGAATGAAGAATCCAAGGTCAATATCGCCAAGAAAAAAAGGGATTTTAAGAACAAATATAATGTAGGAATAGTGAAAAATGTTCACTCAGCAAAATATGGGACTCTTAAATAGATTAACAATCCAAAAATTGAATCTGCCTGGTATTTAAATTGCTATGTGTATGCCAAAGCAAAAGCCATTAAAAGGTACAAAATTTCAATCTTTTTGACATATCCAACCCTGATTAGGGAAATAATTTTCCATATTTATTCTGAATACAATTGGATATATAAAACTTTGTACCAAAATGACGTGTATATTTTTTAATCTCACACACACACACACACACACATATATATATATATATTCTCAAATTTAATTTCACAGAAGAACTGAAACCTATAATAAGTAAGAATATTGCAGCTAAATTTGGACATATCATTGTGTTTAAATCTTGAAAAGATTGAGCACTAGATTATGTTAATCATGTTGGTTTTTTTTAAAGTGTTTGGTGCCAGAATCTTAGCATAGAGTTGCCAATGTTATTAGTTTGAATGTTCTTTCTTTACATATTCTGATAAGACTGCTATTTATATGTAACGTTGCTAATGACTTCCATACTATATTTGTGTAAACTGATGATTTATGGGTGAATTCCTTACAGTTCTCAATTTTCTTGACTGATGTTAGTACATTAATAAGACATAGATATAATGTAGATATATAAAGTCATAAGAGTGTACACTGACGGATGTATTTCTTTTTTTTCTCCTCAATCAGTTGATAAGAAAACTTATTTTTAATTTTGAAGGAAAAAATTGATCACTAAATGTATCCTTATTTTTTTTTTAAAGCAGGCTAGATAATGCACATATATATATATATATATATATATATATATATATATATATATATATATATATATATTGTCTTATTTTTCACTACTCTATACACATACAGTCCTATTGTTTACTACTCTATACACATATACAGTCTTATTGTTCACTACTCTATACACATACATAGTCCTATTGTTTACTATATACACATACATAGTCCTATTGTTTACTAATCTATACACATATAGTCTTATTGTTTACTACTCTATACACATACATAGTCTTATTGTTTACTACTCTATACACATACATAGTCCTATTGTTTACTACTCTATACACATACATAGTCCTATTGTTTACTACTCTCTACACATACATAGTCCTATTGTTTACTACTCTCTACACATACAGTCCTATTGTTTACTACTCTATACACATACATAGTCCTATTGTTTACTACTCTATACACATACATAGTCCTATTGTTTACTACTCAATACACATAGTCTTGTTTTTCACTACTCCTCTATACATAGTCTTATTTTTCACTACTCTATATACATATAAAGTCATATTTTTCACTACTCTATACACATACAGTCTTATTTTTCACTACTCTATACACATAGTCTTATTTTTCACTATTCTATACACATAGTCTTATTTTTCACTACTCTGTACACATATACAGTCTTATTTTTTGCTACTCTTTATATAGTCTTATTTTTCACTATTCTATACACATATATAGTCTTATTTTTCACTACTCTATACACATATACAGTCTTATTTTTCACTACTCCTCTTCAGTCTTATTTTTCACTATTCTCTACACATACAGTCTTATTTTTCACTACTCTGTACACATATACAGTCTTATTTTCACTACTCTATACACATATAAAGTCTTATTTTTCACTACTCTACACACATAGTCTTTTTTTTCACTACTCTATACACACATAGTCTTATTTTTCACTACTCTATACACATATAGTCTTATTTTTCACTACTCCTCTATACATGGTCTTATTTTTCACTACTCTATACACATATAAAGTCTTATTTTTCACTTCCCTATACACATATATAGTCTTATTTTTCACTACTCTATACACATATAGTCTTATTTTTCACTACTCCTATATACATAGTCTTATTTTTCACTATCACATACACATAATCTTATTTTTCACTACTCTATACACATATATAGTCTTATTTTTTACTACTCTATACATATACCCTATACATGCATACACCTCTCCCTCGATAACTTGTGCACAATGAGGTCCACAAACAATGACAGCACTAGAAGCGAGGCACAAGTTACCAAGGGACCTCCAGAAAGTGAAAAAAATCGCTTTGACATCGAGAAAACTTGGGGGGGGGGCAGCGTTAGTTACCTAATAATGATAATAATAATGCTTTGTTTATAGAGGGTGACTCATTAGTCAAGGACTATTCTCCCTTGAGGCCCTCTAGGGAGTATAACAATGCACATTATATGAAGATAGCAATAATTACTGTTTATTTTAACATGCTTAGTATTAAGATACTAAATTCCATTATCTATTAGAGGCACATACATGCTCAATGTATGTCTTCTTAAAAAACTCATAATATTTTCAGCAGATTTTACATGTGGTGGAAGCTTGTTCCACATAACTGTACCAGAGTATTGAAAGCTCGTCGTAAATTGTTCTGTTCTTGGTTTTGGTGGTAGAAGGTTTCCATGTGATATTGATCTCAACTGGTATTGTGTTGAAAAAGGCCTGAATAAGTCCTGAAAATAACTCTGGTGCAGTTCCATGTAGACATTTATATAAAACTGTGCCATTTATTTACTGAATCCCCATTTTACAATCATGTCGATAATAATTTTTAATAACGTACTTTTTCTAATGAAGTTGTTCATTATTCTGTTTAAATAACATTTATTTTCAAAAGTCCAACATGTGAAAGATCGTTCCAACTGTTTCAGGTGGCAGGGTCCAGTTTCATAAATTGGCCCCTAGCAAATTTCCTAACGTAAGGCTATGGTGTGCCTTTTTCAGCTATTATTGTTTACTATTTGAAGAAATGGATATATTTGTGAACTGTGTGTTTTGGGCTTGTGTTGTTCTTGAAATTGATGTCAGGCATGTACACCTTCCATCATTATTCTGCAGTATGTTGATAGTGAAATACCAATAGTCGGCTAGGAAGAAGAGCTAGCCTCCCATAGCATTAAACACATGGGTTTGGGGCAAGTAGAATATCTCAAAAAAAGCTTGGATGACAACTATTTTCAGTTGCATCAGCCTGTTTAGTACACACTGATTTGCAGAATTGTCGTCTAGGAAAAGGGCTTGTGTTTGCGCTGTGAGCATCATAAGGTGTCAAAAATTACCTTCGGACATGAAAATTGCAGGTAGAAATTTTGGGTTGGGGTACATAAAGTTCTGCTATGAACTGCCATTGACTTATTTGGTCATGTGGATAATATTGTTTTGCTTTGTTTTAATATAGGTATCCAAAAATATGGACCTTTTTGACCTCACATGTGTATTTGATTTTTTATACTAGGTCGCTGATTGCAGCATTACATTTGTACATAAAAGCTGGCCCCTGCCCCCTCAACAAGCATCACATGTACGTGAAAAAAGCTGTGTATTACATCACTGCTTTTGGTTTTCTTGATGAGTCTGGTTCCCGTAGTGGTGTTGAATATTATCCTGCCAAAACAGGAGTCCACAGAGCAGGGAACTAGACTAACTGTTAATACACCATCAAACAAGGTTCCTTTTTTATCAAAAAGAAGCGACATTTATTTTGTGAGATAATCGTCTATGTCGAAATTCATTTTCAATGGAAGTAATAATGAAACTTCTTATCATCCCTGATGATATCTCTAAGTGCCAGTTCAAGAATTCTCTGAAATTTGCTTACCCACAATGGTCTGTATCTGTGAAAATTTTGCGAAGTATTCATTTTGTTTGGCTGCCTTGTTATCTTTGATCACAGTTATGAAAGAGTCGGTTAATTTAAGATAGTTTATATTAAATATTTATAAGTGTTCCATTGCTCAAATGAAGTGAGTTCACCTGACATACGACTGAGGCTGCTAGATTTTAAGTTTGTAAGATTTTTGTGCCTATTAACTCTCCTTTTATTCCACCTCCTTTATTTGATTCAAAATACATAATTAATGTGATAATACAAAGGAGGCCAGCTTTTAATTCAGTGCAACAATACAACACAAACTTCTGAAGTCAGTTATCAAAACATGGTTGGCACTTAATTAGGTTCTCAGAAAAATGCTCGTGGACATAACTGTTACGGTAGATTTATGCATTTTATGCTTAATTACAAGAGAATACATTGCATTTATGATGATCACACTTAAAAGGAACTAAGAGATAGAACTTGAACACAAATTTCAATTGATAAAAATTATTTAATTTGTGCTTATTTATTAAAGTACTGCCTCCACTCAGCGTGACATTTTCATTGATTGAAATTTCCTTACCTATTGTTAATTGCGGTGTACTAGGAATGTCATTTGGAAAGAAAATGTAAAAAATTGTATGACCTATTTTTAAATTTGATATTTCATTGTGTTGATTAAAATTTCCAGGTCCTATCTACTGTTTTCAACGTCAAAACGAGCAATACATCAAAGTTTCCGTTACAAATTTTGATCGTGATTTAACAAATAGGGATCAGTTTTTGGGGTATTTTCTGGTTTAAAAAATGGGAACCATGCCTGACCCTGTATTATAAGCAGGTTTATGAGTTATCCGGGTGCAGGTTATCGAGGGAGTGGTGTAGTCTTATTTTTCACTACCCTATACATATATAGTCTTATTTTCACTACTCTGTACACATATATAGTCTTATTTTTCACTATTCCTCTATACATAGTCTTACTTTTCACTATTCCTCTATACATAGTCTTATTTTTCACTACTCTATACACATATATAGTCTTATGTTTCACTACTCTATACACATATATAGTCTTATTTTTCACTACTCTATACACATATATTGTCTTATTTTTCACTATTCCTCTATACATAGTCTTATGTTTCACTACTCTATACACATATATAGTCTTATGTTTCACTACTCTATACACAGTCTTATTTTTCACTACTCTCTATACATATATAGTCTTATTTTTTCACTACTATATACACATATAGTCATATTTTTCATTACCATATTCATATATAGTCTTATTTTTCACTACTCTATACACATAATCTTATTTTTTGCTACTCTATACACTTATATAGTCTTATTTTTCACTCCTCTAAAAACATTTTTCACTACTCTATACACATACATAGTCTTATTTTTCACTACTCTATATATACACATACAGTCTTATTTTGCACTATTCTAAAAACATATAGTCTTATTTTTCACTACTCTATACACAGTCTTATTTTGCACTACTCTATACACATATAGTCTTATTGTTTACTACTCTATACACATACATAGTCTTATTGTTTACTACTCTATACACATATATAGTCTTACTGTTTACTACTCTATACACATATAGTCTTATTTTGCACTACTCTATACACATACATAGTCCTATTGTTTACTACTCTATACACATATAGTCTTATTTACTACTCTATACACATATATAGTCTTATTCTTTACTACTCTATACACATATAGACTTATTGTTTTATACTATACACATATATAGACTTATTGTTTACTACTCTATACACATATATAGACTTATTGTTTTATACAATACACATATATAGACTTATTGTTTACTACTCTATACACATACATAGTCCTATTGTTTACTACTCTATACACATACATAGTCTTACTGTTTACTACTCTATACACATATATAGTCCTATTGTTTACTACTCTATACACAGACATTGTTTACTACTCTATACACATACATAGTCTTATTGTTTACCACTCTATACACATATATAGACTTATTGTTTACTACTCTATACACATATATAGTCTTATTGTTTACTACTCTATACACATATATAGACTTATTGTTTACTACACTATACACATACATAGTCTTATTGTTTACTACTCTATACACATACGTAGTCTTATTTTTCACTACTCTATATATACACATATATAGACTTATTTTTCACTACTCTATACACATATATAGTCTTATTGTTTACTACTCTATACACATATATAGACTTATTGTTTACTACTCTATACACATATATAGACTTATTGTTTACTACTCTATGCACATATAGTCTTATTGTTTACTACTCTATACACATACATAGTCTTCTTTTTCAATATTCTATACACATACATAGTCCTATTGTTTACTACTCTATACACATACATAGTCTTACTGTTTACTACTCTATGCACATATATAGTCCTATTGTTTACTACTCTATACACAGACATTGTTTACTACTCTATACACATACATAGTCTTATTGTTTACCACTCTATACACATATATAGACTTATTGTTTACTACTCTATACACAGACATTGTTTACTACTCTATACACATACATAGTCTTATTGTTTACCACTCTATACACATATATAGACTTATTGTTTATTACTCTATACACATATATAGTCTTATTGTTTACTACTCTATACACATATATAGACTTATTGTTTACTACACTATACACATACATAGTCTTATTATTTACTACTCTATACACATACGTAGTCTTATTTTTCACTACTCTATATATACACATATATAGACTTATTTTTCACTACTCTATACACATATATAGTCTTATTGTTTACTACTCTATACACATATATAGACTTATTGTTTACTACTCTATACACATATATAGACTTATTGTTTACTACTCTATGCACATATAGTCTTATTGTTTACTACTCTATACACATACATAGTCTTCTTTTTCAATATTCTATACACATACATAGTCCTATTGTTTACTATTCTATACACATACATAGTCTTACTGTTTACTACTCTATACACATATATAGTCCTATTGTTTACTACTCTATACACAGACATTGTTTACTACTCTATACACATACATAGTCTTACTGTTTACTACTCTATACACATATATAGTCCTATTGTTTACTACTCTATACACAGACATTGTTTACTACTCTATACACATACATAGTCTTATTGTTTACCACTCTATACACATATATAGACTTATTGTTTACTACTCTATACACATATATAGTCTTATTGTTTACTACTCTATACACATATATAGACTTATTGTTTACTACTCTATACACATATATACACTTATTGTTTACTACTCTATACACATACATAGTCTTATTGTTTACTACTCTATACACATACATAGTCTTATTTTTCACTACTCTATATATACACATATATAGACTTATTTTTCACTACTCTATACACATATATAGACTTATTGTTTACTACTCTATACACATATATAGACTTATTGTTTACTACTCTATGCACTTATAGTCTTATTGTTTACTACTCTATACACATATATAGACTTATTGTTTACTACTCTATACACATATATAGACTTATTGTTTACTACTCTATGCACTTATAGTCTTATTGTTTACTACTCTATACACATATATAGACTTATTGTTTACTACTCTATACACATACATAGTCCTATTGTTTACTACTCTATACACATACATAGTCTTATTGTTTCACTACTTTATTAATGCATGAAATTTTCGAGGATAAATATAAGTTGCTGTTCCAAGTGAATCTGTTTTCTTAAATAATATCATTCCTTATGGTGCTGGTGGAGGGAGGTGTTTTGTTTTATTGTTTTCTTCTAAGCAGATGCCCAATCTCATAGAGGCTTCTTTTTATTTATGGATAAAGCGCACTAATTTAGACTTTGCAGGATAATAAATTATTTCAATTTTGCCTTTCTTCCCCCCCCCCCCATCTTGTTTGTTCCCCCAAATGGCTTCCAGGACTTTTTTGCGTTCCCTTTGCATTACTTGGAACCGTATCATATGGAATACATTTTCATCCATTTTTTTTGTTGTTGTTGTTGTCATTTTCATTTACTTCATGTTTGGTATTTTAATGTAGCATATACAGTCAACTGATCATTATGCTATGCATAATACATCAATTATTTGGATTAGCTGCCTTTGTCCATACATCATGTTTATCTATATTTGGGCAATGATGATTATTGCTTTCTCCTTATTTTTGTTTCTTGCTTCAGAACAAAAGGTTGTTATTTAAACAATGGTTTACTTGTCTGTACCACTTTTGTTTTGTATTATGCTGTATTTTCCTCTCTTTTTTTCCTTCATACACAAATTCCCAGGGGAGACCCTTTTTTGCATATTAAAGACACTTTAAGCATAGAGCTTCAGGACTCACGGTACTAATTCCACTCCAATGGTAAACATATGGAAACACTGTCATATTCAAAATTCAATAACTTAAAATTTATGGGTGCTGATAATGACACCTATAATTTTTCGTGCACATCTAACCTTGGTGCAAGCTTATGTGTGGAGAACACCATATGACCCGCGGCAATTTGTTTACATACATGTGCATGAAACACGTGTTATTGATTCTGCACCAAATGAATCAGGTGCTACTTTCAGTATTGAGTACTCCTGAGTCAAGCCTGTAAAAATGCTAAAATTGCATCAGTAGAAATTTGTCAATATTTTTTTTACATTACATATAGGACAAGCTCTCAAAAGATATTTTTCCTAAAATTTTAATTTTCATTATTAACCAATTATGGACCACCAAACCTGTAAATACTCTATCATTTCTTCACCCATTTCTAGACTGGTTCACAGTTCTTCCGTATAATTAGTACCGTGTGTCCTATAAGCAGATTTAATTTTTTTTGAAAAAGTTGTATTTTACTCCTTGATATTAGAGCATAATTGTAAGAAAGAATTGGCCATGCTTGTGCATGGATAATAGTGCAATAGCATTTTATGTGATACCAATATCTATAGTTAAATTGCATCCGCATCACATGTTGCTGTGTTGTATTGTACTTATTAATGGCTTATTCTTGTTATTAAAATAATTGTTTTCTGCCTTTGTATCTTCATGTTATCTTTCTATGGCATGCATGCTACACAAAAGAAACACAAGCATGCTGACATCAGCAAGTATGACATCACAGGGTATCAAATTACATGACGCATTGTATTTTCATCTCTCACTGGCTATAAGACAAGTTTTAAATGTTTTAAATTTCAAAATTGCATTTCTTTTCTTGCTGACTCTCACAGAAATAAGATACAGTGCATCCCTATTCACATCAATCAAACAAAACAAATAAGTGTGCCACATGACAGGTCAAAATGATAAGAGGCCATTGCCCTTTTGTGACTAAAACATATACACACACCCATGAAGCATCAAGAGATGCTGACATTCCAAACTTATTTAAACTATCATCACATGTGATTCATGACCCCCAAATGTTAATAAAAAGGTATAAAAGCCAAGGAAGAGTTCCATAAGCTTTATTATACTGAATAATTAAATAACATAGTGCTACTTTTTAGTATAAAACTATGGGGAAGGGTGAATAAGCAAAGAATAGACAGAGTAATTTCTTCAAGCCTGGTAATGTTCCCCACAACGGGGGTGGGGGGAATGTGTATCAACCCAAATAACACATCAGCATGAGGTATGTTACATAAGGATAGCAAGAGACAAATTTGAAAAAGCTATCCAAAGTTCCTATAATGCTGACATTGATGTTGGAGACAGAAAGTGTATGCACAAACTGTTATGACTCAAGCTATTAAGTATGCTGGAGGTGGAGAAATGTGTGAAAAACTTTGCTATGCCAAGACAAGTTCATGTCTCTATGCAATATGCAGACACTGATAAAAATTGTCACTGAATACACTACTTGTTAAATTTAAGTAATAGAATTGAATTGCATATTGAAGTTGTCTAATACATAAACATATACCTACATTTACCCAAAGCTCATAAAAAGTTAAGAAAAAGTCTCAAAATCATTACTGTGGCTACTTTCCACTATAAGCAGTGTTAAATTACTTACTTTTTAATATAAAGCTGAAAAAATGCATACATTATTGAACAAAAGAGAAACAAAGCAAACATTGCAATCACTCAATTACAGTCAAAGGGGAGGTAATACACCTTGAATTGGCAAACCAAATAGCAAGCTCTAATTTACAGCTTAATGATTCCTTACTATTACTTGATGGTAAGAACAGAGCAATGTAGGTTTAATAAATAGCTTTTGTTTCAAATATGAAACCATATTTCTGACATGAAGCTTGTTTTCATTTATTCACAACAACATATATGGTGAAGAAAACCCATATCACTTAGTGCACGCAGTAATCAAATGCTGAGATTTGGAATAATGTGTTCTGAGACCACAAGTTGCAACACCCTGAGTATAAAGGTTTTCTATCATGGGACTTGGTACATGAAGAAAAAAGAGATCTGGTTTGGTGGGAGAGAGCAGTATGTTCACCATGCAGTTATACATCAAGAATGTTTCAACTGTATGAAGGGAGGTTGGGGAAGAAAAACTGCCTGTGTAAAGAATGCAATACAGATAGGACTTTTGCAGACTTATATTGGGAATGAAGGGTTGAAAACTATTATTTTAAGTGAAAATGTCCCTCCCTGCTCCCTCAACAAAAGGAATGCAGAAAAGTTCCAATACTGTTTGCCCAAAAATGTAATGTACCAATATGAGAAACATGCTGAACATAGAATAGGTGTCAAGGAGTTTAATTCTAGGATAAGAAATAAGACCGGTATAATTGATATTCAATGTGACTCGACATATAATAATTCAATTTACAGGTTGAGGCAATGCAGCATGTGCAGTTTTGTGCACAGTCCTTATTTTTACAATGTTCTCTGCTTTGATCTGCTGAGTGTGTCTCTAAAGTTAAATGATCAGTACTGATACATAAGTGATTGTGACATAAGTGGCTTACATATAAAATCTACCCCACCCCACCCCATTTTGGGGAATTATTGCATGTGTTAAATGGTATTTAACCATACAGGCCAATCTATGGGTACCATCATATGAAATTCTGCCATCAGGCCATACTGTGCTCTTTTCCCTATGGCCTGAGCTATATACTTCCACTCTCCAGTGTATAAAACAATCCCCATCTGTCTTTTGTATAGAATTTTTCTCCAAAATCACATGCAAACCATGATAAAAAGACTCCATTATCACTGTCATATGTAAAAACCACCAAATTGATACCCTGGATGCACGTGGTAACCATGGAAACAACAAACTCCTATTATGGTATAGGTCGCATATAGGACTCACGGTACTAATTCCACTCCAATGGTAAACATATGGAAACACTGTCATATTCAAAATTCAATAACTTAAAATTTATGGGTGCTGATAATGACACCTATAATTTTTCGTGCACATCTAACCTTGGTGCAAGCTTATGTGTGGAGAACACCATATGACCCGCGGCAATTTGTTTACATACATGTGCATGAAACACGTGTTATTGATTCTGCACCAAATGAATCAGGTGCTACTTTCAGTATTGAGTACTCCTGAGTCAAGCCTGTAAAAATGCTAAAATTGCATCAGTAGAAATTTGTCAATATTTTTTTTACATTACATATAGGACAAGCTCTCAAAAGATATTTTTCCTAAAATTTTAATTTTCATTATTAACCAATTATGGACCACCAAACCTGTAAATACTCTATCATTTCTTCACCCATTTCTAGACTGGTTCACAGTTCTTCCGTATAATTAGTACCGTGTGTCCTTCAAGACCAAAGGTTTCAAAGCAGCTGCCTAAAAGCAATCATTTATAAATAACACTAGGTGAATAGTATTAAATGCTTACCTAGTCACAGTAGTATTATCAGAACATAGCTTTGCCTGTAAATTTGCTTAATGTTTGCTTCTTTTGCAATAATAATAATAATAATAATGATGACTTTATTTAGAGAAGGTAACTCAATTAGTTACAGAACTAATCTCCCTTGAGGCCTTCTATCTGTTATATACAATATATACAGTATATACAACATGATGTGAAGAGTCTGGCTTGACTCTAAATAATTAAGTAATTTTAAAATTCAAAGTATCAAGCCTGGAACACATGCACAGGCATCAGTGAAAACATAAACATATATAAAACATAAAATATAATCCTGCAATGAAAAATTCAGTGCCGAAAATGATGTAAAATTACAGAAAAGCAGGTGGTATTTTTTTTATACTCGAACTGTTCAATTTTCCAAAGATTTCATCCATTTAAGACATTGATTGTGAAAAGATGAAATGCTAGGAGCCTGCCTTATGTCACTGGGAATGTTGTTCCATACCAGTGGACCAGCATATTGAAAACTTTTTTCAAACAATTCCTTCTTTGGCCTTGGTATAATTAATTTTGTCTTCTTATGGACCTTAAATTTGGAGTGCCATCAGCATCTCTTTGGTGAAAGATATTGCTTAGATAGACAGGAATATCTTTTCTGGAAACTTTATACATCAATTTGGCCTTTCTAAGAAATATTCTTTCATGTATTGTTAAAACCTTTATATTATTCATTGCATCCTGAAAATTGTCTATACTTTGATCTAGAATTAAATGTCAAGCCCTCTTTTGGAGTCTTAAAAGTGTGGTTATGTTTGAATTAGAGGTATTACCCCAAATTACATTACAGTAGCCCAGATATGGCTGAATATAACTTTTATAAAAGATGACATTATACTGAAGAGGAATGTATGTTTTGATTTTCCTCAGTAGCCAAAGATAAGAATTAACCTTTTTTGAAATGTGTTTAATGTGAATAGACCAAGTAAGATTGTTATCTATGAATACACCAAGAATTCTATTCTTAGAGGTCATATTAAGGATCACATTGTCAAAAGGAACCTGGTGTTTGTTGCTATCTAGCCTTGCTCGTTTTTGTTGTGGTATAACTAGTAGGGCTTTCGTTTTTTTCTGTATTTATGATCATACTGTTTTCCTTGCACCATACCTGAAGTCTGTTGAGAGCATCTTGTAAGTTATTTTCAAGTACCAAAATGGTTTTACCCATTTCAGACAGTGTAGTATCATCTGCATAGAGGTCAGTGGAAGAAACTTTCAGAAAGTTGACCATTTAAAGATACTTTTTGCACTCTATCGGTTAAGTAAGAAGTGAACCAGTTTAGAGAGTTTTCACTGCATTGATAGATTTTAAGTTTTTCAAGCAAAATTTCATGGTCTACAAGATCAAAAGCTTTACGAAAATCAACCATAATAGTGCCTACCATTTCTCCTTGATCTAATGCTTTCAGCCATTTATCAATCAAAGCTACAAGTGCAGTTTCACAGGAGTGATTCTGGCAAAAGCCAGACTGATTATCATGAATAAGATCATAAGTGTTTAAATAGTTGAGAAAAGAATCATGTACATTGTTTTTCTGGTAATTTGGAGAAGGAAGGATAGACATGCGTCTGTAGTTACATCATCTTTTTTGTTCCTGCTTTATGCAATGGTATAACCTTGGCAGTTTTCCATGTTTATGGAAATTTATTAGACCTAATACTTTCATTGCAAATGAAAGCTATACTCTCTACAATTGCTGGTGCAGCTACCTTTAGTAGCCTTGGTCCAATCATATCAAGTCCTGTAGCTTTACAATCATCCATTTTTTATATATATTTCAACACAAATTCGGAACTCATTTCAGGAATTTCAAACTTGATATTGTTTGGTAGTTTTTTAGCACAAAAATGTTTTGAGTTCCAGATGATCAGATGAAGTTCTGGGTTCTTTAAGTTTTTCAGCAATTTGAACAAAAAAGTTGTTAAAAATATTTGAGATGTCAGCTGGATTATCAGTGTAAATGCCCTCATGATTGAGGGATAAAATTTCAGCTTTACTCTTACATTTGCCTGCACCAAACCCTGTAAACACTTTCCAGATAGCTTTGGGATTATTTTAGTTTTCATCAAGCACTTTTTTTTATAGTGTGCTTGTTTGGCTTGATGTATCATTTTATTAACTTTATTCCTCCAAACTCTATATTCAGTTTGATTTCCTACTGATTTTAGTTGGTCTCTTTGCTTTATTGCTTCTAAAATTTCTCGGGAGATCCAGCCTGGCTGGTGGTCTTTCTTTATCCTGTGTGTTTTTAAAGAGGCATGCTTGTTCACTATACTGATGAACAGACCTGTCCAAGTATCTAAAACATCATCAATATCTTCAAAGATTTGGACTGTATTCCATGGAATCTGTTTCAGATCTTCTAGGAATTTAACAGTATCAAAGTTTTGAAAGGATCTATAAGTAATGGATTTATGGATATTATTTTTTGTTGATTTGCCATTGCCTTTACATGTTAGAAAAATTGCAAAGTGGTCACTTATACCAATGTTTGGAACCATTACTTCCACAACATTTTCTTTTGTATTGGTATAAGTATGATCTATAAGTGTTTTAGAGGTAGATGTTACTCTGGTGGGTTCATTTAATAGTTGCTCCATACCTAATGAAGCAATAAAATTCATCCAATTCACTTTTATTTGATCATTGAGAAGGTTTCTATTTATATCGCCTAGAATGTAAATTTTTTTATCTTCTTTTGAAATTTTATCTACTTGAAGTTCAAAATATTCACACCAATCAGTATGTGATGATGGGGGTTTGTACACAAAACCTACTAAATAGGGCTTAGCTTTTTCTGGAGTGATCTGTAGCCAAATGGATTCTATTTCCTGTATTTCTAGGTCTTCCCATCCATTACAAATATTATCGGTTCTAACATACACAAGGAGACCACCGCCACCTGTTTTCCTATCCTTTCGATAAGGTTTGTCATAGCCATTGATATACAAGAAATTTTCACCCTGATTTTCTGTGAACACTGTTTCTGAGAGTCCAAATAAATGGATATTATCATCTGGATAGGTTAGCAGTAACTCCACTTGATCAATCTTTCCACGAAAACCCTGAATATTTAAATGACCTATGTGTAAACCTTTGCTACAAACTCCTAAATTCATGTGATTAATATCAATGCTATTAGAGGCACTCAAGAAGACATTAAAAGTATTAAAACTATGTTCACAGTGATCATCATTACAACTATCATTGGGGCCCCGAGTGGCCGAGTGGTCTAAAGCGCTCTCCATTACGGATCACTGCCATCTCACCTCTGTCTGCGTAGGTTCATGTCTCGGATTCAGCCAATGTGGGTATGTGAGAAAGCTTGCCAGTAGTTTCTCGTGGGTCGGTGGTTCTTTCCGGGGTTTTCCCGGGTTCTTCCTCCACCATTAATACTGGCCGCCATGTATAGCCTATCGTGTGCTGAAAAATGGCGTTAAACCCTACAACAACAACAACAACAACTATCATTACTGTATAAAAAAAATTAGTCTTTTTACAACTGCATTTTCTACTTTTATAATCATTGTATAAATCTGAACTATTAGACGTATTTGAATCTGTACAAGTAGCTGGTAAGTTTCCACATTCAGAACATGCATCAGCAAGAGGATCAAATCTGTTTTGACAAGGGATGCCTGGTGTATATGACAGCCCTTGACAGATCGATTGGTCCTCCCGCTGAATAGAGTCTTCCTGTGGAGTTGAGATGGCCTCATTGCCCATTTCCTATTCTATAAATCTATAGTGAGCTTTGGCTTTGTGTCCAAAGCTACCACACTGATGGCATTGTATTGGCTGTCTGTGCCTGCATTCCTGTGCTGAATGTTTGATCTCACCACGGTAATCACATCCCAAAGTGTATTGATGGTACTGATATGGCTGACCATACTGTCTGGTGCTGTTTTGACCTACACTGGATTTATAGGGACCGATGAAGTTTGTAATGTGGCTGTAAGATGAGACTACACAAATGACTGCATTTATACTTTTTGCCAGTTTTTCCACCCCATTGGTAGACAGGTGAATATTATCTCTTTTTCCAAATAAATGTTGCATCACTTGTCCCTCTTCATCCAAGAAACTCATGTAATTGTAAACAATATCACACTTCCATTCACTTGCCAGTTTTCCGATGACCTTATTGATATCTAACATATCACAATCTCCCTGGGGGCCATTTCACACAGTGCAACCTGACAGCTTTGATTTTGCTTATGGATGTGTGTAAGTAATTGGTCATATAGTTCTTCAAAAAGTTCTAGATCAGTCCCTTCACTGGCATTGTTCCTTCCAATATAGAGGACTATTTTAGTAAACATGGAGAGATCATATATTTTTATATCTTCCAGAATTGTCTGTATTTTGGCACCTGAAATGGCATGCTTTCTAACACAGTGCCTCAGCCCTCTGTTGTTAATTCCATGTAAAATGGAACTACCAATAAGGAGGATGTTATCTCTGCTGGTAGAAGACAAAGTATTATGTTTACTTTGTATTGATGTAGGTAGTCTGTATGGTGCTTTATAACTCTTAACTTTATCAGTTCTGGCTGAGTCACAGTTGGAAAACTGCTTTGGGTTTTCTTTAGGCAATACTTCATGTGTCTGTATACTTTTACTTAGAGAAATAGGTTTAGGACCAATGGTTTGTAAATGTCTGCTGATAGTCAAAGGTTTCTCTCTCTGGACAGCAAATTTAACCTTCTCATTTATTAGCTTGTCAATTTGTTTTTGCATCTTGCCCACTTGCTTCTGGAGTGTTTGTATTACAGTCAGCAGTAGGACAGGAGAGAGCTGTCTATGATCTCTAGTAGGGCCCTCTGTAGGTGGCATAGAGGTCATAGTCATTGGAGTGCTATTCATTGCAGGAACCCTAGAAAGTGGGTCAGCTCTCTCATCAGATAATTCCTGGTTTCTATGACTACATCTCTCATTTGAGTCCACTATATCTGATAAACATGTGGAATTGAAACTATCCTCACTGGTAGGGGATTCTAAAAATAGATTAGTAGCCATTCTGATGAAGTTTTTATCTTTCCGTTTCATTGACCCTAAATCCCTAACTTCTATTAGACTTTCAGCACAATTAAAAATAAGTACACATTTTAGTCCATCAGCATGTGTTGTAATAGTAAACTTGGACTGGGATGAATCAAATGTGAATTCCTTTTTAATTTGTTCCAGGAACTGATGGAAAAATCCAGTTGTCAAAAATGTCATTGTGAAATTGGTTGAATCTAAATGTTTCACATTGTAGATGATACCCTCTAAATAGTCCCTAACAGGAAGGTCTTGTTCTATATTAGAGAATCCTTCAAATGAACATTGTTCCAAGTCAGAAGAGTGTGAGAAAGTTGACATTATGGCAATAGGCATCAGCTTATTCTACACCAGTTATTACTCCAAATCCATTGAATGTTGAGCTGTAACTATAGTCAAAGATATAATGCCTGATGTTAAATTGCTTTAAAAAAAAAATTAAAAAAATACTAATAATTATTGAATCTGAATGTTAGAGACATAGAAGATATTATTACTCTTTTATTCCTTGAAATTTGGAATGAATACACCAACATCGAGTAGTAAACCTGTTCTTTTGAATAGCCATAGAACAAAGGAACCACAATCTGCCATGTTGAATCTGGCAGCTGGCTGAGCAAATTTTCACATCACAAAATAGTTCTTGCATTGTATTGAAACAGAAAAATAATGTCAAAGCTTCATGAAAAGAAACATGATGCAGCCTCTTCGTCAGAGATATTTCATGGATGATGAATTAAACACACAGATATTCATAGATTTAACTGTTTGCATGATAAAAGTAAAATATTCCTGTGCTAGGTATCCATGTCTTCCTATAGTGACAATCATACAAATAAATTGTCATGGTTTATGGTATCACTTTAACGGGCATTACCATATATTATGAGTTTATTTAAGGCAAGAAAACACTCCATATATATCTTATTTTCAGACAAAGAAAGTGAAAATCATTCATGCCATATGGAAATACAGATGTTTAACTCTTTTAATGGCCAGTAATGGGGTGTGGCAATCATATTGAACAATAGTTTTAAATATAACTTAAATAATTTGATGAAAGACAATGGTAAAAGGTTGAGTTTAGATGTAGGAAAACAGTTCTTACCTTTAAATATAACTTAAATAATTTGATGAAGACAATGATGAAAGGTTGAGTTTATATGTAGGAAAACAGTTCATACCTTTAAACATAACTTAAATAATTTGATGAAAGACAATGATTAAAGGTTGAGTTTAGATGTAGGAAAACAGTTGTTACCAGTTAATATGCTGCTCCTGTGATTCACAGGAATTTGTTTTAAATATGTAAACTTGCCTTTACAGCACCTCTGTCCATGTGGGTTTGAGTGTTGGGCTCAGCTAATGTGGTTTTGTAAGAAAGCTTGCCAGTAGCTTCCAGTGGGTCAGTGGTTCTTTCTGGGAAAATCCCAGGTTCTTTCTCCACCAGATATACTGGCAATCATATATAGCCTATCGTGTACTGATAAATGGCATCAAACCCAACAAAACCACAAAAAAACAACATCTTAAACTGTCAATCTAAATGCTTGGTTGTCATGGTAAGTGATTTTAACATAGTGTAAGTTATAAACCATGATAAAGATAAAACATTTATTTTCATATAAATAATCCTAAGGATAGAGAGGTAGTGGTAGGTATAACAAATGAATTAAATTTAGTTGACATCTGGAAAACTATATATGGAAAAGAAAAGTTTTTCATGGCGATGTACAAATCAACTTAAGCAAGCAAGATCAGATTTCATCTTGATTTCACATCAACTGGTATGTGATGTAGAAAAGGTTGATATTGGAATAACAGATGTCATCATTTTTTTAATATGGTTTGACAAAGACACAAATGCAGGGTGATTAAATTGTTGGAAATTTAATAACTGTGTGTATATATATATATATATATATATATATATATATATATATATATATATATATATATATATATATAATCTTCCTCAATATATTATTTACTGTCAAGGGAAAACTCAAGGATATTATAAAACATTATTCTTTGCCTGTATATTCTCTTAGAAAACTTTGCCAAATCCCTTCATTTAATCTCTAATTAAATTTTATTGATGGAAAAGAGAAACGACAATTTTGTATGCATCTGACAAAAAAAGGTAAACGGATTGTAGAGAAAAATATTTAAGTGATGAAATAAATCAATCACTAAAACAATTTAGACTCAGATAACCTTTTACTGCAAAACTTGTAAAATTCTTTTGGAAGGATTTAGTTAATTTCTTCTTAGATATAAAAAAATCATATTTTCATAAGGGTTCATTTTCAGCGCCTCAAAAAGATGGAATCACAACTTGTATTCCAAAAAGACCATATGAATAAATTATTACTAAAGAATTAGAGACCTGTATCTTTGCTAAATACCACCTATAGACTTGCCTCCACAACTATTAACAGAATTTTAATTTTTTTTTACAATCAAGACTGATACACCTAATCAGATTAGATTCATTTCTGGTCAATATATATAGGAGAAAATGTAACAAATAAAATGATAAAATCCAATATGAAGAAGAGACAAATGACAACTCTAAAAAGCTTTTGCTTCAGTCTGATGGAAACTTGTAGCCAAGGTTCTTCATTTTTTTTAATTTGGTCCTATTCGCTGAAAAACACATTAGAATATTTTATAAGGATATTAATTAAATCATGTGACAGTCAAGTTTTACAATATTTTCTTAAAAAATATACTTGCAGGTAAGGTGATCCCTTCTTGCCATATATATGCACTATATATGCTGTGATTATATAACATTATTATAAATCCAAAGATCAAAGGCATAAAAATTGATAAAATATAGAAATGTTTTATCCCAATGTGCAAATGATACCTGTATTTTTTTACAAGCTATTGAAATGTCATTGAGAGCTACTGACAATCCACTTAAATTCTATGCAAAGATTTCTACCTTGGCTTTATTATTGAAAACATTGGAGCTGTTTGATTTTGAAAAAATTAAAACTAGCAGAGAAGTTTTGTCAGGAAAATTCATTAAACTGATGAACAGGAGTTTTCACACTTCCTGATATTAAATTTAAAACAAATGTAAGAAAAAAGATAGAATTATACTATCAAGGAAAAATAAAATTAATAAAACCTAAGTTCTTGCATGGTCCTAAAGAATTTTTAAACCTTTTGGAAATGTTACTGTTGAAAGAGTCATACTGTGTCGAACATAAATCATTTGCTTCTTTGTTTACCTAATCCATCAGAAACTACTACTCAGTCTAATGAATTTAATTATGGGATAAATATAATGATAACTACTCAAAACTGCACATGTTTTCTTCTGAGTTGGTGAAAACATGAGTTTGGTATAGGGATCTATTGAGGCCATCATGCTATGACATATTCATAGACCAAATCAAGCAAGTTCTTTCCCATGACTCAATACAAAAAGACAGATTTGCAGTTTTCTGTATTTATCATTACATTACACAATCCCCTTTTATGCTTTCTAAATACTTGTTGCTTCACTGTATGAACAAAATTCTAAATTTATAAAAGTTTGATTAATTGCATCTATAAATATCTTATCATGGACATCAAAAACGGCACATGGGTCTCCCTAAGCTCAGTAATGGAGATGAAAATACAATAATGTAAAAGAAATTGTAGTAATGGAGCAAGAAATTAATCATTTTGCACATCCAGTATTGATTATGGGTTTTGTTAATTAATAAAAAATAGAAGTTCTTTTTACTGTTGTTGTTTATCAGTAGCCATTTATATATGATGGTGCTGTTGCAGTTCATTTATGGAACAGCATTTGAATATGGAGTAAGGGAGACTATACCATAGTGGAAGCGTATGTATGCATGTATGTAGTTAGGAGTCAAGCAAATACTATTTAACCAATGACTAATGTTACTACAAGTAAATTTTCATACCAGTTTTAAATTCAAACTAACAAATTTTAGACAGCAGAGCAGACCATTATGATTGGCATTTAAAACAAGGAGTAGCTTGGGTCTATACAACCAGAAACATTTTGCCCAGGGATAGTTCACAGTGATTTTTGCAGCAAATTGCAATATGCCTGTTCAAATCCATATAGGTGTACACACTAAAGAAACAATGACAGGTGCTGTGTTGCACATTTATTGTGTCTGGTACTCAGTGAGTTGCTAGCATAAATAATATCACATTTACAGTTCCCATTCTGATGGGACCAGTACCATGTTTTATAGCAAAAATGCGTTTCATTTCAATGTCAATATCCACAAAAGGTGACACTGAAATAGAAAAATACAGCTCCAGGGAGGCTCTACCTTGCTGAACAGTGGTGCTGATGTCTCTCTTGAAGAAATAAATCATGTTTTTGTGATGCTATATATTAGTGTGGTAGTATAAACTAATCCTGGTAACTTAAGGCAGATACACTGGACATGTCTTAATGAGACCTTGATATCACCACCTGACTAATGTAGAGCTTCCAAACTAATCTAATTCTTCCAGCTTGTTCCAGATACCAAGCTAGACCTGAAAAGGTTAAACATATTTCATGTAATCTTGTGATCAGTAAGGTGTAGGTAAATGAAGTTAAAATGTGCTAGATTTGGAGATTTCAAAATGACTTTAAATGTGCAAGCACAGGAGAGAAAAAACATTAAATGGGAAAGAAAAACCATTAAAATCCTTTAGTGACTACTCAGTAATGTGAAACAGTGGGCATGTATCACAGTGACTATTCGTCCCACAAGTATTCGAGGTTTCCAGAAGAATGTTTATCAGATTATGATCAGCCATTTACAGGCTAAATAACTAATAAATAACTAGCTATCATAAAGTGAAATATCAAAGGCACCATATGCTACATAATGCCTACACATGCCTGAATAAGCAAACATTCTCTTTTTCATTGAAAGTGGTATTAAAATAGCCAATTTTATAATAAGTGACTGCTAAAATCATCAAGATCATCATGATTTTCTCACAACCAACTCATGATGCATGCCTGATATATTGTTACCATGCGAATTTGTAGCCTAAGAGTCTAAAAAGAACCAACAAATCTTGCATCGGCTTTTAAGTAGATGCAATCAAATTTGAAGAATGGACCTCCAAACTGATGAACTCCCAACAAAGTGATCTTACTCTTGTTGTATATACATGTGATGGATACTCTGCCAGTGTAAACATGCATGTATAATTATTGTGAGCCTTATCTCCTTAAAATAGACCAAATTTGCACATTTTAAGTGCACAGTGTGTGTATTTTGTCAAGAACCGCTCCAGTGGCCTAGTGGTTAAAGCATCTGCCTTGGATGTGGGAGGTCGTGGGTTCGATCCTCGGCTGAGTCATACCAAAGGCTTACAAAAATGGTACTAACAGCTGTCTTGCTTGATGCTCAGCATTAAGAGGTTTGTGTTAGGACTGGTCATCCTGATTTCAGGATAATGTGACTAGGTGGGACATTGTGCTACATGTCTGATGCATGATGCCCCGCATTAAGAGGTTTGTGTTAGGACTGGTCATCCTGATTTCAGGATAATGTGACTAGGTGGGACATTGTGCTACATGTCTGATGCATGATGCCCCAGTGCTAGACATCACTATAAACTGCCACACTGCAGACATTGTAGCGATATGACTGAAAAATTGTTAAAGCTATGTTAAAAATCCAAATCACACAAACACACAAATCTTTTGTCAAGAGTGTAGTTTGTACCCAGAAAAACATATTTAATCAAGGGTACTGTGAATAGCATATTATATGCCAACACAGTGTCAATATGTGTAGATACCAAACTTTGTTGCAGACACAATTTTTTTCTTCTCTATTTGACAGCGACCTTGACCTTTGATCTCTTAATTCTCCCAAGTCAATAGTTTTTCATTAAACCAAATGCAATTAATCCCGCTAGTGTGGTCTGTGTCAGTAATATAGGACTAGTATTAATATGCAGGAACCATTTATTTTCTTTCTGTCAGAGTAACCATGGCCTTTGGCCCCAAAAATCAATACACAGTATTCTCACCTATCTGAAATGCAAGAGATCCATGGAGCTTCATAACTGTAGATATCAGAGAGGTCTAGTTATTGTATGAAAGGCTTTATCTTTGTTACAGACCTGAACCTTTTACCTTTTTGACTTGAAAAACAATAGGCTCTTTGTTACGAGTCTATGCTCTTAAAATAAGTAACAGAAAAGAATGAAGACAACAAGCTTTGTAAAATTTAACAAATAATTTATCTCCCTAGAATACAAAGTGACAAAATGAGAAAAAAGAACTTCGGTTTTACAAATTAAATCTAAATTGTAATCCAAGAATTAAAAAACAAAAGCCCTAACAAAAAAAGTTCTAAGTGAATCTCAGTTCAAATCCCGATGAAATTCAAGATGGAAGGCAATGACGTCTGTAATAGCGTTGCACTGATGTGTCAACAGTCTCTTGTTGAACCACAGAACATATTATTCCAGTTCTGAATTCTGTATAAATTCCAGTGAATGTTTTTGCCCAAGAATTATATCAGAGCACTTTTGTATTTCCAGAGAAAATAATCACTTGAATTCAATAATTTGAGGAAAATAAAAATTCAGCCCAAACTGGTCACAACATAATACAACTTAACGTGTCAGATGTTAAAGCACGACTGAAAGAACTTTTATCAGAACATCAGTTATACACCTAATTAAGACACAAAACAGATTCCCAGATGGGGGTCAAAAGTTCATCCTTCTGGAAAAAATAGAAGTTTGTTTACCAATTGACACATGCTTAATGACACGTAGTCCAGGTATGATCTTGCCTCAACGTACTGATTCTTACTCTGAGAAAGATATAAAAAAAAATTAAAAAGTTGTTTACCAAAACTTCATTGATTTTGGAACAAGGTCAGCAACTAGATACAATGTTTATATTATTAGTTGTTTACATCGAAAATAAAAAAAATAAAAAAGCAATTCTGGACAATGTCAAATCCAGTAAACAATGTTACATTACAATAGCTTGTAATGGAATAAGAAAAATTTAAACTAACAAACAAACAATCTAGTGGTTAGAGCATCTGCCTTGGATGCGGGGGTCATGGGTTCGATCCTCAACCAAGTCATACCAATGTGCAACATATATCTGATTTAATCATGTTTATTTTTAATTTAATTGTTTGTCAGTTTTAAATTTTTTATTCTATTATAATGTAAATTTTTTCAATAGAAATGATACTTTTTCAGAAAATTGTTTGACCTTGACTTTTAGTTTATAAACACCAGGTGTTAATCTAAATACTGACCTGGATTCAAAATGAGTAAACAAACAAAATTCTATTTCATTTTAAAATGATTGGTTGTTGTCAAGGTCATGATAGGACTATGTGGGTTAAGAAGTAAACACTTTTTTATTATTCTAGGAATAAAATTATTGGTCTAATCAAGGCCATATTCTATGTATGTGATATAAACAGGATCATGAGACCCCCCCCCCCCGATTTTGCAACTTGGTGGAATTTTGAAATTGTGTCTTATGGAACAATATAATCTTTGTTTTGCGAGAGATTTCTCAGTTTTGGGCTTTTCATACTGATGTCAAGTTAGTTTGTTGTAATCAGATTTGAGCTATAATAATTATTTAGATCAGTTGGATTTCAAAAGGATTAATTCTTTATTCTCTGGAAATATTTTAAGGAGTGCTCACACAGAAATTTTGGAAAAACATTACTTGCAAATTTAATTTGGATTTCCAACACCAGAGTGCCATTATTTGTATTTCTACAAGGAACAGTAGATAACACAGTACTGACTACAGCATACTACATCGTCATCCATCTTGGATTCTCCATCAGGATTCGAACTTTAAATTATTAGAACATTTATTACTAGGACTTTTGCAATTTACTTTGTGGATTATTCTTAGATTATTTTTGGATTTGATTCTTGAAACCGTTAGTTCTTCTCTTCTTTTTCATTTGTACAGAATTTTCCAGGAAAATAAATTATTTGTTAAATTTTAGAAAGCTTGTTGTTTTCACTCTTTCTGTGTTACATTTTATTTGAGCCTAAACATGTAACATAGAAATTGGGTAGCTTGTCCGAATGTTTTGTATTTTAGCTCAAATATTTCAGAAAACTTTATTTTTTGAAATCTGAATTCCCCTAGTTTTTTAAATTTTTTGTGAGATTGACAAGCTTTTTCCAAAATGGCATCAAAAGTGGAAATCTTTCTTTCAAATCCTACCCAGGAACAATTAGATCTTTTCAAAAACAATGATTTGATTCAACTTGCCAGAAAATACGATCTTTCTGAAGTAAAGGCTTCCTTAATGAAACAGGAAATAAGAAATTTTTGGTTCAGTATTTGGTAGAAAAGAATGTTTTGGAAAAAAGTGCTTTGGTTTCAGTCAGTATGTCGGTATCAGACTGACACAAAAATGAAGGAATTAGAATTAAAATACAAGGTGGAATTGGAGTTGAGGAAGCTGGAACTTCAGAAAGAAGAAAGAGAAAAACAAATGCAAATGCAGTTATAGTTGGAGAAAGAGAAAGAACAAATGAAATTGGAGAAAGAGAAAGAACAAATGAAATTGGAGAAAGAGAAAGAACAAATGAAATTGGAGAAAGAAAAAGAAAAAGAACAAATGTTATTACAAGAAAAACATGCAGTTACAATATGAGAAAGAGGAGAGAGAGACTGAAAAGAAAGAAAGAAAGACAAATGGAACTACAAAAAGAACAGATGCAAATACACTTACAAGAAAAACAAATAGATAAGGAGAGAGAGAAGGAAGAAAGGGAATATCAATGTAAAATTTGAGTTTCGATCTTGCAAAGAACATTAGGTTAGTGCCCCCTTTCAGAAAAAGAAGTAGACAAATATTTTATTCATTTTGAAAAAGTTGCTGAAAATTTGAAATGGCCAAGGGAGCATTGGACTCAGTTATTACAGCGTGTACTCACTGGTAAGCTAGTGATATTTATAATTCACTGTCAGTTCACCAAAGTGGTGAAGACGATTTGGTTAAAGAATGCATCCTGAGGAGTTATGAGTTAGTCCCTGAAGCTTATTAGGCAAAAATTCAGAAATTTATAGAAAAGAAGGTGGACAACCTCATGTCGAATTTGCTAGAGAAAAAGAGCAATTATTTGATAGATGGTGCTTAGCCAAGAAAGCTGAGCTCGACTATGAAAGTCTGAAACAACTTGTGTTACTTGAAGATTTCAAAAACTGTGTCCATAGTGACATTAAGTCTTATCTTGATGAGTATCAGATTGAAACCTTGGAAAATGCTGCTCATGCTGCTGATGAGTATTCTTTAATTCATAAAGTTCTTTTTGTAAATAAGACTTCCACTCAACGTTCTTTTAGCAGAAAAGCATTTCAGCCTAATACAAGCCCTTCTAGAACTCAGACTGGAACAACTTTTAAAAATCAAACTTTGGGGAAGCTTGATTCAAGATCTTGTTTCTTCCTACGTGTACCAATTGCAAGAAAATAGGACACGTTATTTCTGATTGCTACAAATTGATAAATAGGCATCAGAATCAAGACAGACCTATTCCAAATGCTCTTATTTCTAAGAGGTCAAGGTCACAGTCATGTATTGAAAGCAATACATTTTTTGGGTCTAACAAACCCCAGTCTGATTTTATTATGGAGAATTATGAACCATTCATATAGAAGGGTTCTTTATCACTCTTGGTTGATTCGGCCAAACCTATCCCTATTAAAATTTTAAGGGACACAGGAGCTTCTCAGTCTTTTATTGTTGGGTACTTTGTCTTTTTCTGAGAAGTCTTCTTCTAATGAGAGTGTTCTTATTCCAGGAATAGAGTGCGGCTTTATTAATCTTCATTGTGTAAATTTGTCATGACACTTAGTCACTGGACCCGTGACAGTCGGAATGGTCTGTTTTATCCATTGAGGACATTCATTTATTACTAGGCAACGACCTAGCTGGAGACAAGGTTGTGGCTAATCCACTTGTAACTGACAAGCCTTGCTTGGATCAGAAAGTCGATCCAATTGAAAAGAATTCCCTAATGTATTTACAGCTTGTGCAGTTGCCAGAGCTATGTCAAAGAAAGCTCTTGAAAATGATGTTGATAAGGAAAGTATTCCTTTAGCTGACACATGTATTGGTCAGGCTTTTGATGAGGTCACTTTCACTCCTTGTTTGGATCAATCATAAGGTATTGATCACAGTGATCCTCTTTTAACGACTCATTCTCTTTATTCTAATCAGGGTGATAAACGACAATGACTTGTCGTCGAACAGGAAAAAGATCCCGAGATCTCTTGTTTGTTTCAGAAGGCCATTAGTGAAACTGAAGCTACTGAAGTTCCTGTCCGTTATTTCATAAAAAATGGAATTCTTATGAGAAAATGGAGACCTCCCAAGGTACCTGCTGATAGAATGGTCAGTGAACTACCAAATTGTAGTTCCAAAGCCTTACAGACAGGAAATACTTAGTCTGGCCCATGAAACTCCATTGGCTGGTCATTTAGGGATCAATAAAACTTATCACAAGATCTTGACTCACTTCTATTGGCCAAAAATCAAGAGTGATGTTGGTAAATACTGTAGATCTTGTCATACCTGTCAAATGGTAGGAAAACCAAATCAGAAAATTCCCGATGCTCATCTACAACCTATTCCTGCCTTTGACGAACCATTCAGTAGAATTATGGTAGGTTGTGTTGGTCCCATACATAAGACCAAGTCAGGGAACCAATACATGTTGACCATTATGTGTGCGTCAACAAGGCTTCCAGAGGCAATTCACCTAAGGAATATATGGTTTAATATTTCAATTCAAATTAAAAAAATTATCTATTTAAAAATATATACGTACAAAGAACTGATAGTTACGGTTCAAATAATAATAATAACAACAACTAGTGAAAAGGTAACGACCTTTCAATTCAACCAATCGGCGAAAACTAATAACGCCACGGGTATGATTAAAGTGAGGAAAAATTACGAGAAGTTACGAAAACATGCTGCAAGACGAGAAAAATTGACTTGAAATGATTATGCAAGCTTATTTATTCATATACTATGTCTAAAATTACATTTTCTGTTAGCCCCACTAAGGTTTATAATGCTTATAATAAGAGGAAATCCAAATTGTGGCCGCTAAAAGTTGCAACAAAATCATTTTCCCGACATTTTTATTCAAACATGCAAGTAATATAAATGGTTTTCGTTACCATTATTTGCATCAGTGTATAAATCTTTTTTTCGACGTTGCTTTAAAAGCTTAAATTTGGCATTGAAAACTGTAGTAAGGACGGGTGCGAAAAGTACTTAAAAATCTTTATGTTGTCAATTTCTTTCAAAACGGCATTAAGGAAACTGAAACATGAGAGATTAAAAAACTATGTAATACAATGTCTTTCGTTTTTGTTCTTTTTATTCTTGTTTTCGTTTTAAATTTTCTTTTTTCTTCGGACATTGTTTTTAATGGTATTAATGTTTTTGTTTTAATGTTGTTTGGGGTAGGGTAGGAGCGTACATTTACCATATTTTGTTTATATTTTATCTGAATACTAGCTAAAATCCATCAGAGTATTATTTAACGACAGTCGGCGTCAGGTGTGGCTATATAACTGCCTTATATCGACTGCACTTTAAAGTTTGCGTGTCTTACTTTGCGTTTTTCATGATGTTCTGGACCTTTCTGCTCGCTTTCTTCTAATTTGGTTAGGTTTTCGGCCTGTATAAGGAGTTCTGGTTGCAGTTCTTCTGCTATCTATTGAGTAAATCATATTCGGATAGTTTTTACCACAATCAGTACGAAATCGTTTTGTTTACTTAACCCGTTGTTCTTCCATCATTCTGGCCCAGTGATCAATGTTAATGTTAACGAGGTGGTGCGAATATTCTTCCCTGAGGCGATAACTGTCCATGTTTCTCAGAGAACGATATCTCTCTTCTTGCTCACTGGTCACTAATTGCTGAAGCATTTTGACAAACTTTGGTAAACCAGCTAGCTTCCATTTTGTAGACGATTTAGGATGTGATTGGCACTCTTGAAATTGTTTTTTGTCCATGTACTAGTAATTGTGTAGTTGTTAAACGGGTCAATGACGTGCTCTTTGAGCATTGGATACAATCTTGTATCAGAGAAGGTGCGGAACTTTCTTCGCTGGCATGCGAGTCTTTGTCATCGATGACGGAACGTAATTGGTGGAGTCTTTCTTGGTGGGTATCAACGGTTGTTGTTGTTGTTGTTTTTGGGTTCTTTTTTTTTTTTGTACAAGACCATTTGAGCCAAATACTAAATCAATCACTTCCTTGCGATCTTTGAACCAAAACCTAACTATATCTTCCATGTGTCTGTTTGCATTCTGCTTTAGATGGCGAGTATAAAAGAACGCGTGTGCTATACCAATTGTCATTACCTGGCTTTCCAAAAGAACGCGTGTGCTATACCGATTGTCATTACCTGGCTTTCGTCTAGTTCTCAGCGACATCATGAAAGAATACAGAATAGACCTTGGTGCTAGAGTTTTTATGGATGAAAGTTGGACCGAACACAAGCCGATGGTCGTCTGTAGATCGCCTTTTAACGAACAGATCTTCGAATACTGTCCGGATCATATGAAAACCACCTAGGTTATAAGTAGTGAATGGGGTCGATATAGGGTCTATGGGAATTAGCATTAAAAAACACCCTGGGTCACTATAGGGTCTATGTAAATTTAACATGGACAAAATCCCTGGGTCGATATAGGGTCTATGAGGAATTAGCATTACAGACCTCCCTGGGTCTGTATAGGGTCTATGTAAATTTAACATGGACAAAAACCCCTGGGACTGTATAGGGTCTATGTAAAATTGAAACAGGGAGGGTCTCTATTTTTTTTTACAAAAAAAAAAATAAAAAATAAAATAAAAAAGGGGTAGGCAATGGAAAGGCTATCTCTTTTCGAGAAATATGGGGCCCTGAAAAGGGCCTTTGGGTTTTCTTCTTTTTCTTCTAATTTCTTCTTTTTCTCCACCAAGTTCTTATTTTATCTCCTACACTCTTCTTCCCTTTCTTTTTTTTCTTCTCCTCCTCTTCTTTCTTCTCTTCCTCCTCTTCTTTCTTCCTCTTTTCATTTTCTTCTTCTTTTTCAATTTTTTCGTTCCATTTGCTTATTCTTATTCTTTCCTCTTCATCCTCCTTCTCCTCCTTTATCTCTTTCATCACACCACTAATCTTGTCCTTTGCTTTTCTTAAGTTATTAATTTCCATCTTTACACGATGGGGACTATAG
This sequence comes from Sinohyriopsis cumingii, assembly GCA_028554795.2. NCBI lineage: Eukaryota > Metazoa > Mollusca > Bivalvia > Unionida > Unionidae > Sinohyriopsis > Sinohyriopsis cumingii. The sequence goes on along the minus strand of JAPYKE020000319.1, from coordinate 105,130 downwards.
GAATAATGGTCTTCAACCAGTCTTATTAGCATCTGTTCCATTATTCCTAAGTTGTCTAAAACGTCTTGCAAGGTTTGTATTTTGTCCATTTGGTTTGACGCCATCTTCTTTTTATTCTTTGCAGAATGGTTTGAACGACGAACACTGTGGGTTCTTATAGTGAAAGCGCGTACGTGAAGGAAAACATCCCCCTGAAACATAAAATGGATCTTACCTAGATCATGACCCAACAACGCGCGGACGTGAAGGAAAACATCCCCCTACTTTCTCGTTTCATATAATATAACCCTAACCATACTCTCTACATACACTAAGAATTAATAAATAAACCCTTAATCTACTATTCACACTAACTTACTTCAACATTTACAAACACAAACACACAAACACACACTTGCACTATTCATAAAGAGTTAGTGTTTATTTTCACACTACTCTACCTACACACATTGGCAAATCTATAGTTATTTCTTTTCTAGAGTATTGCGTAGCCCTTAAAAGGGCTGTTTTTTTTTTGAACTCCTGATGCACCTATCTAATGGTTGCACCTTCCTGGCCTGGCGCCACACACGCATCTTCTTCCCCAGTCTTCTTTCACCTTTCTTCTGGGGAGCGCAGAGGGAGGATGATTCGCTTCAACACCCCAATCCTCTGTCTCGGGAATATTGAACGACATCCTCTCTTCTCTTTTCTTTTCCTCTTCTTCCCTCTCTCTTCTCTCCTCCTCTTCTTTCTTCATTCTTGCTTCTTCTATGATAGCCTCCGCTGATAGTTCGTTTACTATGCGCCTGGCATATTCCAGGTGCATCTGGAGTTCTAACAGTTTCACTATTCTGCTATTCATTCTTGTGTTGATCAATCAACAAGGGTAGCTGGACTGCCCAGCGAGTTTCAATTTATACTGAAAGCGCGGACGTGATGGAAAACATCCCCCTAAAAACATAAAATTCATCTTACCTAGATCATGACCAAAAAAACAACAACGCGCGGACCTAAAAGAAACACTCACTCACTTTTTATGCTACCCATCACTATTATAAAATTTTTTATAAATCACTTCAATAGACTATCCACATACGAAAAGCAATCCAATCTAACCCTTAATATACACCTCTAAGAGTCAAAATAAACAAACATCATTTTAATCTACTATCCATACCAACTTACTTGAGCACTTACAAACACAACCACACAAACACATACACTTCCACTATTAATAAAGAGTTAGTGTTTATTTTCACACTACTCTACCTACACACATTGGCAAATCAATAGTTATTTCTTTTCTAGAGTATTGGGTAGCCCTGAAAAGGACTGTTTTTTTGTTTGCTATGGCATTCTTTTTTAGTTTCTAAGAATGCGATGTCCTCTGAGGATAGACTTTCTGGCAATAGGTCTGCTTCTTCGGAAAGAGAAGAAGAACTCTTTGGTGTCGATACGGCAATCGACAAAGCCTCTGTCAGCTTCAGGTTGTTGCTGTTGTTGTTGTTGTTGCTGCTGTTGCTGCTGTCTCTGAAGTCTGTACTTCTCTGTCCATTCTTCTTTTTCCCTGTTCATTTCTTCTCTGAAGAGCTCTTCTATCAGGTCTTCAGTGATTTTTAACATTCTCACATTCTCTATTTCTTCTGGCTTCGGTATCAGACTGTGTCTGACCCTATGCAAATTCACGTAGGCTTCGTTGAGCTTAGCTAGTTTGGAGCACATCTTCTTAGGAGGATGAGTCGACAATGGATGGTTAGACTGGGAACAACCCCGGTTCTTAAAGTCAAAGCGCGGACGTGAAGGAAAACATCCCCCACACGTTTTTTCGAGCCGCAACGTTCATGAGAGGGATAGTAAGAAATGAAAGAGCATTAATCCAACATTCTTATAGCTAAACAAAAGACAAAAGCATTTTTTCAAAACACAACATTTTTTATTCAAAAATCACTTCACACTAAACAACAACTCTAACATTTTTAACAATAATCCAACAATATAACATCAAACAATTTTTTTCAAATCACTAACATTTTTTTCTCAATTCACAATCTACTTTAAACAGGGCTGACAACGTTGTGAATGAAATTGTGATTTCCACTGTTGGAAATCATTAGGCCATTGATGGACACTACGTTTCCTAGCTTGAGACAAAAGATAAGCATAATGGTCACAAAACCATCGATCTACTTTCACATCGTTTCTAGCAGAAGAACGAGGATCGAAATGAGTCACTAAATGTTCTAAGGAATAGCCCAGGCTGCGATGATGCAGAAAATACACACAGTACTGTCCACACACCAAGGAATCTGTGCCTTGTAATTTCACATTATTGAATCGGGTGGTTTGAGCATTTCTTCTCATAAAGTCGATGATATCGTCTTCCAAAGGGGGCAATCCGTACGAATCGAAATATTCCACACATCCTTCTTGAGGAAAGTAGACGGCTACCCAGTGGGTTCCTGGGAGATGACTGTCGTCCGTGTTGATCACGTAAGCTTGATGGTCTTTAGGTTTGCGATGAGGGAGTTCATCTTTAGCACAGACGACAGGATTCCAAGAAGACGTATACGAACTGTGGTTCAAAAGGTAATAGAGTTCCCAGGTATCCATTGTTTTGTGTTTTTTCTTCACAGGTAATAATAAGTTGTCAATTCGATCCTGACTTTTTGCTTGAAAATGTCTGACGAATAAACGGTTATTCGTTCTGTTTCTTCACTCTGATTCAGGAGAGCTTCGATACGATGGATCTCTTGAGTGGTTAATGGTGGACAAGAATGTTCACGCAAGTCTTTATACCACTGGTACAACACGTCTTTGTTCGAGATGAGGCTCCAAGCTTCGTCCAGATACTCGTCCAATTTTTCTTCTTGACTTAACATCAGGCATTTATCGTGTTGAATTTGACTGGGATGATCGTTTTGACATCCATAGCAATTTTTCTTGATCAATTCCATCATTTTGTCGACCAAGTGTTTGGCAAAACAGGAGACTAAATGGGCTTCTTGTTCTGGCCATCTCGACTTCATCATGATCACTTCTTCTTTTTCCACAGTCTCCTCATATTTCATGTCCAAAGTTTCTCCACTAGGTAAAGAGGGATAACAGTCTTCCATGGTTTCTAGTAATCTAGAATGACTTCTCTCAAACTGTTGATTTCTATGGTATTGTCAAATTCTGCATACAGGATGACGTTCACCGTTACATCAGGGGTTCGGTTTGCAAACTGAATTTCCACACGAATCTGGCCAGATTTTATAGGGTGGAAATGTCCCTCGTCGCTGCCTTGGTCTGGAGTGAAATCGAAAGCCCACAAAGCATAGCCTCCTGCGTAATCTTTGTACGTAATACCGTGACTGGTGTTGGTTCCTAACTGACCCGTGGCTTCGTACAGGGACAAGTACGATCTCAAGTAATTTTTGTTGGCAAAGTCGGGTTCGAAAGGTCGGGTACACAAGGTCTTGCCATCGCGACTGACTTCGATCTTGGACACGCCAAAGTGATGAAAGTTAAAAGGATTTTTACCTAAATCTCCGTTGAAGGCTGTATTCTCGACGATACCAATGATCAAACGTTTGGGTAACTGTCCTTGGAACAAATGATCTTGGATCATGGATCGCTGTCCCTTGGGAATGGTGAACGTTTTCACTTCCACGCGTCGTATGGGATACTTGGCGGTCGTTCTGCTCAATGTTTGACTGATGTCGTTACCCACTTTAGGTAACACTTCTACGCGTCGTACGTAGAGCCTGGCTTCCTCGATGACAGTTTTGCAAGCGTCAGTACCTATCAAATGGAAAGCGGCACTGCTACGATTCAGTCTCAGGCGAACATCCACCCCGTTCAGCAAATATTTCTCTTGTAACCACATGTCCAAATGCAAACGATCCATCAGTTCTAAACTTTTGTTTTCTATGATTCTGTTTCTTCGTTCTGTAAATCCCTCATTGTATGATTTAGTTTTATCCTTTGTATCAGTTTCGGTTGTTTCAAACTCGTTAGCATCGTCAGCTTCCCATACCACACAGGCATCGAGATGAGTGTTCTTGGCGTCTATTCCGTACGTCAAGAGATTTTCCAGGTACGCTCGATAAGGGTAAGTATCCATGCTGCTGCTGACCAGTTTGTTATTCAAGTACAAGTCCACTCCGCTAAACAAGGAATGCATGAAATTGTTGACGGGAGCTATTACATCAGTACTTTCTAGGGGCGAATTGTCATCTTCGATAACTTTGACTTTCAAGTACAAGTAACTGCTATTCAGATCGATGTAATCTTCGGGCTGTCCTTTGATTTCAAACTCGATGGGAGCTGAGGCTGTCAATGAGGAGACGGGATGAAATTCCACCCACTGGGATTCTTGCATCGTCATCATGGTGGGGGGCATGGCAAACAGATCCAGTTCCGTCTTGGAACAAGCGCAAGACTCTCGGTGCATCATTTTTTGTTCTGTTCTTTCTCAATAATCGAAAACGTCTAAGTCTCGAACGGTTCTTCTTTTCTTGGCCTTTCTCGCTTGAAGTCTGGTGAAAGGGTGTTTTCTTCGTCGTCGTCTCTTTCTGCCTTGTCCTTGCTGAATGCCTGACTCGGTAGCGTGCAGGGCATTTATAGGTGTGTCTCGTCGGCCTAAAATGTCTTTGCCCGTTTGCAGCAAGACATTTTTGCCTGCCCTCATGAAGGCTTCTTTAGGGTTTTGTTTGTCGATGATGACATTTTGGAGAAATTCTTTGCCTTGCGTCAGTGCCGCATCTTTCAAGGCGTGCAATCCGCGTGTCACCATCGGTTTCAACACCGGGGCCACCGAACGAAAGGCCGATTTTAACATGTCTCCTAAACCGTGTCCTCGCTGCTGAGCCACCCCTCGGTACACTGGATACATGACTTACTTACGAGTCGTGAGAGAACCGTTTTCGAAAATGGAGTTTCACCGTGACTTTTCCTTTGGTGAATGAAATATTTTGTCCCAAATCTCCTTTTATAGTAATGTTGACCGTGTCCAAATACGACTTGCTGACCGGTAAATAGTGAGGATGGACAAATTCGCGGTGGACGTGGTAAGTGTTTCCACCTTCCTGGTCACTGGTTGTGGTACTATCCACTTTGAAAGGAATGACACGCAGTAACGGCACAGAGGTGTGTCCCACTACGTTGTACTCCACCACATCGGAGTACACAAACATTAAATTCAGTCCTTGGTTCAGTTCTACCGGTTTTCCAAAAGCTTTGTAAAAATCCATATTACTGTTGATCCTGGGGCTCCAATTGTTTGCGACCATTGTTGAATATCCACCCAAAATTTCAAACAAACTACCATTGAACCTGAAGGACACCAGTTGAGTATCCTGAAATTTCATCAGTAAGCGACGAGCCACTTTATGGTACTCCAGGGTGACACGTTTAGTAGGTTTGTTCAGGGCTTTGCCAAAGGCGAACTCGAACCTGTCCACAATAGTGTCCACCAAATGTTGGCCACTAAAATAAAACCCTGCCGGAATTTTGAAGGTGTAGATTTTGAAGGGTGGATTGCTGGCTGGTCTTGTGTCCCCTGAAAACTCGATGTCATTCATGGTCTTTTGTAATTGTTCGTTCAGGATTTCCACCTCAAAAGTGTTTTGCTTTTCGGTGATGTTTTGGATTTGTGTAGGGTGAATCATTTCTACCAAAGCCACTTCCCAATGGGCTTCGTGATCTAACTGGATGGCTTGAGGTAATTTGGCCGTGTAACAGCACAACGTGTTATTGGGAAACACCTCCATGGAACTGTCACTGGGTAAGGTTAAGTAAAATTGGTTTTCGTGACTCATAATTCCAGAGTTCTGTGGCTGTCCGAGGGGATATTACTGGACGTCAGAGGCGTGTCTCCGCCCAAAATGGGGTTCTGGTTGTGGTTGATGGAGTGGTGACTGGCACTGGCACTGGACACAACGTTCCCGTTCGAGGAGAATTTCAGGGAGGGATTGGGAAGCAGGTAACCGATGCAACTGCTCAATAAAATGGTCCACAATTGTTTGTCTCCTTGTTGCAAACTCAAATTGGCAATGGCTGCCCCGATGACACAATACACCACGAAGATTTGGCAGAAAAAGACGATTTGCGTTTTAGGCACACGTTCTCCACACCACACCCACAAGGGTTGTTTTTGTAAATCTTGCACAGAAGAACTAGGTGAAGAAGGAGTGGTCGACGTAGCTGCGTCTGCTGTGTGAAAGGGCATGATGGTCACTTCTTCTTTTTATAGTCGATGACTTGCGAAGCGTCGATCCAAGAATCGAAACTGGGTGGATATCCTTTCCAACGTACTTTGACTTCTTTGACACGTCGTTTGCCCACTTTACGGGTTCTGCGTTCGAGAATGCTTTCGATGTCGTACACGTCGTCTTCTTTTTTGGTGACACGTTGTAACTCGGGCAAATAAAACGTTCCTTTGAGCACTTCTCCGTTCATGTCTTCCAATTTATAGACGGCAGGATGACGGCCATGCACTCGTCCAGTGACGCAAAACAATTCGGTCGTCCAGTTAGGTAAGTAACCTTTGTCGAAAGTGCGTTTGGTTTTGCCAATGCGCACCCAATCTCCTACGGTCAACGCTCCACTTTTCTTGGGGACAGCCCTCGTCGGGGACGTACCAAACAGGCGCTCAAACACCAGCACTTCGTTCTCGGGAGTCACGTCTTGCGGGGCACGTCCGATGCTTCGATGGTAAGATTGGTTGTACGCTTGCACCAAGTGCGGTAAGATGTCGATGTACTTCAGAGTGTGGTGATGCGTAAAATATTTCCACATGCGTTCTTTCAAAGTGCGTTGAAAACGTTCCACGATGCTGGCTTTGGTTTCGGGATTCTCGGTGGTAAAAAAATGAATGTCACGTTTCTTTAATTCTTTTTGGAAAGCTTGGTTCATAAATTCGGTGCCTTTGTCCGTTTGCCATCGAAGAGGGTGACGACCGCTTTGTTTCAACACCCGTTGCAGGGCTCGCACTAACTCGCTGCTCAATTTGGAAGTCAAAGGCACGACCCAGGCAAATTTGGAAAAGACGTCGATGACACAAAACAAATATTTGTAGCCACGATTGTAGCTGGCCAAATGAGAGACATCGGCTAAATCGGCTTGCCATTGATGATCGATGCCTTCCACTCGGGTGCGACTTCTGGCAAACTTGCGTCGAACGGGTTTGTGTAAAGTGTAGGTAGCTTGTTCTTGTAACCATCGTTGTACTTGAGGTAAACGGAGACTTTTCAGTCGCGTTTTGGCAGCACGATACAATTTTTGAACTCCTGCGTAACCTGCAGGATGCGAGGGATCGTAGTAAATGCTAGCTAAGACTTTTTCCATTTTTTTGTGTTGATTGGTGTCTTAATAAGGCACCCACTCTTGGAAGAGGCTACTCTTTTTCTCTTGGGGTATTTTCTTGGATTGCAATGCTTTGCGTGTGCGGCCAGCAATAGGTGTTGAAGAGGAGGAGGAGGATGTCTGAGCGGGGGATATCGGTTCTTGTTTCACTTCTGTCTTCACTTCTGTCTTCACTTTCTTTTTCTCTTGTGATGAAGAAGGAGTGGCCATCATCTTTTTAATCCATCCAATTCTGGAGGTAGGTGGTGTTGTTAACTTGCGTACTTTTTCTGGTGGAGTTTGAAACCCTTCTTCTTCTTCTTCTTTTCCTTTTTCTGTCTTGGTCACTGGTACTGGTGGTACTGGTACTGGTGATGGTGCTGGTCTTTTCATCAAGGTCTTAAAATCTTTCAAAGTGGGTAGAGCTGTTTCGTCTAAAGCTTTCTGGTGAAAGAGTTGTAGTCGTTGCAAGAGTTGACCGTACTTTTGCGATTTTTCTGTTTCGGACAAATCTTGGCGATCCATCAAGGACTGCAATTCGTGTTGTAACTGGGACATCTCGCTCAAATTGGGATTGGGAGGTAAATGCGGGGTGCGTTGTTCTTGCCACCGATGGTATTCCATCCATCGTTTGTAAGGCACTAAAGCTAGTTTTCGTCCTTCCATGGGGTTGTCAGGGGTCGATTCTGAGATCTTGGGACTTCCGAAGGCCTTTTTATCTTGCTCCCACTAGTCCTTCCAACATGGTTCCCAAGACTCCTTTCAGTATGGGGCCTAACAAGAGAGGTAAAATGCCTCCACGTTGGACCAACATCTTCTTTTTTTGACGAATGGGAATTTTTTTTCGAACCATTTGGCGAAGAACGTGACGATGTTTGCTTAAGCATTGTTTCTGGTGTTTGGACAAAGGGATCGTGCCTTTCAAAACGTTCAAACAACATTCGCACACGGTATCGATGACCTCTTTGGAGGCCGTTTGAATGAGTTTTTTTTCGTAGGGGTGGAGAAGCTTTGGACAGGACAGATAACAGGTCCCCATGTTTGGCTAAACGTGGTGGCAGTCCTTTCCTTTTCTTTCCTTGGGGTTTTCTGGAGGGTGACATCTTTGAGTCTTTAGGAGCACCTAAAAACACTGATACCCTACTCGGTCACAGGCCTTTTTTATACTGGAACGCGTCGCCACTGATTGTCTTTACGGCGTATTAGTTTGAGGACAGGCATGACACGTCGTGCAGGGGTACGTAACGGACTAAATCGAGCCAGTTCTTGCTTAGACAAATCCAGTAAACTTTGTAACATGCCCGATCTTTCATGGACTTTGATTTTGGGAGAAGGTACTTTGTGAGCAGCAGCCACTGCCGCTAAATTGGAAGGTCCTGCCACTGGGGAAGTTCTTTTGGGGGTCATCAACGGAGAAGTTCTTGGTGTGATCAACGTCTCCAAGTACTCTTCAGTTCCTGGTGACATCAACGGAGAAGTGGATAAACGTGAGGCTGCCGGAGACGCAGTCACCGCTGTGGCAGGTCGTGGTTTGCGAGTGTAAGGTTGCGTCCTGGCCGAAGTGCCTCTCTTGCGACTAGTTTTCTTCTGTGGACTTTTCTTTTTCTGAGCACTTTTTTTCTGTTTCTTTTTCTGGGGGCTTCTTTTCTTTTTCCGGGGTGGTGTCTGGTAAGAGGAGGGTCCTGCCACTGGAGAAGTTATTCTTCTTGGGGACCTGGTCTTTTTCTTTTTCTTCTTGGGGTTTCGTTGGACTTTTATCTTGGGGATAACTTTGGGGGCATTAGGATCCCATCTTAAGAGTGAGCGAATGATGACCCCTCCTAGAGTACCGCTCCCTCCAGGTTTCAAAATGATTTGTTTTTTGGTTTGAGTGTCGATGCGGGGATCGGCCAGTTGGACCAAAGCAACTTTGTTTCGATCGAAAAAGCGTTGGGTTTGATGAGGAATCTGAATGATTCCTTGGAGTAATTGACGTGCCGTCACCGTGAAGCATCGTAAGACTTCTTTGAGACTAGCTTCTAAGACACGAGCTCGTGTTTGTGGATCTTTTTCTCGACTGATGCCATACAAGGCACGAATCAATTTGACGGGAAGATGCGACTGAAGGGACGTCATGTTGACACTGAGAGTGAGACAGACGAAAAAGGGTCTGAGGTTTTTATAGATTTTTTTTTATGGGAAGTGAAATGAAGTCGAGGACGGAGACGTGTACAGGACAGGCCCTCCGTCTTGGCACCAGTGGTGAAACAAGTGGGTACGAAATCGCAAATCCTCGGGGGTCGTAGGTTTCAAATCGACGAGTAAATAGGCGTGTGGCGTTTGAGTGGCATCGTCGTACGCCTGAGTCAGCCAAGGCGTTCCTAACTGTTTGGCTAAGACTTGCACTTGCGATTTATCTCGAGGGCTTTTAAACAAGACCACGTAATGCGCATTGAGACTGATGGTGCGATGGGCTTTACTTTGTTGAAACAAATTTTGGGTGATGTAAACGACACTGGCATTACGGTGATGCCCTTTGCGCGTAAACCACAGTTTAATTTCTTCTTCGTCTTCTCCTAACATGTCGTCGAAAATGACCAAATGGGTTTGACGGGAGTCAGAGACGATGCCGTCGTCTTCTTTAGGAATGCCTTCCACAAACACGATGGAATCGCCTTGACTTTCTCGCAAGAGGCTGTACGCCGATTGCCACTCTTTGTAACACCACACGATCCGTTGAGGGGGTCGATCGATCAAATGATGTTTATGTTCGATCAAACGTTTGACGAATTCGGTTTTGCCTGAACCACTAGGTCCAGCAATGAGCATGTTAAAGGGATGGCGAAGATACAAAGCCTCCCAAATGGCACGATCTAAGTGTTCGTCGATGACTTTGACAGTAGAGGAAGAGGGAGCAGAGACAGCAGAGGTAGCCATGGTGTGAGAAATGTCACTTGTGACACGAAAAACAAACAAGACAAGAGTTTATATACTTTTCAGAACACGTTTATTGAATGTTTTTTTTCAAACATGAATACGAAAGACAAAAATACATAAAAGCCAAAGGCTTAAGTACAAGGATAAAAGGCACATGATAACGATGAACGTGGAATAAACACAAGTGTCTGTACAACAACCACATGTTTTGGGTAATGTTCTAACCAGTTCTATAGTAGGGGGTAAGGTCACACAAGTGTCCTCCCGAAAGGTCTTTCAGGTCTGTCCACGACAGTCCTGTCCTGGGTGACGGATTCTTCTGGCACCGTCACTAATACGGGTTGAAAAGTAACTTTTTTCCTTGAACAACTCTCGTGCATACTGGGCCACTTCTTGGGTCCAAGCCTCAAAACCCCATTCTTTCCAGGCACGGACATCTGTCCAATGGGGATGTAAGTCACAAGCTACACACACATCGTCATACACGTCTTGGGTAGCTAAAAGTTGACGAATCTTTTTTTCCTGTTGAGGTCGAGAAGTATCCAGATGAAAACGCAAGGCTTTGAGCAAAAGGAGTTTTTCGTGACCATTTAAGGCCATGGAGGTGGTAAGTACTGATCGTAAAGAGTCCACAAAGAATCGGCTGGTAAACGAAATCCCAGAAAACAAGTCACTAAGACACACACCACTTGTCGTCCCAAATTGAATGGATACAGTTCTTGTAATAATCGATGGTAATGATCCACGGTTTGAATATGGTCATTGAGTTCCTTCCACGGAATCTGTTGAATGACATGTGACATAAACCGTGGCATGGCAGCCTGTTTTTATATTCTCTTTTTTTCGGATGCAATACACGTACTTTCTAGCCAGAGATCTTCGTTCTCCAGTAGGGAATCTAAATCTTGCATACTGTAACCGAAACGTCAGAGTTCGTTTAGAAGTTTCCTCTTCCGCTAAGTAGATTCCACGTAACAAATGTTGGTAATCCTTTAACTTGTCTTCCTCAATGCGTTGCACTAGGTGAATCTCGAAGTAACCATAATTATGAACATGTCGATCATTAGCGACCTCAAAGTTTTGAACAATGTCTGACCATTGAAAGAATTTCTGACGAATCAGTTCTCTTATACCATTCAGGTACCAGTGGTTAAAGATCTGGTGACGTAACGGATGCAATTGTTCTTTACGTTTGACTTGTATTTTGACCAGCTCTCGGTAAATGCATTCTCTCAATTCCACAGGCAAAGCACGAATGTTCTCTAGCAAAGTATCCATGAATAGGTCATACTAAATCCTCTTTGGTCTGACACAAGAAATGTACTGTTTGCACAAACATGGTTTTAATTCATTGTCGAATCTAAATCGTTTCACCACTAATCTACACATTACAATTCGTTCAGAAGTTTCCTCTTTCACCAAGTTGACATTGCGTGAAAGATGTTGGTAATTCGTTAACTCTTCCTCTGGAATTCGATGCAGTACGTTTACAATGTAGTAGATATAATCGTCAATACCAAACCATTCCTTTTTATAACCAGGAGGTCGTTGATCAATGTCTGTCCAATGGAACAGTTTCAACTCAATCAGTCCTTGTATAGTCTTCAGGTACCAGTGGTTCAAACACCGGTGACGTAACGGATGAAATTGTTCTTTATGTTTCACTTGTATTTTGACCAGCTCTCGATAAATGCGTTCTCTCAACTCCACAGGCAAAGCACGAATGTTCTCTTGTAAAGTATCCATGAACAGATTATTATGGTAAGAAGTTACTTCAATGTCTCGGTCCCACTAAAGGTAAGTAATGACAATTCGGTGACCATCGAGCATGTTCTACGTAGGCCGAATCTTGCGGTTCCCAGTGGTGAAGTGACACACCGCAACTGAAGCACTTGACTTTATCTCCTTCGCCCAAGTAGAAAAATCCGGCTCTGGCTAATTCTTCGGGGGTCGGTCCTCCCAGATACTTAGGCCATTTTCCTTTGAACGATTGAAGACGATTTTCAAAGTCGCAGTATTCCGACAAACGCACAGGAAACGAATATTCGTCTTTCACAGGTTCGTTTCGATGAGGGTTGAGTGACATGGGTAGGAGTTTGCTCAGGGCTGGATGACATCCGTAGGGGGGTAGACGTAAAGGTGAACATTCCCCTTTAAAACGAAACCCAGTAAAATGTCCAAGAGGACGAGCAGCATCGCTTTCGCATCCCACAGGTTTGACACGCACAGCATCACTTTCCATGATAGGGGTAGGGGCACTAAAGTTCCCATGATGGTTTACGGCATCGCTCAGGTCACAACGTACAGCATCGGTCCCATCGCAAGGCTCACAATCGCACTTGTCTGCAAACTCCGTTACGCAATTACAATGGTAACCACATGGACAATCGCAGTTTCCTTCCGGACATTTTCCGTCGCAATGCCTGGGTCTTATCCATCCAGTATTAGTCACGCTAGAGAAAGATACAACTTTTTTACAATCCCCAAACTGGAACGATGTCTCTTTCAAAGTATTCATCTTGTTCGCTCGGTCTTGGTAGTCACACTGAACTATCGATCTTGACCATAGCCCTTTTTTATACTAGTCGCAATGCAGTCTCCAGCTTGTACATCTTTCCTTTTTACGTTTTTTATGTCTTGTTTCGGAAGGTACCGTCTCTAAGGTACCGTCAACATTGTACCGTAGTGTGATGGGTGGAAAGGCCATAGAAAGGTAAGGGCAGTGCGGAGACCATCGAGTATGTTCCAGAATAGCTGAATCTTTATAGATACATAGATCCATTCGTAACTTCAGTCCGCAAGCGAAACACTGTACCTCGTATCCCAATCCTGACTCAGGTCCCAAGTAGACAAATCCTGTTCTAGCTAAAACATGCGAAGAAGGTAATCCTTCCCTATCCGTAGGCCATTTCTGAAACGTGTCCAATCGACCGGCACAATCACAATAGTCAGGTAAGAAGACTGGAAAATGGTAGGGTTTGAACTTGGAGTTCTCATCGGGTTTCTCACTCGATTCTTGCTGTGACGAAGTCATCTTTCTGGTGAGTGGCTATCCTCTTACAACCAATGTTTTATACCAACGTGTCCATACGGTAAGGTGAAATGATTGCGAAGTCGAACTCGCTTCTGGTACACGATTTGATAAACTTTTTCCAAAGGTCGACTGACGATGTGGTGAGTGGGTAAACGTACAATCTTGTTCGGTTGGTAAGTGGTCACTTTAAAGTTTCCATCCTCTCCCGATTGCAAGGCTTCTTTCAATACCCCAAAGTTGACCACTCGACTGGTACGATAATTCAGAGTCAGTCCTTTCACTTTGCACGTCGTGTGCACTTCTCCTTGTTTGTCCCGGTATTCGTAGCCGTAATTTTTGGGACCGCCACTGACGAAACTTAGAATCTTGTCGTCGGGATGCTCGTCTGTCCAGGCTCCTAAACGGTCTCCTTCGATGTCAGGGTGATGTTGAATCGGGTGATGGATGTAAATACAACTGTCCGTGTCAAAGTACAGGACGCGTTCTTCTAACAGTTCTAAAGCTTCGTACAATTTTAAGCGAGCATGAGCTGTCACGTAAGCCGCAATGATGACATTTCCAAAAGGGTCGTCTTGTACAAAGTCCAGATCTTCTTCGTAATTGACCAAGATCAAATTCTCTCGAACGACGTCCACGTGTTTCATGTATTTGGTTTTGTCGTGAATCATCTGGAAGTAGCGGGAAGGTTCTGTCAAATATTCCGTCTTGGGTAAACACGGTCGTTGTGCCATTTTACCCCACAAGCAATTTAACATCACTTTGGCAAACGATCGCCTGCCTTCGTTTTTCTCGATGTGGTCTAAAGTGATGCCTTCTTGTTCGTAGTATTTCTCTTTGAATTTTATTTGGTCTTCGGGAGTGTGACACCAGGAAGGATAGCCGCTGGCTTCTTGCTTCAGTTTCAAAAAGGCATCCACGTAGTCGGCGAAAATGCCTTTCTGAGTAGGGTCACCCTTGCGGTATTGTTGTGTCTTGGGAAAGTGACAAATTTCGTACACTTCTAACAGTTGGTATCCCATGTCCAGAGCTTTGAACAATTCTACGCTGACCCAGGTTCCCGTCAAGGCCCGTTCTTCCTGGCTGTGCTGACAAGCTTGGTCTTGGTTGCACGTTTCGGCACAAGTACGGCACAAGGGAAACATCAGTTTGCCTTGACAATGGTGAGGTAAGACGGGATGGTATAGGTTCGTGGGAGGCAAAACTTTGCACTTGATCAAGCCTTCGTATTGTCGAATGTTTTTCAGGTCGATGTGTTCCGTCAGCAATTGCGGGTGCCCTACAGGAAAGCGACAATATTTGCACACGTAGGGATACAGCGAACACACGTCCAAGTATTTGATTTCTTCTCCTTTCTCTTCGTCGGCTTGGTACAGCAAACAGGTGGCATTGGTCCTTCCTCCGTACAAACTATCCCTCGGGTTCAGCGGGTCCATGAACTGGTAACTTTCCACGAGGCGTTTAAACTCGGGATCGGTTTTCATACGGTGATCGTACTCGTGTTCCCACATTTCCACCACTTGGTATCCTTGCTGTTCTAACTTTAGGCGCCGCTGACAAGTGTCCTGGTACAAGTCTTCCATGGTTCGTTGTAAAAACTGATTTTTAGTGCCACGGTCAGGGTAACAGACGGGACATCCGTGAAATAAGCAACCGTTAAACTCGTACACGATCTTGGGGTTTTCTAAGTCCCAACCATCGACCGAATACGTTCCGATGGTCTTTTCACCCCCTCCGTTGCGGGCATGCTGAATCTACTTGTCTTCCTTGTTGCACAAGTAATGTAACCAACGTAGGGCTTTGACCGAGTATTGACGTTTGACATAGTGGGTCGTTTGAGGACTGATGACAGCCACGGTGTTTTCAGGCATGAATCGTTGTCGATACACTAAGGAACACGCTTTGGCAATGGCGCAAGCTTCTTTCAAAGGATCGACCCCTCCGTGTTCCATGAACAGTTCTCGAAATTTTCCACAGCAACGCCGTAAAATGTCCACGTCGGAACGACAATACTTTAGCATTTCTTCCTGAAAGTCGAAAGGGTCCGAGGCGTGAGCCTGGTACCAAGCGTAGAAAGCTTCTCGTTGTTCGGTACGCATGTTGTCGGGGTCGTAATAGTGAGCCTGAGGCAAATGGGGTAGAACGGCGTGTTGATTGGCTTCCGTATTGAAAAAGTGTGGAAAGTACCCTTTAGCCATTTCTGTCATTCCAAACGTTTTAGGCATTCGACTCAAAGGCATGGCCAAGTAACTCATCGAATCTTTAAACTGCACTTGTCCCACTTGCATGAAAATGATTTTGGCTCCGTTCAGAGTCACTTTAGGACGTTCGGTGCCATGTTCCGTATAGTACCTCAAAAGAAACTGTCCATCGTATCCGGAGAAATTGTGAGCCATCACTGTGGCATGGCGATGACAATCTCGGTAACGTTCGATGTCCTCTTGGCTCCATGTCTTGTCGATGGGGTCTAAGACCCATTTGGCAAAATCGTCTAGCGTCTTTGGTCCTCGAAAGATTTTTTCACGCCCTCCAGGAATTTTGCTGCAGTGAGGGCAATGACTGAAGATAGGTTCTTGAATACACTTCTCGCACGCTCGATGAGCCACGCAGAAATTAGGAATGTGAATGCCAGTCTCTTGCATGCATTCGAAATCGAAAAAGATGAAATTGCCTTTCTTCTTGTGACCGTCCTCTTTCTCTGGTGGGGGTTGGTATTTTTGCACGTAACATTGGTGTTCCAAGTCCACGATGTGGTGACAAATGTGACATTTTTTCTTTCCTGAACATACGTGTGCCTTGACACTATTGGTACGTATGCCTTGTCCACACGTGGGGCACAATCTCAGGAGTTGACAAACGCATTTCTTCTGTGAACCTTGCGTCTTCAAATGTTGTTGGTAACAGGTAGGGCTGACAAACGTGCGCAGACAAGTTGAACAAGGCACTGGTTCTTCGCTCAGACAGGGTGGAGAGGCCAAACATCCTGAGCATTTCCATCCACAATGTTTGTGTTGCTCTCGATTATTATAACCATAGTCACATTTCTCACAATAATAAACATATCCCAGGAATCCGGTGATACTGGTAATGGTATCGAAATGTTCATCGTGATGATAAACATGAATGTATTTTCCGTCCTTAAAATCTTGCCCTCGAAACAACAAAGACCCGCGCACTTCTTGAGGGTGCACTTTCAAGGTGTATCGTGGAGCTAGGGCATCTTGCAATTTTTGCATCTCAGGAATGCCACAGGGTGTGTCTTTGGACATGCCAGCTTGTCGTAACAGGAGTTCTCCTTCACTTCGTTGTTTGGCTCGGTCCGATTGTCGAATGTTCTCCCAGTCTCTTTTCCATTCTACCGTGTCGTTCTTGTTGGCATAGGTTCGTCCCACCACGATGGCACGGGCTAAACACATCTGGTCATGAGGATTGTGAATTTGGACAAGGCTACGCTTAATGCTGCGAAGGTCGTTCACCAATAACATCTTTTTGCGTCCGGTCCCTTGAGGAGGAGAGACGTGGGTCATGTCCAGTGTGGCTTTACCATCGGTGATGTCAAACTGATCATTAGATTGTTGTACGTGTTGAATCTTGTCCATGACTTTGGAAGCTGTCAATTCTGCAGGGGTGCTAAACTCGATCCAAACAGGGGATTTCAAACCGTCGTGTTGTATGGAAAGTCTCAAGCGATCGTCTTCTTTGGGTTGACATTGTCGCTTGAGTGAGGTGAGCAAAGAATCCCATACCTCAGTGATGAACCCGTCTGCTTTCTCTAACGGTAAGTCGGGCTTGAAATCTTTAAACTTCACCGTGTATTTGTAAGCCGTAGTTCTAAATTTTCTAGAGGAGCGCTTTTCCGTCTCTCGAATGGAATAGTATTTTTCAGGGTTGACTAAGGGTGGTGAACTTGGTTTAGAGGTTTCAAATTCTGGTTCACTCATGTCCTCTTCAAAATCACTGGCATGAATTTGTGCCAAGATTTCAGCCCTGGTACGAGGCGATAGATCACGTTTCTGCCTCTTACTTTCTTCTTTCGTCTCGAATGAATGGGATCGTTTCATCTTGAAAGCAAAAAGTCAAATGACTCAAGTTCAAACACCATGAGCTTCTTTATAGTTATAGCAGACCAGCGTATATAAAAGGGTGTGTGTCTTATCCTTTCACTATTCATTTCACTCTCAAGCCGAGCACAACGATGGAAGAGACTAACCAGATGGAACGTTTCGTCAGAGCTTTGCGAGGGGTCATTAGAAAATTCTCTTCAGACCAGCCTACGGACTACTCTCCTTCCTTTAGAG
The DNA here is from genome assembly GCA_028554795.2 of Sinohyriopsis cumingii. Classification (NCBI taxonomy): domain Eukaryota; kingdom Metazoa; phylum Mollusca; class Bivalvia; order Unionida; family Unionidae; genus Sinohyriopsis; species Sinohyriopsis cumingii. The sequence goes on along the minus strand of JAPYKE020000319.1, from coordinate 87,577 downwards.
ATAAAAGTCAAGATACTTGCTATATCTGTCAGAAGAAAGGGCATTGGTCTTCAGAGTGTCCAGACCGTCAAAAAAGAATAAAAACAGGGACTAAAAAAGACAAAAGTCAAGATACCTGTTATTATTGTAAAGAAAAAGGACATTGGTCTCCAGATTGCCCAAAAAAGAAACAAGAGGAGTCAGAAGAAAAGAAGGATTCTTCAGAAGAAGAGAGGGATTCTTCGGAAGAAGAGAGGGATTCTTCAGAGGAAGAAGAGGAAGAAAAAAGACAATTCTATTTACAAGAGGCAAAGAAACAGGAGAAGAAGAAAAGAAGAAGGGAAGAAAATGAGGAAAACACGGTGAAGAAATTCAAAAAACAGAGACTAAACAAGGAGAAAGAAGAAGTCAATGAACTTTTTATTAAAGGGTTGTGTTGTGAATTGTGAATTGGATTGTAAAAAATGGATAAAAGAATAAATGAATGATATAAGGTAAGTGTCTTTGAGTTTTGATTTTAAAATAAGAACGTACACTCACGCACTCATACACAGACACGTACTATAAGGGTAAAATGTGTGGGGTTTTTTTTGAGTTATTGGCAAATTGAAATTGTATTTCTTTTCGAGAAATGGGGGTGGCCCTGAAAAGGGCCTTTTTCTTCATGGTGAAGGGGTGAGTTTAAGCAATCAACTTTAACTGCCTTATGCCTTTGCCACGGCCAAGGCCTACTTCTGGACTGCGTAATGTTGATGATGATAATGATTGGGTTGAAATCACTAAGGGTGGTACGGTAGGCTTAGTCACAGGGTTGACGTGTTTAGCTCGGGAAGGTCGTATTCTCTTCGGTCGTGATAAAGAAGTCTGATACATTTGTTTCAGACTTCTTAACTCCGCTAAAATGTCCAACAGTACCGTAACCGTTTGATTTTCACCCTCTTGTTTCTTTGCTGCTACTTCTTCTTGCTGTTGCTGCTGTTGTTTTTTTTCTTACCTCTTCTTCTTGTTGCTGTTGCTGTAGGAGAAAAGCCTGTTCCGCTTCCTTTTGTCGTTGTATAAATTTCTCCAATTCTTCTTTCTGTCTCTGTCTAAAATTCTCCACTTGCGGTAATGAAGAAGGTAACGAAGGTTCCGGAACAAATTCTTGCGAGGAGAGAAAATCCACAAAATCCCAATTCACCTCTTCTGAAAGTAAGTCCGGGTTCCCTTGGGCGGTCTCCCCTGCTGGTGCACCCCATTGGATCGTTTTCTGAGTTTCCGTCATGTTGAATCACTGTCGCATAGATTGACTGCACACAAGCGCTAGCGAATCTATATAGACTACGTGACGTCACAGACTGCTCTCTTCGGATTGGATGCGGGCTGACTGAATTCTGTAACGCGTGTTCGGATTGGTGAATGAACTCAATCCGTTTCAATCCTACCTCTGCCTATAAATAAGCGCAGTTCAGTGCATTGATTCACCTGTTCTCGTCGCTTCAAGATGTGGACCACAGTTGAGTCATCCACCCTTGTGTCTTCCATGATGTTTAGGACAGACATGCTCATGTATGTCCGATCCAAGTGGACCGTTGTCCACAGGACAAACACCAGCCTGTGGATACGTTGGATCTACGTCGAAAGACAAGGATGCCTGAAAAGAGTGCTAATTTACGGGCCAACAGTGAGACGCAGCCTAAGGACAAGAAGAAGACCAATGCGGTGCCCTTTATGTTAATGAATACATTAACATAAACCCAAAGGCCCTTTTCAGGGCCAGCCATATTTCTCGAAAAGAGATAGCCTTTCCATTGCCTACCCCTTTTTTATTTTATTTTTTATTTTTTTTTTTAAAAAAAAAAATAGAGACCCTCCCTGTTTCAATTTTACATAGACCCTATACAGTCCCAGGGGTTTTTGTCCATGTTAAATTTACATAGACCCTATACAGACCCAGGGTGATTAATGTTAAAGTTACATAGACCCTATACAGACCCAGGGAGGTCAGTAATGCTAATTCCTCATAGACCCTATATCGACCCAGGGATTTTGTCCATGTTAAATTTACATAGACCCTATAGTGACCCAGGGTGTTTTTTAATGCTAATTCCCATAGACCCTATATCGACCCCATTCACTACTGTTATAGGTCTTGTCCATTCCAAGAATGTTACCATCTTCAATACAGCAGAACTTCTTTATGTCTGTGATATGTGTTCGGTGTAAAGTGTCACGAACGGGTATTAAATAACATTCATATGTTTCACAGTTTGTACATATTTGCTTGTTTTGGTCATTTCTTCCACTCAAACATTACAGCAGCGATGTACCCTGATGGGCTACGCTTTTTTCTTGCGTATGTTTATTACTTTGGAGTTGTTTCTCACTTCTTGGATGCTGGTAATCGCCAATTGTTTCAGAATTTACCTTTCTCTCTACTTCCTTCATCCCCTTGTGCTCTAGCTCGTTTGCTAATCTTTCTCTAACGGAAGGCTTTGTTCTAATGTAGGTGGCGTTTTTTGACTGTTGTTCCACGGATGCATGATACGTTCTGGACTAGAATTTTCCATTGTATTCGGTAAATGCGATATTGGTTGGAATTTCAGGAAGGAAATTGTCACTTTTCTAGAGCCACGTTATCTGCTGCTTTAACTGATCAGTTCCAGATGGAGTGCTCTTTAGAGTTTGGTATATTCTGTGAATATATATAAACTCGTTTGCCAATGGTTTGATTGTAGTGGCTCGTAGATCCGCTTTTCCTGACGTTTCTTTGGACATGGTTTATTTACAAAGTAGTTCCTAATAAACTTTATTATATGCACATTTTAGTCTCCGTTAACTTTTCATTTTCAGAATTGTGCAATATATTACGATACTGAACACCTTCATATTGCGCATACGTGCACGACACGTGTGCCTAATGATATTATAGTGTGTTAAGAACTACTTTGTAAATAAACCATGTACACTCATGTAGTAGACGATTTAGGTTTTGGTTGATTACATTTGTGAATGAACTAAAGCAGCTGTTTCGTCCATCTGAAAGTATAGATGACAAAGTTAACGATATTGACGAGTTCACCGAGTCAGAAACGAAACTATTAAAGAAGCAAACGAATGAATGTGATATTCGCAATGACAACAACAAACGCGAGAGACGCAGTAAATGAAATTACCGTTCTAATCATTGAAACAGTTATTTAGGAGAATATCCATATCTTTTCGAATGGTTAAGACTATGACGAGCGCTCTCTAGGGTTTAAAAAATATAGCATGGAAAAGCATATTGAGGTAAAGGGCAATCGCATATCTTTCAGAAACTTAACGCATTACAAGTATGTCAAAATACTAGATGCGACAAATGTAAAACTGAAGGTTTTGGTAGGGAACTAAGAGGCTCAGAACCAATACTCCAAGACGACGAAAAGGTACTATTTCCGCTGGGTAAATGGAATGTCACACAACAGCCGTCTTTCAATTTTCACCATGTAATTATTTTGATACAATGTTAGGCTAGCTATAGAAGACATCGTATGATACAGGTCATACCTGGTTCCTCCAACAGCGAGATACAAGTGACAGGGCATAAACATTTTTTATTTAGCTGGTAGTAATAATGGTAATAAATATACTTACATTTATGCATCTTGAATTTTCACTAAATGTACTTTTAGTTCTTCAAATCCAACCGACAATGTCGTGCAAAACCTGGTACCGATCGAAACTGTATTAAAATTTCGAGTAACCTACATTTCCAGCTGAAATCCATTCCCCTTTCGGCACTGAACTGAGCCAATAATCAAGTCCATCATAATCAGAAAAACGGAATTGAGTTGGATCAACATAGAAACAAAATCCATGCGAATTCATTCACAATATTACTCTTAATTTCAATTTTAAGTAGATCAAACCAACAAATCTATTTGAAACTGATGTAGAGCCGCTAGAGCGCGCGACTAAGTTAAAAGGTCGCTGGTGGGCGCATGAATACTGTTTTTGTGTATCGATAAATCTACGGTAGATAATTTATTTTAGAATAAAGCTTATTCAATAACATTTTTCCTGTAATGTCTTTTATTATTAAGCGTTGGCTAGTTAAACAAAATGAGCAGATTAAAAATAAAGTGTATACTGCATTTGCATGGGAAATATATGAACTCGCATTTTTTTTCTTCTGACGAATAGTTCACTCCGCAAGGTTTAGACCAACGAGTAGGTCTCTGCCTTTTTTTTCTGACCTATGAAAAAAAAAAAAAAAAAAGAAGGCGGAGACCAACTTGTTGGTCTACGCAAGGTCGTGCTCTATTTTTCAGAAAAACTCGTTCATATTTTCCCGTACAAATGCAGTAACCTATAAATATCACATTTTAAACAAATCTAAATGTCGGATTTAAATCTCCGACGAAACTTAATGTTTCAAATGGTCCGAATCAGCCAGGAATTTGGTCCGAATCAGCCGGGAATCTGGGCCGAATCAGTTCGTAATTTGGGACGAATAACCACGTCCGGATCAGCATGCTACCATTAGGAATCACATGATTGTATCACTTTGCTTCATTGGCTGGCAAGTCAGGTCATGTGACATTTCTTCGCGTATGGTTTTTACTTTCGCTTTTGTCGGAAAGAAGGCTTAGAATTAAGACGGTAATTATAAAGTAAATCTGATAATTGCAGATCATCTGAAATGTCGATTTTGGACAAGAATAAGTTAAAATTAATTTTATCTTGGCTGTAGCGACAAAAAATTTCAAGTAGTGGTGGATTAATGTGAAATACGGTTGTTTAAGGGTGGGAAAAAATGGCGAGACATCGTCGGTCTAGTGGGACAACCCAGTATACGCGAAATATTGTTGTTCTCACAGATAAAAAGAGAGCAACATTTTCATGTGAAACAGAACCAATAAGGCGATTTGATATATTATGTTTTCTACTAAATACACCGTAAATATGCATTTAGTTATGTTGCGTTTTCATAGAATAACGTATCTACTTTCGATATCGAGTGAACGATTACATGAAAATTTGTAAGCAGGTTCCATCATGTCATTCAGAAATTAAGAAAGGAAAGATCAGAAGAAAATGAAAATAGCACAACCGATGTATAGCCAAAGCAGCATTAATATGTAAACTCTGCATGTAGGAAGAAAGGATATGGCAGGTTGTGGAATCAGTGTGTGTTTTGGATTTTTAACGTAGCTTGAACAATTTTTCAGTCATATCGCTACCATGTCTGCACTGTGGCAGTTTATAGTGATGTCTAGCACTGGGTCGTCATGCCGCAGACATGTAGCAAGATGTCACACCCAGTCACATTATCCTGACACCAGGCCAACCAGTCCTAACACTAACCTCTTCATGCTGAGCGCCTACCGAGGCAGCTGCTAATACTATTTTTATGTCTTTTTGGTACTACTCAGCATGGGGTCGACCTCCGGCAACTAATGCGGACGCTTTAACCACTATGCCACCGGAGTGGTTTATGGAATCGGATAACAATGTATCGTAGATTCAAGTAGCCATTTTGATGTTCACTTTCAGTGTTGTTGAAGTTGGTGTGCACTGTGTCTTAGATTATTAAGACTTTTTGATACTCATTTCAGTGGTGTACCATGGTTAAGCTGCAAAGTGGACATTTTGTCAGTCTATGCTTCTTTGTAATGATCAAGATATGATGATTTGTTAAAGATAAAAGGATGTTGGTATGGGTTTCAGAAATGTACCCATGGATTGCACAAGGTGTAACACTGACTTTTAAGATAAACAAAAACATAAAGAGAAATGTTGAGGATTAACACTGGCATGAGTAGATGGTGATTTAGTGTGTTCACCTGTGGTTCTTGCCTCTCCCCATCAACACATTAGTCCTACAATGTAAGAAGACTCACCCGATATTTTTGTTTTTTGGTGTAATGTCTAGCTGCCTAAATAACGCATTGTATAGTGTGTTCTCTGATCCACTGAAAAGGGAATGGGAAGCCAAATTTTCAGGACTATCTTATATACTTGGCAGGGCATATTTATACTTTCCACAAATCATGTCATGTTGTTTAGTCAGACTTTACTTATTCTGATGTATTTGTTTCTAATAAATTAAAATTCTTATCCAAGCAAATGGATATGTTTTCAAGGTCCATTGATCTGCATTTCAGTTGGCTAGAATGCAATGAAAGCAGAAAATGCTGAGATAGGTTCAAGTTGATGTATCAGGGATGGTCCTGGCTTTTAAAAAGCTGTCGCCAAAAAATCGCCAACCTCAATATTTTGTCGCCAATTTTCAAAAAGTGTCGCCAAAAAAAGTAGTGTACATTTTTCCAAGTGTTAATTTAGTCTATTAATGTAACAGGCAATGAAAATTACAAAAGATGGATTAGTTAATACTTTAATTACAAGAAGCATTAACAAAATGTTACAAAGTGTTACATGAAGATCCATCGCGATTTTAGGGCTGCCCACTTGTTGAATGCAGTTTTAAAGTCTAATTTTTCACATCTGTACATGCTGATTCTCATTAAATTCTCGAGAGATGAGATGCAGAGCTTATTTCTGATGTCAGTTTTTATGAAGTTCATCTTACTGAATCCACGTTCACAGTGTACAGTGCTGACAGGTGACACCAGTAGTCTCTCAGCAGCCCCCCCCTCCCCTTTATGGCTAGTTTCACAAAGCTTGTAGCGAATTGCTTCCTAAATCCCAAGAATGATCACTGAATGCTGTATAAATTTTCTCGACAAGAAAAACAGGATCTCCATTCCCACGAATGAAACTTACACGAGTCAACACCTGGCAATATTGGACTGTATATATAAGCATAAATTCACACCAAACTTAGGGATTCTTTCACTCCTGTATTTTGAGAAATAAATAATTATCATTAATTTGCAAAACTTATTTTTTTTGTTTTTTTTTTTTTTGCTATTTCTTGTTGCGGAGTTTAAGTCTCTGCAGCCGTAACACAGGACTGATGGCAAAAGGAAAAGATCAATGAGTAAAATGCTGCACTGGCGACAGATGTAATTGTGATTTAGATTGTTTCCATTTGCTTTGTATTTATACACAGTTGTCGGTACTTCAAAGCTTATCAGTTTTCTATGAAGGTTCAGTAAAACTATTGTATTGGTATATGTATAAAAAAAAACAGAAGGATTAGCCATACAATTAATTGTATCTGTTCTATTCGCGTCTTCAGAAGTCGGTCAGTTGTAGGTATAGTGCGGTAGCATGATTGACTGTATCGCAGCATACAGTACTCAGCCCAGATGTTAGCATAAGCAGATTATGATGTAACATTGCACTGTAAAGATGGTGTTGTCAATAAGAACAAAGGATTGTTTGTGTAACAGATTGATACCAATGCATTGCTTAGTCAAGTTTGTGGCTTCCTTTCGTTCTTCCTTTTAATTTATCCAGTCCAAATCCATGATTGTATGTACAAATTAAATAACCAAAAAGTATGTCGCCAAAAAATCGCCAGATGGGATATTTTTGTCGCCAATAAGAAAAAAAAATCGCAATTTGCGACATTGGCGAAGCCCAGGACGATCCCTGATGTATCATCCTTTTACTGAAAATGTTCGGGCTTGAATCCTACCATTGGACTAGCATGTTTCAACTACTGTGGTGTGTCCTTGTGCAAAGCACTTAACTCCAGTTGGCTTGGCACTGAGTAACCTCCTTATGTTGCTGTGATGTAAGGTAAAGGTAGTGCTCTACAGATTTGTATTTTGCATAGGGTTAGATTTTTAAAGAAAAAGAATTTCCCTGGTTTTCCTCACTAGTTATATTGACTATTTAAAAAAGACCTTGTCTATCATAGATATTGTTAAAAGAACTTTTAATTTCTTTATTTGGGTGTATGATTAATTGGTGTAATTTGGGTTATAGAGTAATCAGCTTGGTCTTACTTTAGATGTGCACCTCTCAAAACACTGCTAGCTCTGCATGGTTATTTTCACTTCCTGGACTTTAGAGGTAAATTGTATAAAAAAATCATAACTTTCATACATTTTATATATTTAGTAATTAATTTATTGCACTTTCAGAAACTGGTAATGTCTAGTCTGGTAAAATTCATTTTCCCTATTTCATTAATTGTTTAAGATTGTGTACTTTAGACTAATTCAGGCTGCTTTTTTTGAGTGCATATGAGCACTCATTTTGATTAGCTTTGTGCTTTGATCATGTATGTTTTCCATAAGTACAATATCCAACGAGATATCAGCTACATTGCATGAATGTAACATATAGGTATGCCAACATTCTCTCCATTGTGCATGTTGTAAATGCAAACCACTTCACCATACACCTGTCACTCTTTCAGAAGTTTATGATATCTGTAGAGTATCCCGAAAGCACCAAACCAAACCAAACTTCCCCACCATCAACACTGATAGCATAAAAGGACATATTATTACACTGCTGATCATCCATATATCTGTGTGCCAGTAAGACCATCCATAATTTGTTGGTGCACAAGAACTATTTGACTTGCAGCCATGAAATTTTTCTGACCATATCATGTCATAATTGGATGGCCTGATTAGATTTTTTAAACATGTGCAGCAGTTTTCAATTTATTTAAAAGATAACTTGGAACCTTTTGGACTTTTTTATGAAGACAATGTTTGCATGACTGAGCAAAAACTAACTGAGTGAAACAGATAAAACTTGGTAGGCATATATGTATTCTGATGTAGCTGCCAGATTTGATCTTTTGGCTGTATACAAAAAGTTTTAATTTTTTAAACCCTTTTTAATGTTATGGACTTTGGCTATTGTGATAGAAGCTTTGTTAACTGGATGAAACATAAACCACTTGAGATAAAAGAAATTTAATTGTCATATTTATATGCCATTGACCATATTAGATTTATTGCCATATGTCTATGTGTGGTAAATTGAAGACTCATTCATATTCAATGCATAATCAAATTCTGACATAATTGATTACATTAAAGATCTTTGTTTTGCTACATTTTGTGCTTTACTTGGATTTGATTCTATTCTGATTACAGTATCCATGGTTGCAATGTATAGTTTACACAAATAAATAACACAGCACTTTGCACTGACCTGTTAATTTCCATTTGGGCGGGTTGCTGTGATCTTTTAAGTACAAATTCTGAGTCGTTGGCTGGAAAATATTTTTATTGTGCTGATTTTTAGTCATATTTCCAAAATATGTAGCATAATAGCCAAGAATGGCACATAAACTGTAAACTTGTAACATCACCATCCTTTTTAAGTGTGTCCATGTATTTCCTGTTGATGATACTTGCCTATTATGTTAATGATTACTGTTTTAATGGTAAGTCAGCAATTAAAACACATGCATGTGAATGTGCAAGAAAATGTTTTGTCATTTGTTGGCTTGATTGATAATAACACCTGCAAAGGCTGACATTTCACTTGGGGACAATATACTGTAACTGCTCAGCTACAAAATTATTGTGACTCTTTGAACTTCTGACAGGGAAGATTCTTTTCACTTTACTTCTAGTAGGAGGCTGAATTTACATTTGTCACCTGCTTAGGTTGATATTCCCAGACTGTACATAGTGGTGTATATGAATATTTGTGTCTAGCAGACACTCACATTGCAACCCAGTAGTTAAATATGATCTTAGTACATGTACACAGTCAAAACTCCAGATACCTCTGAAAGAAATCTAGGCATGCATAGGTTAATAAATAGAAAATTACAAATGTACTGGTATTCCAGAAAGGAAAGTGCTTTTCCTGGATCCACAACCTTAGGGCAGTAGATCTGATATTATATGGGTATAGACCTCTCCCTTGATAACTTGAGGAAAAAATGGTCCAGAAACTCAGATCACAATATAAGGGTGTGAGTTACCATTGAGACCTCAGAAAAATTAGGAAGGGATGCCATCCTGCTTGATATTGACAGCTTGAAGATGGAGGTTTTACTGTTGAATGGTTTAGTACTTGATTTATAATTGCTTTGGGAATAAAATTAGCAGAAATAACTTTCTCTAATGAAGTAGTTTCCTTCTTTGTATCAGTTACCTTTATTTTCTACATAACCAACCTTTGAAAGAGCATTAAAAGCATTACACTAAGAGGATTCACCACACACATATGCATCTGCAAAATCATTGTGTATTTTAAGTTCACAGCTTTCTGCATGTGGTTGTAGATATATTCAAGTGGTTATTGTTGATGCACAATAAAACATATTTCCTATTTTTTTAAAGCTAGGGACATTTAAGGATATTCATTCATGAAACAACTTCCACCAGTATTGAAACTTGATTTGTTTTTATTACTAGTAAAATACTGATGATGGAAACACATAAAGATATTTTTATTTACAGTGTAATGATAAATTCTTGTTATAAAGAAAATTTAAGAAAATATATGACTTCTTATTTAAAGTTGCAAATTTCATGATGCTGATTGAAATTTACAGTCACTAACAGCTGTTGAAGATGATAAAATGAGTGATATATCACAGTTTCATTGGCCAGTTTTGATCAGGATTTTCTTCATGTTCAACAAAATGGGGCAAATTCTTTTGACATTTTCTTGGGGAAGAAAGGGATCCATGCCTGACCCAATATTGTAAGTGGATTTGCAAGTTATCTGGACCAATATTGTAAGTGGATTTGCAAGTTATCTGGACACAAGATACATTTGTGGTAAATCATTGTCACACAGCAAACATGTTTATTTGTGTTATTGTTTCCTAGAATGTGGTACAGGTACCACCAGTGGTATGCGAAAGGGTCTCGGAGGGTATGTGGCTGAAAATAAATGACTAAAATTTGCACTAAGAGAAGGGATACACTGATACATCTGATGTCCCAAAAGTGGTACACAAATGTTACAAGTTTGGGAAACACTGGTTTATTGGTTTTCTAATAGAAATGTAAGTTGGATATTGTGACTTGTGATAGTTTGCAAAAGATCTTGTATTTCCAGCTCATCTGTGATCTAGATATGTTATGCATTTTTCAGTTTCTTATAATATTTGTAAATATTTTTACGTATTGTTTTTTTGTTGTTGCTATTTGGACTTCATCAGTTTTAATGGAAACCTTGGTACCCTAACCAGGCAAAAACCATTAAGGGTACACAAATGAAATTCATCATGCATATTTATATTTTTATGTAGAATGGCTGACAAGATTTTCAGGCCACTGCATGCAAATTTTAAACTATTTTATTCATTTTCCAAGGATTTATGGGATTTTCTCTTATTTCTGAATCATATTTTTGCTCTTTCTTATTATCATCAAAGTTCTGATGTTTTTGTAGTATCTATGTACCTTGCAGGAACATGCATATTTTTCAGTTGATCACCTCACTGTAGTGAATGTTTATCAACATGGATCAAAGGATAATATCTGTTATTCAGTATAGTTCGGTATTATTCTTTAATTGACCAATATGATCATATTAGAGTTGTGTGTCACAGCAATTAACCCTTTGTGATTATGGCACTAGTCATTTATATCATCAGTATTGAAATTAGGTCATCATGCCAACATACCAGGCTTAGATCTGTACACATTCTGTTTTGACAAGCACCCTTAAGAACATATGGCCATATGTGCTGTGGGCATTCATTGTGCTTTGTTACATGCATGGTCATGGCAGTTACTTAGTAGTACAATAAACAAATAAGCTAACCATAAAATGATCCCATGTTTTATTTGATTCATCTGATTCAAATCCACTTGTCAGTTCATGTTAGTGACAGAGAACTTTTTACTGATCCAATGGATCTGTGAGTGTTTGTGTTTTCATAATCCATTGACAGTTGCCTGTTCTTAGATTATTGGATTAATACTATTTTTCAATTATGCATCTAGTTGATAGTTTCATTTTTGGTGTTGGTTGGGTTGGGTGCATAGTTAAAGTCTTTTCAGAATTAAGGCATAAATGTGATTTATAGACCAAAAAAAATGAATAGCTCCCATAATGATGTGAACAAAATTAGAAAGGTTTTCTATTTTTATTACTTTTTCTCCACTTCATGTCGCAGTTCAGGTCTGAATATTCATTATTTTCATGTGCACAAATATTAATGGACCATTGACTTCATTTAACTTGAGAAGCAGCAAGACCTTTTATATTATTTATTTTTTTGAAATAACATTTGGACTCATTGTATTACTGTCCATTTTGAATGCACTTAATATTATGTTTTTAGCTATATACCTGGTGTGTGTGTGTGTGTGTGTATATATATATATATATATATATATATATATATATTTTAGAATTTAATTTAATTTATGCTTCTTCAGGCACGAAATGTTTTGAAAGAATTGGATGACGTCTTTTATTTTAAAACAATTAGGTAATTATATAATGTCATTAAAGATACATGCATCGTCATAACAATTATATATATATATGACAGGATCTTAAAGATACGCGAGTCTCTAATGAAACTTGAATTAGTAAAATAATAAAATAAAATGGAGACAAACAGTCATACATATAATTATATTGTTATAAAGGATATACAATATATCAGTTTAAATTATTCAGTTTTATATAGTACATTGGCATTAAGTCCATTCGGATACAAAGTATCTAACATATGAATCCAATAAGTTTCTTTTATGAGTCTATTCATGTCACCATGCAGAAAGAAAAATCGAGTAGAGAGTGATTATTGGTGTTAAAATGTGTTGAAATATTAGAGGAAAACTGAGGATCTCTATAATTTTTTTACATGAAAGCGATGATTTTCATTCTCTTAGAAATTTGTTGAAGTGTTTGTCTGACATATTGCATGCTACATTTTTACAGGTTATTAAATAAATCACATCAGTTGGTATGCAGTTATTGTTATCACATAGAGAAAATACCTATTTTGTCTTAGCACTACTGAAAGAAGTACTTTCTCTTATGTTTGCACATTGAGAGCACCGGTGTCTGTTACATTTAGAAGATGAAATGTGTCTTTTTTATTTTCTGTCTGTTTAGTTCTAATTAAAAAATCTTGCAAATTCTTGGGTCTTCTATAAGTGAGAATTGGTTTAATTTTGTAAAGTGATTTTACGCTGATTTTATTGTATAAATTTAGGAGACTATAATATTTATTAATTATATGACCTATATTAGGTAATGAAGAATTATTTTGTATTGTGAAAGGAGTTACATCTCTCTGTTTTACATTCTGCTGTGTTTAAAGCCTCGTGTTGAGTAAGATTACAGGCTTTGTTCAGTGCGGAATCAATTATATGTTTTGGATAATTTCTATTTTGGAAATATGTTTGTAATTTATTCAACGAATTTTGTAATTGACAATCATCTGAAATAATGCTTTGGTATCTTTTGGCCTGGCTATATGGTGTACTGTTTTTACATGACATCAAGGGATATTAGTTTCCTTGATATGAATATTTGTAGAGACATGAAACATGCGTACTAGATGCAGTTTAAGTAAATTTAATCGTCAGGTGAAAATTATTTAGGCGATCAATAAATTTTTTCATTTCTTCAATTGAATGGTTCCAGATCATATATATATATGTCATCTAAAAATCTGAACCAAACAGATGGATTAAACTTTTCGTTTTGAAAAAAATCTTTTTTCTAATTTACTTATGAAAAGGGAAGTGTATAAAGGAGCCATAGGACTACCCACTGCCATACACATTATTTGTATGTAATCGTATTATTAAATTGAAAATAATTGTTTTCCAAGATAAGTTTTATTATTTTACAGATATCTTCACTAGATAGTGTGCTATAATTGGGATTGTTATCTAGAAAATATGTACACGCTTCAATACCATCTGCATGCAGAATGTTGGTACATGTATATAGTGATGTTAATCTAATGATACAAGGATTGAGTTATCAGATAGTGTGGAATAGACTTCAACTTTTTAATTAGATCAGTAGTATCTTTAATGTATGAAAGAAGTGATTTCATTAAAGGTTGTAAAACACTATTAATAAATTTGGATAGGTTTTCAGTGTATGAATTATAACCTGATATAATGGGTCGTCCTGGTTAATATAAAGGTAAATTATGGTCAGGATTTTTATGAGTTTTGGGTAATATGTAGAATTGAGGTGTACATATGTTAAGAGGGAAAGTATCAATATATATATATATATATATATATATATATATATATATATATATATTTATATATATATATATATATATATATATCTGTGTGTGTGTGTGTTTGTTTTAAGGTTGATTGTGCTATTTTCAAGTTCATTTGTGGTAGATTGTTGTTAATTGTGGTAGTTTTAGCTAATTGTGACACTTGTGCTGTGGAAAATGTTGCCAATATTTGTTTAGCCTTCTTTTTTTTATATTATACAAACTTGCAGTGAAGAAAAATAAGAAAAGTTTTAATATTTTTATAACCTTTCAATGATACATGTATTTCATTCTTACGTAATAATCTGACAAGAAGATATTCAAAAGCATTAGCTTAAGATGACAGTTTTTAATTTTCTACATGCACTTCTCCTTATTAACACCAATATCTGTCAGTTCTGCTTAGGGATATATTAGGGCTCAGCCTGGACTGTGAATAAATTCACTTCAAAATGATGTAAGGATTTTGTATGATGATGATTACTTCTAGTAAGGAAAATAAAATGTATTTTTCTGATCTAGTACAATATTACAGATATGAACGGAATGAGGGAACCTGTTGGCAAACAAAATTTACTAACTTTCACTTGGAATATTTCAAAATTAAAATTCTGTGCTGCCAACAGATTATTATGCTGGAGTCACTCCTGCATCAGCATTTAGCTGCTAATTGGCTGGTAAGGAAAATGCTGCTTTGAAAAATTACTCCTTTCAACTTTACAACATAAAACAAAGATTCTGGTAATGTATGAAATAGAATATCATGTTAGTCATACAGGATTAATCTGTCATTATTATTTGTTATGACTTAGTTATGAATAGATTTTGTACTTTTGTTAAAAAATTATCAATTTGTTTGTGTACAGTTTATACAGATTTGTATTATGATTGCCTTGCCTTTTGATCCTTTACTTATAATGTCTAGTAATTGATGCTAAATGAAGACTGTGCCACCAGGACACACAGTACAGTGGTGGCCATCTTAGAAATCTAGTTATCACTCCTCCATTTGAATGGATGGTCATATTGGCAGTGGATTTTCACTAAAAGGCTTTAGTTTATAAAGTTTGTCCTAAATGAATGTCAACATCCGGTATTGCTGTCACAGTGGCAGATTTAAAAGTGTCAGATGCTCAGCACTCAGCAGTTAAATAGAGAAAATAGTTTTAACTTGAATTTTGGAATTTCTTTTTGGGCAGTAAAGCATCGGTCCCTTTGAGAGACTTTTGTTTTATTTTGTCCAAAGAGAATAAATTATACCAAATACTTCACTTTCTGTTAGGTTTAAATTGTTCTCAGTTGCTGTTTAACAGTCTTGCCATTTTGATGTATTGAGTTGTCATGTCTTGGTAGGTTTATACAGTACAGGTCTAGAAATTCTGGTATTATACCATGCAAGTTTATAGTTTTGTCATTTTCAAAATGTTTAAATTCAACAACTTTCAGTCATAATGTAGTGGAATATAAGAAGTAGTTAATACTTTTCCAATAACATGTTTTAATCTCTGTTGTAGATATACTTGCTCAAGATTATGGTAATAGAAGTTGCTTAGTGAAGATAAGAGACAGGAGAGAGGCTTTACCATGGCTGATAGTGGAGCAGGTTCTGATGCTGGTAAAGGTAAGAATGTGTTTGTGTTCACGTAGTTTGTCGTTACAAAAATACTTTTTTAAACTTGAGTTTTAGAAGGAAAATGTATTTATCTGCCTTGTCAGTTCTTCAGGTACCTATCAAACTTGAGTTTGACATCATTAGGAACATTATACCTGTATTGTTGGGTTACCAATATATAAGTTAATGCTCATTCACTGTGAAATAGCATTCTATTTATAAAATGAAAACATTGGGCAGTTGAGAACAGTGATGATTGTGATGTTAGAGCTGTAACAATACTCTATGGTTTACCTTGCAGCTACAAGGAATCAAGGAACCTTCCTTGAGATCATATTTTCTTTTCTTCATTAATTTATTTTTTCTTTAAAATACATTACCCAATCATAATACCTTAGGGGAACTTCTACTACCTTGCAAATCCAGCCCTCCCAGGTTAAAACTGGCAGTTAGAGTGATCTCCCTTCAAAACCAGGCTATGTGCCAAATTCTGTGAAATCATCAGTTACTACTTATGCTATCTACAGAGAGGCCTTGCAAAATCCTTATAAGCAGGTTAGACGTTTTCTACCTTTAACAACTTGGAGTTTTCGTCCTTAAAGGGAAGTATACTCTATACATTTCCAACGTTTCTGCTCTTCCTATCGCTGATAACCAAGTTTCCTAACTTTCTAATCACCACTTTGCCATTTTCAGGCACTTACTAGGTGCCTTGGGTACATACCTGTATGGGTCATGATGGTGTCCCTCACACCGTATTAATAAGTGCATGTCTGGTGCATGATATAGAAAACTCATTTAGTATTGCTGTATAATTTCCGCCAAATCAGGTTACATAACAATTAAGTTTCTATATTATCTTGTTTTAGCATCAACTTCATAGTTCACATAACACTTAACTGCATAGAATGTCTTTGAGCATTTCCTACAGATATCATGGTCTCATAATGGATATTGTAGAATCTACTTCAGAAGTATCAATAATGTTCGTTCAATTCCTTTTATTGTGCAGGTTTTATAAGTAATATAGAAAACTTGTTTATATTACTGTATAGCTAACGCCATGGTCTGATAAATATAAATAAGTTTTCTATATTACTTATACAGCGTGCAGCTCATACATTTCCTGTTGATGGACCCATTCATGAATCCCCCTGCTTTCATTGCCGTGAAGAGGCTACCAGTGACAGGGAATCAGATATTGGTAATACTCCCTGTCAGTTCATACAAGGTCATCTTCAGAACCCAGAGTGAGCTCTGTTATTTTGTGTTGATTTGCCATTGACTTTACGTATTAGAAAAATTGCAAAGTGGTCACTTAAACCAATCTTTGGAACCATTACTTCCACAAGATTTTCTTTTGTATTGGTATAAATATGATCTATAAGTGTTTTAGAGGTAGATGCTACTCTGGTGGGTTCATTTACTAGTTGCTCCATACCTAATGAAGCAATAAAATTCATCCAATTCATTTTTATTTGATCATTGAGAAGATCTATATTTATATCGCCTAGAATGTAAAATTCTTTATCTTATTTTGAAATTGTATCTACTTGAAGTTCAAAATGTTCACACCAATCAGTATGTGATGAGGGGGGTCTGTACACAAAACCTACTAAATAGGGCTTAGCTTTTTCTGGAGTGATCTGTAGCCAGATGGATTCTATTTCCTGTATTTCTAGGTCTTCCCATCTTTCACAAATAGTACCAGGGGCCCCAAGTGGTCTAAAGCGCTGTCCGTTAAGGATCACAGCCATCTCACCTCTGTCTGCATGGGTTCGAGTCTCGGATTCAGCCAATGTGGGTATGTGAGAAAGCTTGCCAGTAGCTTCTTGTGGGTCGGTGGTTCTCTCCGGGGTTTTCCCGGGTTCTTCCTCCACCACTAATACTGGCCGCCATGTATAGCCTATCGTGTGCTGAAAAATGGCATTAAACCCTACAACAACAACAGCAACAACAAATAGTACTGGTTCTAACATACACAAGGAGCCCACCACCGTCTGTTTTCCTATCCTTTCGATAAGGTTTGTCATAGCCATTGATATACAAGAAATTTTCACCCTGATTTTCTGTTAACACTGTTTCTGAGAGTCCAAATAAATGGATATTATCATCTGGATAGGTTAGCAGTAACTCCACTTGATCAATCTTTCCACGAAAACCCTGAATATTTAAATGACCTATGTGTAAACCTTTGCTAGAAACTCCTAAATTCATGAGATTAATATCAATGCTATTAGAGGCACTCAAGGAGACATTAAAAGTATTAAAACTATGTTCACAGTGATCATCATTACAACTATCATTACTGTATAACAAATTAGTTTTTCTACAACTGCATTTTTCTACTTTTATAATCACTGTATAAATCTGAACTATCAGTCGTATTTGAATCTGTACAAGTAGCTGGTAAGTTTCCACATTCAGAACATGCATCAGCAAGAGGATCAAATCTGTTTTGACAAGGGATGCCTGGTGTATATGACAGTCCTTGATAGATAGATTGGTCCTCCTGCTGAAGCTGAATAGAGTCTTCCTGTGGAGTTGAGATGGCCTCATTGCCCTTTTCATATTCTATAAATCTATTGTGAGTTTTGGCTTTGTGTCCAAAGCTACTACACTGATGGCATTGTATTGGCTGTCTGTGCCTGCATTCCTGTGGTGAATGTTTGATCTCACCACAGTAATCACATCCCAATGTGTACTGACTGTATTGATATGGCTGACTATATTGTCTGATGGTGTTTTGACCTACATTGGATTTATAGGGACTGGTGAAGTTTGTAACATGGCTGTAAGACCAGACTACACAAATGACTGCATATATATTTTTTGCCACTTTTTCCACCCCTTTGGTAGACATGTGGATATTATCTCTTTTTCCAAATAAATGTTGCATCACTTGTCCCTCTTCATCCAAGAAACTCGTGTAATTGTAAACAATATTACACTTCCATTCACTTGCCAGTTTTCCGATGACCTTATTGATATCTAACAATCACAATCTCCCCTGGGGGCCATTTCACACAGTGCAACCTGACAGCATTGATTTTGCTTATGGATGTAAGTAATTGGTCATATAGTTCTTCAAAAAGTTCTAGATCAGTCCCTTCACTGGCATTGTTCCCTCCAATATAGAGGATTATTTTAGTAAACTTGGAGAGATCATATATTTTTATATCTTCCAGTATTATCTATATTTTGGCACCTGAATGAATACACCAGCATCGAGGAGTAAACATGTTCTTTTGAGTATCCATAGAACAAAGGAATCACAGTCTGCCATGTTGAATCTGGCTGCTGGCTGAGCAAATTTTCACATCACAAAATAGTTCTTGCATTGTATTGAAACAGAAAAATAATGTCATAATGCTAGACACTCAGCATTAAGAGGTTAGTGTTAGGACTGGTTGGCCTGATGTCAGTATAATGTGACTGGGTTTGACATGCTACAGGTCTGTGGCATGATGCCCCAGTGCTAGACATCACTATAAACTGTCGCACTGCAGACATCGTAGTGATATGACTGACATTTTTTAAAGCTATGTTAAAAATCCATCACACACACACACACACAAACACATACTTGTATTCATATACTTACGAGGACCTTGACATATGACTACATTTCGAGGACCATAAAAAGGGATGAAAGTATATGTTAGAAATTTGAAATTAGGCTGAACTGCAACCCAGGCAATATCTGCATGACTTCATTTTGCCGTTTACTTCTTTAAACATTATGAGGACTACTCTTACTTTACCATCATTGTGAGGACTAATTGCACATAACCAGAGAACCACTGCTCTGGTGGCCTAGTGGTTAGAGCGTCTGCCTTGGATGCGGTAGGTCATGGGTACGATCCCCAGCTGAGTCATACCAAAGATTTACGAAAATGGTACTTGCAGCTGTCTCACTAGGCATTCAGCATTAAGAGGTTAGTGTTAGGACTGGTTGGCCTGGTGTCAGGATAATGTGACTGGGTGGGACATCATGCTACATGTCTGTGGCATGATACCCCGTGCTTGACATCACTATAAAACTGTCACACTGCAGACATCATAGCGATATGACTGAATTTTTTTTAAAGCTCCATTAAAATTTCAAATCACACACACATACACACACACTTGAGAACCTGAATAATTTTTTGTCTTATTTCGCCTGTCCTACGAAAACATGAGAAGATATTTATTTAAAAGCTTAGGAACTACTTTATTTGCAATTAAAAATATAGGCAGACAGATACACGAGCTTAAATGTTCATATCTCATAAAAAAATACGTTTAAGTTATTTTGCCAAAAGCAATACCTCAGACACTGTTTTGCAACTTTGTGACCTCTTTACTGACACAATCAAAAATTACCATCCAGTTGGGAAATTAGAACTATCATTATAACAAAAATATGCATCAAGTCTAGACAGTGCACAATGAAAACTTAAGATTATCAGACATATCTAAATGAGATTTCTAAAAATTTAGGCTGACACCAAAGCGACACAAATGTCATAAATCAGTTTTCCCATGGCAAGTTCACTGAAACTGTTGCCTTTGGGAGATCTGTGCTTGACCCAGTGTGTGACAATGTATCACAACTAAAGTTTAAACGTTTGACAGAATAAGACAGGAAGTTAAGGAAATTGCGTTACATTCATATAACAGTTAATTGTTTTTCCCCTTTTATTGTTTATGCCTTAAAATCATATGCCCATAATTCAAGTTAGCGAAAAGTTGTGTGTCAGTAGTGAACAAAGATAAATATGAATGCGAGAATGAAAGGAATGGTTAGAATGCAGATATATGCATGAGTATATACATAGATAAATATATTATGGTTTTGAAATAGGTAGAGTTGAGAAAGAGAGTATAGACAGAAAGGTGAGTAGGTAAAACACATTGAACCGAAACATTAAATATTTTTGTTTGAAAGGGTTCATTTGATTTGCTTTTGGAAATGTTGTTAAATTCACTTTTTTATGCCTAGATAAATACAGCAATGAAAGCTGGACTGTATTGAATAATAATTGTTTTTCTTAAAACTAAATGATTTGAGAACATTGGTTTATCCATTTGTTTAACAATAATCATTTAGTCACCATGAATTTGGTGACATGCATTTAAACTCTCTCTCTGATGAGCCGAGTTTTGAGAAGGAGTTAAGAAAACTTTTTTTTATATTTGTTTACTTCTTTTCTAAAGAATAGATAGTTGTCAGTCTTCTGTAATTTTCATGTAATCAATCAGACAATAGATGATAAACACTGATTGGGTTGCTAGTGCTTAGGTTGATTGATTAGGCATTTAAAGAAATAGAAATTGCTATAATCATTATGGATAAGTAGTTTATTAAGCATGTTTGTAAAATAAATCTCACACGAGTTACATTCAAATCAGTGACATGCATCAAAATAATCTTTGAGAAGCTGATTGTTTAGTCTGGAATCTTGGCATATAGTGCAGCCCACAAACTTTCCATGGCTGTGTTAGGGCTTGAAGTCCGCAAATCATATATATATATATATATATATGTGTGTGTGTGTGTATGTTATGTATTTATGTATGTTATGTAATTATGTATATTATGTATATATTATGTATGTTGTATCAATGATATAACATGAGATGTATAAATTTTTCATTAAAACAAAAAGTGGCTTGCTGAATATCCTTTTAATGAAAAATTTATGTGAGTGGTTTTATAATTGATACAGCATACATACTGTATATATATATTTATATATTATTTATATCACATGCAAATACATGTATTTGCACTTTGAATGGAGTTTAAGATTGACTACAAGCAACTGTGTATTGACTGAGTGAATGAACTACTCGCATCCTTACCAAGTGTATCTGCTACAAAATGCAGTATGTGCATTTTGTTGCTATTTAAAATCACCGTTGCAATTGGATAAATTGATTGTTTTCTTTTTTGAGTTTCTATTTATTTTACATTGATTAAATCAACATAAGACACATTTATGACTTAAATATGAAAGATGGTTATAATGAAGGAAGTAGAGCTATACAAACACATGGTTAGCGCAATCACTGACATGAACGCACATCCCTTCATGTACCAGTGCATGGAAATTAGTGTGGAATAGAAACCAAGCAAAATGATGAACAAACAAGTGGTAATTAAAGTATTTTAAAATATTTACAGTTGATCTAAATAATTATTCTGCTTTAATAACAGTACTACCGACCATAAACTCTCTCTCACCCTTTGGTCGTCTTTTCATAGAATTTTGCCCGTATCTTACTACTATGAGCCAGAGAGAGAGAGAGGGGTGGGCCTTTGGACATTTTCATATTTAATTAATAATAATAGATTTTAGAACGTTTTAATAGGTTTAAGAAACAACAGCTAAACATTAAATACACAGTATGGACCGCTCCTGTGGCCTAGTGGATTAAGCATCCACGTCAGATGTGGGTTTGAACCCCAGCTGAGTCATACCAAAGACTTATAAAAATGGTACTGCTGCCTCACTAGGCACTCATCATTAAGAGGTTAGTGTTAGGACTGGTCGGCCTGGTGTCAGGATAATATGATTGGTGGGGGACATCATGCTACATGTCTGCTGTATGGTGAACCAGTGCAAGACATCACTATAAACTGCCACACTACGGATATCATAGCAATATGAATGAAAAATTGCTAAAGCTACATTAAAAATTCAGATCACACACAATCACACACACACACATCATAGTACATGTATGTGTACCATGTAACCGAAAAATTTACCATGTAATGTCGACAGGGTTTGTAACTGTAAATTTTTGATTATATAAATAACAAGGCAAGTGCAGACATACCGTTACAACAAGCCATATTCATGTATGTTACTTGGTCAAAGTTCAGTTTTAAGGTTTTCGTCCAGCCCAGATTCTTTATCTCTCTCACTCCAGATTTCTGAGTATTTTGTCCCTTATGCATGAGAGGGGAGGGGGAATGGAAAGCAGAAAGGATTGCGATGAAATTGTGTACCATATTAAATTCATTTAGAAAATGGCAAATATTAATACTTTTTATTGTTATTTTCATACGTCACTAGTGATTAACAAGAGTACAGCACACACTTGCAAGAATGTTTATATATATGTAATATTATGTCATGGGCAGATCACAATTTGATATACCAACAGTACTGGTATATCAAATTGCTTTATACCAACATTATAAAAGCCATGTTATTATATATATATATATATATATATATATATATATATATATATATATATATATATATATATATATATATATATATATATATATATATATAAATAGATGCACTCACGTCTCTGTTGATTCTGTAGGAAAGAAGGGACTGCAACTTTTCATGTGGGATTTTAAAAATCGGTAATATTTCAGTATTAATAGTAATATTAATAATAGATATATATATATATATATATATATATATATATATATATATATATCTGCCCACATTGCACTTAAAATGCAGACTAAGTGACATATATTTTTTCATTTTTAGTTTCTGTTATCGTGGATTTCAACTTAAGGGACATAATTTTATTCAGTTGAGTCATTGCATCCTTTATTTTGGTGGAAATATTCAGCCAGTGCAAGCGTGGACATTCCATCTTACCACTCAGTTGAAATTTATGTTTATTAAAATATGTGCGTGCTACCATAAGTAAGTTAGGTACATACCGTGATAATATAGAGTTGTTCCACCATGGTATGGTAATCTGGGTCAGCCACCATATGCGGTTTAATTTACATTTACATGATTGGATTGACCAAGATTTTTTTTATAGGAATAGAAAGAAGGAAATTCAGAGAAACTGTACAATTTGTTTCAATACAGTAATAACATATTGGTTTTAAAATTGCACCTATAACATCATTAAGTACCACGATAATACACATTCCAGACTATTGTAATCAACCCTTAAAGATACAACACAATGCTTGTTGCTTAAAAAGTTCTTAGCAAGTTTACAATTGCTGCATCTTTATCTTACCTTGGACTTTTCTTTGCATTACTATCTTAGTCTGTTTTGGTGTTGCCATCTTGGTGGTCGAAAAGTTGCTATTGTCTTAGCTGTTTTTGGTGGTATTGGTGAATTTTTTCAACCCTAAATTTTTAAAAAAAGTGCAGACTTTTCAAATAATATGCAATACATTCCATGCCATTTACTAGTGATGGGAATTCATTACTTGGGGAAAAAAGTTACATATATCCACATTTACTGCTGAAAAACAAATGTGGTTTGGCATGTTGGTTTTTAAAAACAAAAATAACAATCATTATAATTATGTAACCTGATGTCCTTTATAAAGTGAAGAGATCAGTGATGCTTGCATTTTTGCAAATTCATATGCAACAATTAAAATAGAGCATGAGATTCATGTCGTGGATGCCATATTTCCTTTACAATTTATTATCATCAACATATGACATGCGTGAGATTAATCATTTTAATATGGTGCACAAATTTACACCCCTAATGAAGGTCATATACTGTCTGGGTTTGCAAGGTCTATAAAGTTGTTTAACACTGGCCATCATGTGATGTCACGAATCACTACCTCCTATCTCAAAGTAGAATGCAGCTGCAATTTCGGGCAAGCATGATAATATGGCAGGCCAATACAATTATTTAAGTTATAAAATACTGTACTTAAAGAAAATGGATAAAATAATATAGCTTTTCATCAGTATACTGAAGCAGTAATGAATCTGATTGGTTGCTTTTGTAGATTTTCTTGCTCCCTACAACCTATACGATGTTGTGTTCTATTCTTACATGTTTTTACACTATTCATAAACCTAGTCTTTTGATTTAATGCAATATAATTATGTACACAGTTATTCTAAGATCCATTTTCAAGGCATTAAATATTTTTCAGATTTTATTGTTCTTTCAATGATTTTAAACATGACTTCATTTTCATGTATAATAATAATAATAATAAATAATTAAAACCATTAATTCTTTTCTTCTGAATTCAAATAATGTTGCTATTAGCCATTTTTGGTGGTTTTGATTGTGGATTTGCATCTTTACTTGTTTCAACTCTAAATAAAAAATGCAAACTTTTTAAATAATATGCAATACATTCCATGCCATTTACTAGTGATGGGAATTGATTACTTGGGGGAAAAATACATATACCCATGTTTTATTGCTGAAAACAAATGTATTTTGGCATGTTTGCCATTAAAAATAAAAGTTATCATTTTAATTATGTAACCTGACATCCTTTATAAAGCTAAGAGATCACTGATGCTTGCATTTTTGCAAATTCGTATGCAACAGGTAAACTAAAGCATGAGATAGGTATCATGGAAGCCATATTTCTTTTTCAATTAGGCAAACAAAAGAAATCCAATTTAAGTACTATTTAATATCATCACCATGTGACATGCATGAGCATTAATCAGTTTAATATGGTACACAAATTTACACCCAACATGAAGGGCATATACTATCTGGGTTTGCAAGGTTGATAAAGTTGTTTAACATTGGCCATTATGCGATATGTCACAAATCACTACCTCATATCTAAAAGTAGAATGCAGCTGCAATTTTGGACAAACAGATAATAATAAGGTAGGCCAGTACAATTATTTAAAATATAAAATACTGTACTTAAAATGGATAAACTAATTTAGTTTTTCATCAGTATACTGAAGCAGTAATTAATCTGATTGATTGCTTTGTAGATTTTCTTGCTGCTTAACAACCTATACACGTCTTACCTGTCTTTAACACTAATCATAAACCTATTCTTCTGATTTCATGCACTATAATAATTATGTACACAGTTATTCCTAGATCCATTTTCAAATAATTAAATATTTTTCAGATTTTATTGTTCTTTTAATAATTTTAAAACATTACTTCATTTTCATGTTTAATAATAATCATACATAATTAAAACCATTATTAATTTTTTTCCTAAATTCAACTAATGTTAGTCTGCTTTACTCTATTCAAAATGGGCATAGTTAAATAATAATATTTATCATTAAAATGTACTATAGTCTTGTAATTCACTTCCAAAGAATTACATCTGATTCATACAAAGATAAAATTGGAAAAACAACAACAATAATAAGAGATTATTATTATTAACATGATTATTATTATGACTGTTATCATATATCTATAAGAATTAAACAATGCATTGAAGCAGACACACTCAGTCTAATTTCAATACCATTGTTTCAGGACAGTTATTTTTTTAAAAATCCCTCTTCTGTTACACACACACAAGCTATCAATGAGATAAAGATGAAACCAACATTAAGATTTACTGAACGCTGTAGGCATCATGTTTGTCTGAAAACAATATGGCTGATGACGCAATGCCTATTAGGTGAATGAAATCATACAGTATTTTTAGTTCCCTAAATAACCCCATACCCATCCACAGGGGCTCATTTCGTAACTAGTAGTAATTGAGCAGCAGAGGGGGCGAACAGACCGAAACTATTTTCATGACAAACCCCTCCAGGAAACTATTCCTCGATACGGGGCCTATTTCGACGAAATAAACCCTTCTATTCAGAATACAGGACAAAAAAAAATGTCCCCCTATCCCTCGAAGAGTTTCCAGGGACAAACTCGTCAAGTTTGCACTGCCCAACTTGGGTTACTTCAATAAATCTGAAACAGTTTCCGTGGCGGGGTCGTTATTGAAAAATCCATGGGTCGGGTCCATCCCCTCTGCTGCTCTACGAAATGAGTTTCCAAGGAAAAACATTTTTATGTTGCAAATAGTGTATCAAGTCCAATACGGTATCGTGTCCGCGGGTCGTGTAAATTTATTGTCACAAATCCGTGAGGTTTTCTTTGAGCATGACTGAAGAAATTCTTAAACTTATTAATATCCATATCGCCACCACACCAGGTTTGATGAATATTTCTCAGCGTATGAACATCAACTCCATTGAATATCGCAAGAAGATTACAGTTATCCCTGATTACTTTTGGTATTTGTGTGTAACGTTGAGTAACATAAATGACATCGGTGTTTTTATGACGACCCCGGGAAAATATTCTTGCAGGATTTTTTTGCTTGTCCAGCATCACATCATCATACACTACTAGGTTATTTATTTCCCCGTTAAGGTCTTCAACGCTGGGAGCTTCTTCGATATCAGTGATAAATTCAACTACTTCCTCGCCGTCTTCACTCAGCGCTTTTGCACTCTCATTAAAATCTTTTATAACATTATAGCATCGCTGATCATCTACAGATGGTGCTACCAAATACAGCTTATCCCACTTCATCCACTTCATTATCATGTTCAACAGCAGTTGCGTTTTACCCGATCCTGACGGTCCTATGATGATCATTCTGATAGAATTTGGCAACACCGAATTATGCTTGATTGGCTCCCTTCGCCGCGTCGCAGAAAAGTCTGTAATTTCCATTTGTATACAAAGAATAATAATTATGGATCTATATTGTGTGAAGTGTCGGGTACGAACCCCTACGAATGATCTAACAACGGTTACAACAAAAAATAACAGACTAGCACTTTCTGGTACGTGTACGCGATGTGGCACAAAAAAATTTAGATTTCAAAAAAAAAAAGCGGAGGTGACATCGCAGCCGCCCTCGGACGACTTCCAGGTACCCCTTGGAGTAAATATCCCGGAGAAAAACATCTTCCAGGATACAATTACTGCGGTCCCGGGACTCGTCTAGATATCAGACTTGACAGCAACGATCAACCCAAACCCGGAGAGTATCCGATAAACGCTATCGACGCAGCGTGTCACATACATGATATTGCTTATCGAAGTAAAGATCTACAAGACAGGCATATCGCGGATGTGAAATTAATTCATGCACTAAGCGCCATAAAAAATAAATCATTTAGGGAGTCACTCGCTAATTGGTTAGTAAGATCAGCGATGAAATCTAAATTAGCATTAGGCGCTGGATAATTAATAACGATGCAGACAAGTCCAAGGACTTCCAACGCTAGTGTTTCCATGCAAGCGATTTATTATTCCCCAATCGGATACTGGAGAGGTAACTCAGCAATTAATAAACTCGCCAACGCGGCATCAGTAACACGCGAGGCTGCCAAAAATTGGCTATCAAAACAAGCAATATGGCAAATCTACCTACCACCACCTCGACAAATCAACTTTGCACATTTTGATGTTAGTGTTCCCAATGAAGTTCATCAGGCTGACATACTATTCCTACCTCATGATACTGTCCGTAGAAAAACATACAAATACGCGCTAACAGTAGTTGATGTTGCTAGTAGATACAAAGAAGCAGAACCATTAATGACAAAAACAGCGTCCGAAGTCGCCTCTGCGTTTAAACGAATTTATCAACGAGGACCTCTGCGATGGCCACGATTATTACAAGTTGATCCTGGCAAGGAATTTCAGGGCGCGGTGTCATCGTTGACAAAGCAGCATAACGTTACCATACGACGAGGACATACTGAAATTCATCGCGATCAGGCAATTGTTGAGCGATTTAATAGAACACTCGCTGAGAGATTATTCGGATACCAGTACGCGAGGGAATTCATTTACGATACACGATCTCGTGAATGGGTTGCAAGACTGCCAAACGTGATAGCCGCACTTAACAATGAAATTACCAGAACAACAAATATGAGACCTGTAAATGCAATTACAAAAAAATATATACCCGGCGTCGGACATGTTTCAACGCAGCCAGGGAAGCTAGCGTCCCCACTGCTGGGTAATGTCACCGTTAGGTATTTATACGAACCAGGCGAACTAGAAGGAGGAAAAAAAAGAGCAACCGATCCCACATGGAGTGTTACTACACATAAGATATCCAGCATAACCAGATCAACTGGGAGAAACGCAATCTACAGATTAGATTCAACTGCTCCTCAGCGTGGATTCACACGCGAGCAACTTCAGGTGATTCCCGAGGATACACAATTACCACCCAAATCACTAAAGTGATTCGCACTAAAGTGATCCGCACTGAAGTGATTCAATCATTTAAATAACTGCAGCAACCCCTCTGCGTCGGTTACACTCAAGACAGGTCAACATCACATTTTCACGTGTATGACCGCGACTGCTATCTATTCTATCTACGGTGAATTGCCTTGGGTCGTTTTTCGAATACTGCCACAGCAATAAACAATTACAACTCGCACAGTGATTATTCTGCTGTTGTTGTAATTGTATTACAAATTCATCATCCAAACTTGGATCAAACTCTCTACCATTTTTTTTGTCGCTCTGTTTGTAACCGGCTAATTTCTTTCTTATTGTATCATCAGCGATTGATCTGTTGATGCTGTCGTTGATAACATCATCTAATACAATTCTTCGTAACTGAGCTATCCTTCTTACTCTTGACACGGCTAAATAAACTAAATTTGACCACTCGATGCGATCATCAACAATCCAAACTGTTGTATCTGAAATAGTTAGTCCCTGCGAACTGTGGATGGTCATAGCGTATCCTAGCGTCCACGGGGATTTATTCATCGCTAGTGCCTGTTCAACAGCATCGATGTCAACTGTGACAATATCATTTAATACTAAATTCTGTTTTTCCGATCTCCCAGGAATATCAACATCAATATTCTGCAATCGCGTATCAGCTGGTCTATAACACAATGGCACTACCAGCATTGGAAATTTCTTCCGATGTAACTGAAATAACCGCTGCTGAAGTGTGTCCCTGACTATCTTTCTACTTGCCACTATAAGATCACTTGGTTTCCACGTTTCCCAAAAGTCGCTCAGCGAAGTCTCTGGAATTATTTCACGCATTATCTCACATTGGACTTTATCGGTTTGTAGCCTGATCAACGCCTTAAACTCTTTCAGCGTTTCATCGAGTGCTCTAACATCATTAGTTATTTCCTCATAATAATCTACAAAAGTTTTCAGCCACGTGTGTGGAGATTCACCTGTAAATGGTGGTGGTTGACCATGATCGCCGCACATCACCACTGCGGTATTTTTCTTTAGCAGCCAATCCAGAAACTGTTTTAATGTATCCAACGGCACAGTGTCTATCTCATCCCAGATGATTTTCTCGGGAATATATTTCGTTCCCATTCGTTCAGGTGTCCACGTGCCGCTGCTGTATTTGAAAAAACTGTGATACGTGCACGCGTTAACATCCCGTTGTCTCATCTCCCTGGCAAGTCTGTGTGTGGGTGTTAGCACAATCATGTCAGAGTTTCTAAATAATTCAATCGCTCGAGTTGTCTTACCGGAACCACCAGGACCGTTCAGATAAACTGTTTTGTGTCTTGTAACAGGATCGTGCACCGGCGGCAACAACGAAGTTGCCCCCGACGAAACCATCGAAGATATTTCTGCGCCGCGATATTCATCCTCGATTTCAACATCAGCTGATTCACAATATCCATGCAACATTTCATTTTTTATTCTCCATGAACCCCACGATGGATCATTCGGTATAACATTATTCAACACCGCTAAGTGTTTTTTATCGATATAGAATGAATCCGTTGCAACTCTCACTGCGTCAACGGGGAATCTATTAATCATCGACAACAAATTTATGGATACATAAGCTAGCATCGAAGATCTCAAATGTGTATACTGAGATGATTCTCCGTCGATGTAACTAACAACAGTTCCTAATTTTTCCCCGTTTGACAGAAACACATCTTCGCGGGTGCAAAACGTATTATTCGTGGCGGCATCAGCGACAATAAGATCCAATTCGGCCTCGTCCATGATTAATCGACTGTGATGTTGTTTATGATCATACGCTCCACCTTGAGTAAATTTTCCTATTATTCTTCGTCCTAGATCTTTTGCGGTGCTTTCATCAGTTCGGGGAGCTCTTTCGATGATAGTGTCGATAAACGATTCTGGATATTCTCGGAAATTATCAGTTTCTACGGTGACTTGCGGAGTTGGCAACCAAACTTCGGTTTGACGACAATAACATATAATCGCTTCACTGACCGTCAGCGACAGCAGTATTCGACTGTCAAGCATGTATCGCAATAACACTATCGGTGCCCATCGCTTCTCAACGAAATGTTTACCAAACCAAGCATAACACACAGGATGTAAACCCGTAGCGAGTTTAAACGACGACACACAAGCAACCCCGGTCAGGTCAAAATCAGGCAATGGTCCGTTTACAGCAACTCTTGTCATCGAGCTTGTAATATGACCAAACCGTTTAAAATACTCACTACATTCTCCCCGCCCAAGAAAACTTCCTGGATAACACGCCGTCATATCCACGGATATCATATCGCGGTGATCATACTGGGTATTCCACAAACCACCGTGTCCGTATTCGATACAGCTCTGTTGAATATCCTCGAGAAAACTCTTCGGGGTTGGTCTCCATGAATTTCGTTCTCGGGCTATATGCGTGACAACACCCGGGACAGTAAAACACTGCGTCAGTAACGTATCAGTGTTCGTCGCATGATATTTTTCTGCGAGTTTTTTCATTTCGTGATGTAATGCCGCAGTTCTGTATACCTCCCCGTTGGGTTTCACAAACTGATCAAACTCTCCCTCGAGGTCACTTCGGAATAACCACACCGATACTGGATCGGTTTTACTTATCTGATGAATAAAATCAAACATGCTCGCGGAAATGCTAGCATTTTCCAATTTCGGATAATACTTTACAGCACGGTCTCGAGGAAATATCCTAACCGAGTCAGTCCAGGCGTGACTGTTATGATCGATAATAGTTATTGGTGCTCCACGGGAATCATATTTACTCTTGTACAATACCTCACCGGTCAACGATGAAACCGTTATAGGAAATTTTAGTAATCGTTCGAGCTCGGCAACATCATTTATTGACGCTCCTTCATCCACTACTTTTGCCGCCCACGCTGTTATTTTAGTCTGTCTTAGCGGTGTTAGGCCGTTTCCTCGCGCGGCATTTTTAAAATGTTCCATTACTCGCTCGGCTACACAATTCATCCTGGAAGTCAGAGACTTCTCTGGGGATTTTATCAATGACTCTGACATCTTCATCGGTTTGAGTTTATCAACGCGTGGTTTCTTCATCGGATAAATTCCATAAATGACTGCGGTCACAGGATACGCTCTGGCATAATATGGTGTATCAATCCCAACAAGTACTCCCGGGTTTGTGTCTTTGTTCACAAGAACGGTCTTTCCGTGCCGGGTATCAAGAACAGGGTCTAGTTTGTCTCTGATAATCCACGTTGTTTCACCTGTTTCCGTGTCGTCGACGCCAATAATAAATTTTATCTGAATGAAATATTTTTTATCATCGAGATACCCAATTATGTTACGCGCGATTGTATCGTTGATGGTACCATCAATGATCGCGTTGGCAATCTCCGATTGCTCAGAAATGATTTTATACGAAGACCACACATGTGCGGCACCATCACGACGAAACTCTTCTTTGGCGTTCTTGATAACACCAATTACCGCTGCGAGTTCTCGTCGTCGTCGATCAAAAGTTAACCGGTCAAGATCGAATCGACCTCGGGGAAATTGGAAATTTCTAGGTTTTATTCTGGATAGTCTTGAGAAACTCATTATTATAATTAAGACAAGTATTTAAATAGGTAAAAATATTATATATAATGAACCGATGCAAGTGGATCAAACTAAATTCGGCCGCGCCGTGTAGCAAACCATGCAGACACGAATACTGTGGACAACATGCTCAACAGGTCCGCGGCGGGAGTCTAGGACCGATACCGTGTATCAGATGCGGCATTGGAACACGGGGAAAAACGCAATTATGTTCAGCGTGTGGTGGAAAACGCTATCGAGAACTAAAACGGTATTATGATAAAAAAAACTGTGATAACACTCTCTCGGAGCGTGATTATATAAATAAGTTTTCAGACAAATTATGAATTAGACAATGATTTTGCTTATAATATAATGAATCAAGAATTCGTCCCGCATCCAACTATTCCAAATTATGAGGCAAACCGAGATGGTATAGTACGACACTGCAAGCGAAGACGACCAGTTGGTGGAGTTGATAATGGTGGTTATTCACGATTTACTGCCACGTGCGGAAAGAGGTATTTATGTCATCGTTTCGTCTATGAATGTTTCCATGGAGTGATCCCTAAAGGTCTTGTTGTTGATCACATTAACGGTAACATACTTGATAACTCTATAAACAATCTTCGCGTGGTCACTCAGGGCAAGAACTGCTTACTGGGTAACACAGGGCGTTGTAAAACAGTTGCAAGAAGAGCTATTAAGTCTCGAAATATACAGACTGGTGAAGAAATTGTATTCCAGTCAATAAACGCCGCCAGTAGGTATTTCGGTATTTGTCCACCTTCTGTACAGCATGTCGCAGATGGGATCCGCAAAACAGCATTTTCAAAGAAGCTCAAACAGAAGATCACATTTAGTTATGTACCTCTTATCGTTGACACAAACGACGATAACTCCTCCGAGAGTGTGTAACGCTTTGCAGAGTTGTCGTTGGGTCAGAGGATTTGCTCCCCCTGACAGAGTCAAACCTGATAAAATATTTTATCGAGTTCATGAAATATAATTATTTATTTACCGTAGAATATATATTTTTTTACAAACAATATCCTCGTTTTACTGAATATATCTGACTGTTTTGCTCTTCTGTGATTGTTATATGACCGCGCTCAAGAAAACATACAATTAAAATATTTTAAACAAGTCCCGCCCACTGCTAGAGCGAATTTCCAACTCGCAAGTAACAGTTGGGTTATATACGAAATCGCTCCCTAAGACCTTTGGGTCGATCGAAAGTCAGCACGCGCAAGCAAAACCATAAATTTAATCCGCCAATGGCGGGTGTCTTTTGTGCACCATCCAATGGTCGATTCAATGGATGGTTTTGCTCTGCTGCTGACCGTAGAAAATGACCCACCTGTGTATGTTTGTGTCGTCATAGGATAAGGTCTTAGGATAAGTTAGGATAAGTTAGGATAAGATTACATGTTCATTGTGCCTTTACTTGCTGTCATACTCGAATCAGAGGTTAAAGGTTGTCTGTTCTGTACCGTCTCTTAGGATAAGATTACATGTTCATTGTACCTTTGCTTGCTGTGATACTCGAATCAGAGGTAAAGGTTGTCTGTTCTGTACCGTCTCTTAGGATAAGATTACATGTTCATTGTACCTTTGCTTGCTGTGATACTCGAATCAGAGGTAAAGGTTGTTTGTGTTGTCAAATAAATGTTTGCCGGGCCTGCTAGAGAACTCGATCCTAGAAGCCAGGGCTGTCTCGTCTTGTAAATAAATGTGCCTCTGAGTCACTTGGCAGTCAGAGGGGTCCGTCCTTAGGATAAGTTACGTGTTATATGTTTGTCCTTGTCAATTCACTAAACACGTCCTCGTGGGGTTCTAGAACGTTATTTGACGATCTAGGCCCTTGCAGGGGATAAAGTGTTTCGTGTTACATGTTGTATTGTCATGTCGGAAGCAGTCCTCGTGGGGTTCTAGAACGTTATTTGACGATCTAGGCCCTTGCAGGGGATAAATGTTTCCGACTGTCTCGTTTTGTTTTGGAAAGCTAGCGTTTCTCATGCAAAGTTTTTCTATTAAAAATATAAAAATATATAATAATATGAATCACGAAAATATAAATACCATACTTGTTGAAATTAAAGAATTACAACAGCGAGGTTTTAATATTTTACTAGACACTGAAACAATTATGTCAGATTTTGAATCCTTGAATGAGCTATCACGCTTGGGGAAGAACAATCTCCCTGCTCGTTATAGGTTCATTAAGGGTTTGCAAGATCGCATTTACAGATCACTTGCCGGGATAACTGAAAATCAGGTATCTGAATTTATTCCACTGTGCCGT
The DNA here is from genome assembly GCA_028554795.2 of Sinohyriopsis cumingii. Taxonomy (NCBI): domain Eukaryota; kingdom Metazoa; phylum Mollusca; class Bivalvia; order Unionida; family Unionidae; genus Sinohyriopsis; species Sinohyriopsis cumingii. The sequence continues at coordinate 53,080 of JAPYKE020000319.1, read as the reverse complement.
GCAGTTGAGAAGATTCGTCTTGGATTGTCACAAGAGTATGAGACTCGAAAATTAATTAGCACCAGGGTGAGGCAGTTAAAAGGTTATATAAAGAACACGGAAATGCCTTGCACGGACACAAATACTAGTGTTTCTGACTACGAGGCCGACAAGGAAGTATAAATACCGCCGCGTGTGACTCACAGCACAAAGTGAAAGTAGAACCTGAGAACGCTAGCGTGGAAACTCAAAGAGTTTCTCAAGCACATTTCACGGGTAAAAAAAAAAGTGTATTATTTTTTTTTGCCCTTGGAAACTCAAAGCATTTCTCTGGAAGTCCAAAGACAGAAATGCAAAGCATTTCCACTTCAGATTTTCAGGATTTGCTTAAGCGTTTCAACATCAATACAACAATGAGAATAGTTCATAATCTGTTCTCGTTGACACCAAACTATGATCATATGATTTTGCTGTAGCTCTGTTAATTGTGACGGAGTTAACAAGAAGTCTTCGTCACCATACACGTCAATAACTATTTTAACGGGGAAATACTGTTCTGGGAATGTCTGTATTTGAAATGCGGTTTTTATTGCCTCGTAAAGAATTTGCTTATCATGAATATGAACTCGTGCATGAATGTACTCGGGTTGATACATTATACACAACCGTTTTTTTTTAAATGCGTGCTAGCACTTTCAACGATAACTTATGCTGGTTTTGATAGGGTATTTGCACGATAAAATGACGAAAATGGATCAGTGCAGAAAAAAAAACTATTATAAATATTATGGATCCCTTGACTTAGGACTTCACCAGTAAGTTTATACTAACAGTCTCGTCACGCAGGTCCAACAAATTCCCCCTCTGGTCGGTGAGTTTGAAATTTATCGTTGACAACCACGGGTTATGACACCGTAGATAGACCGGATTGATTGGTTCTTGCACAATCAGAAAACCAGGGGGGTCTCTTGGTGTGAACGTATACAGGATAAACCCCTGTTGTGCCGTCGTAGTATCTGATGCGCTGTAACTGCCATCGATGACGTCACATACAAGATTGACCGCAATAACATCTGTGATATTTACGATCCCGGGTGAGATGTGTCTGCCATCGGATGCTGTACTGTTGTCGTGCTTGAGAATAACAGGTTGTGGTTTTATTCGTTCGTACGCGGCAAGAATATCTTCGAAAGATTGATCGATGAGATCAGAGACTGATTTTCTCAGCTCGGGCACGTTATATCCAGGAAATTTAAAATCTGAAATATCATTCACTTGAATACCATATTTAATTGCAAAATCTGCTCTGGCTATCTGTCTATAATTATCATCGATATAGTCTTTAAGATCCAGTAAAGCCTGAATTATTCTTAGATTTATAGTTTCCATGGCCGATGCGAGTTTGTTTAGTTTTTCTATGGTTGTGATAATATTATCACGCGGACTTGTTAAATCAGAAATATAATCTTGGAAATATACTCGCAGGAGTTGTAGCTGTTGTTTATGTACTAGATTGATCGGAATAAATAATTCAGATTCTATATCATCTAGACGGTAAACACGGAGCTCCTGCCCCCCCTTAACACGTGGAGCTTCTATACTCCAAGTATCGGGCATTAAAGTACTTTTTCTTGCTAGTAATTGATCTGCAAGGAGTAAATAATAATTGTACTCGAGGTCGTGTAGTGCTTCTTTATAGGTCATAAAATCCGATTTTTCAGGTTTTGGTGGACGAGGTTTAACCTCGGGGGCCTTTGGCCATCCTAATAATGTTCGGATTGAGCTGTTATAAATATCCACGGCGTATCCTGGCGTTGAGATTTCAATGACCGCAGACAGCGTTGGTTCATGAGCTGTTATAGATATTTTGGCTTCCTTGCCGGTGATTCGTTTTATTTGGCGTTGTATCTCATTATTGATTTCTTCGATCTGATAACTCCCAGTGGGAAGTGTAATTGTATTCCAGTCAAGTTCACCCTGTTCGCCGGAGTCGGCTTTGCCTTTCCCGAACACGAATGAATTATTTGGCTGCAGACCACCAAATGATGCCGACCTAACATTGGGCCAGCTGTGATACACACTGAGCTTTGCTAACGCGATTTCACTCACTGGAATTGGAGTTCGAAAATTAATACCGAATTCTGGTGTCGTCGAGGACACTGAGATCATTGTGGTCCTTACCGGTGTTGTGTTTGTGACTATTTGTTGAAGCAGTTCTATTGACATTATTTATTTGTTTAGTTTTCAAATAGTCATTGTACGCATCTGACATTAGTTTGAATTCAGAATCTGATATCGTAGCGTCGCTACTTTGCACGTCTAACGATGATGATATCAGCGATGATAATTTCTGATATGCGGTCGTGGCTGTATTTAATTTTGTCGTGTAATCGTGTAATTTTGTGTTAGCACATGATGATATTTTTTTTGCTATGATGCCGAAAACTCCAGCTGTTGTTGTGGCCGCGGAAACACAGATCGTGGCGGCGACTGCTGCAGTTACCGGAGTGACCGCTGATAGTATTGCTCCGGCAGATGCAACAACGGCAGATACTGAATAAACCATAATATCCAGCACTGTTATGCGGCGCTTGTATTTTTTTACTTTTTGACTAGTTACTTCGATGACAGTTTTTAACTCAGATTGCCACTCACGGACTTGATTGTATCGATATTGTTGAGCATCTGGCGTCGTTAACATTATTCAATTACGCGGTAACCAATTGAGGCGTTGCAGCGACGAATTCCAAACAAAACCAGTAAGATGTTGCTGTTAAACTATCGTCCTCGGCTTCAAGCATAAATGTTTCCTCGGTTCCGCTGTTTAGTATTACAGTGCAAACCCCGGAATACTTATCGGTGGAATGTCTCCAAGGATATGCTGTGAAGATTTCAAATTTAGCGGCTGAAAACACAGACAACCTGTAAACACCGGTGGCTGTTGCTGTATATTTGATAGTGTTATTTTGTCGTGACCATGTTGCGAATCCCGATGATACCGTGAATACGATGTTGGTGATATGCCCCGGAGTAACTCCAGTGGGAACTTTAATCAAACTGGTTTTGTTAACGATATCAGGAATACCCGATACGATATCCTGCTGTGTTTGTTTGATCGTGTTAATGCCGGTCTTTACATCAGCGAGTTTTACATCGACGACTGGAGGAGTCCCAAAGAACTTATCCACGACCTCATCAGTTTTTACGAAGTTTCTTCGAAATCTTGTAAACGCGCCCACGTGAACATCATGCTCTGCACGCAGCGTATTTAGTTTACCGTTGACGATGTCCACGTATTGTTTGTTTGACGCATCCTGGTCGGATTCGGGATTCGCTAACGCGGTTATTTTGTTGCCGCTCATGCTGAGTTCGCCTGTCATCGTGTCACCGGCTTTTTTCACACATTTATCAACACCTTTATCAATACTGTCTTTGATGCTTGCGATTGATATATTCGAGTCCTTGATCCGGCCGCCATCACTAAATGCAACGAAGTTATCCTTGGTAGCTCCAAGAACTCTGCGAATTATATCATTCCACTTAATGTTGCTCGTTCTTAGTTTTCCTTGCCTGTCTTGGAAAATAGCAACTTCATCTGGGTCAACTCCAGCTATATTCAAAAGATTATCGACTTCATCTTTGGTCGCATATTTTGAGAGATCAGCATCTGTGCTTGGTTTACCTCCTCGTGTGAAAGGTCTTCCGTAAATATCCACCATTATTCTTATTGCTGTTTTTCAAATGCTAGCATTTCTCGATGCGGTATATTCATACACTACTTTATGAGGAGGAGTTGCTGGATTTCTTGAGATTGCATCAAGAACATTTAAAACCTCCCTCCCACAAATGGGCGGATCAATTAATGTTTGTGTTGGTAACGTCGACTGCCACACTGGAACATTAGAAAATCTGCTGACATACTTGAGAAACTCAACTGGCGGTGCTAAACCGTACGAATCAAAATAGATAATTCCACGTGGATCGATCGCGTAAGCAACCCAGTGAGTTCCCGGACCATCTTTGTTGTCGAGATTGATAATGCCAGTTTCTGGATTATTCGGTCGTTGCGGTAATTGATCTCGCATAAATACGCCTCTGAAATGTTTTACACGCAATTTTTTAACAGCATCGAGTAAATCAAAATTGCTCAACGGCGTTAGAATTTTTTTGGATACCATGATGGTGGAGTTCCTGGTAGTCTTAGACCGCGTCCCTTTTTTTTCTTGTATCCTTTTCCCGTTGCCTTTTTTAGTGCCATTCCAGCTGCAGTTCCAACTGCACCGAGTGCTGCGGCTTTTGCTACGGCTGGTGCTGCCGCGGCAATCAACGCCGGTATTGCTGCGAGAAGAGGAAATATTCCACCGGTTTTAGTCATGTCCTTGATAGCTGCAGCAGAGAAATCAAGTCGGACACCGGTTTTTGCTGTTAGTGCCTTATTAAAATGTTTAAGCTGAGTATTAGTCAACGACAATTTGTTTGGACCACCAGTAATCTGATCTCGTTTTAGTGTTATTGATGTCCCGCACGTGCTTGCGTTCTTTGATTGCAATTTCTTCGTTTGACCGGAAGTCAAGGTGACATTAACATGACTGTATGACATTATATCCTAAGTTTGATTTTAATTGCGTTACATATTCTCGATTGGAGCGTCGATGACCCTCATTCGTCCGCCAACACCTTCAAGCAGCATTGCTTTATCGGAGAGTATGACAGCAATCGCTCTGTAACCACCAGCAGGAACACCTACACGAGCTCGGAAATGTAGGTCGACAACAGATTGTTTAACCAGATCAAGATGTTCCAGCGAAAAGTAATAAATCGGATATAAACTCATAAAGTCTCGCTGTGATATTTGCAGGCCAGTGTCTACATTAAGGTCGCGCCCCATAAATGACATCAGACGATGATACGCGCGTGCGACACGATGATGTTCGAAATCTATTAATATATCCTCAGATGGCTCCTGATGCCCATTTATTCTCAACGAAACTTCAGAAACTCCAAGTGTATCAAATACCATTGGATTTCTTTCCTGGCTATCTGTTCTAGCACGGTATTGAAATGCAATGAAAATATGTCGTGGTGCTGATACTCCTTGTTGCGATGATATATGCCATGTAAACAACCCACCATTATCACCCTGAATAACGTCTGTGGTTGTTGTTTTCCAGGATAGCAGTGATTTACCGCCCGTGTCCATGAAAGACAACAGTCGTTGTTCTTCGGTGATTGACGGAGACAACACTGGCATCCACAACCACAGTTTAGTTAGTATTACCTGACCAGGGGCAACAGCAGCATCTCGCCAGATAGCGTCATTATCATCAGGTTTTCGCACAAGTACAACTGTGTGTTTGGCACCGAATATGACCTTGTGGACATCTCTGCAGAATCCAAAGATGTGAGACAATGGAATCACACCTGAGAACTCTTCATCTCCACTTAACATCGATCTACGTGTTGCAAAACCCAAATTAAAATTTTCGTTCATCGATGCAACTGCGTCACCGGCATTATTCATTGTTACATTCCTGTTCTCGGGGCTGTCGGTTATATCCTTTGCAAACATCATTGATGGTCCGGCTGATCTGGTGTAATCATCCGAGTATCTCGCCAACCCGAGAATTGTTGTGGCAACGTCGACGTTATCATGAATTGTTTCAATTTCTTTTCCATCTATCATGTAAATAGCGGATTTAAATAACGCCATGATGCCGTTGTTAACAAATCCAACTCGGTCGCCGATTCCGTAGTTAGTGTTATCATTCTTTAAAAGCCTACCTTCAACTTCGATGAAGGCCTCAGCGGGCAAGAAGTATCTACTTGTATCCTGGACCTGTAGTTCAATTCTTCCGCGTTGGTTAGGATCACGTGCTTCATAAGAATAATATTGAAAATCACGTACAGAATCATCTTTAAGTACTGGTTTGGACATATCAAACGCGTCATTGGATTTTCGTGCAAACATTATTATTATTTGTGATGATCTAATTAAAATGTTATCGTCACCGGAAACCACTACCAGCTATCAAATTAGCAGTTACACTATCTTGCAACGCTTTGGAGGTAATTCCTGCTGTTGCGATCTCAGCTAATTTCTGATTTACGGCCTTATTTACTACGCTACTAACATTTGCCGGCATAGCTTCAGTGGATGGTAGTTTTACTGGCACCAACCTCTCGACTGGGTTTTTTTTTCGTATCAGCTGTGCTAGTCGATCCTTGATTGATTGAAATGCTTTCCCGGCAAGACTACCAACAGTGCCAATGGCTTTATCCTTGACAACATCAGCGGCTTTCATCGCGAATTGTTTTGCTAACGGTCCAGCTTTCGGAGCGATTCTTGTGACTAAATCCCTAACAACATCACCGACTCCATCTCCGTAAACAACCTCGTATACTGGTAATCGTGAGTTTACTACTCTGACACTTCTTGGTCTGCGAAAAGAATCGTGTAGTATCATTTTATTTAATTATTGTTTATCTAACTGAATTTGCTAGCAAATTTAATTATTAGTCGCTGTGGTAACCTCTGCGAGTTCATCAATGAGCCCCCGGTAGATGCTGATATCCATGATGCCACGCTGAAATAGTCTCTGACAGATATCTGCGGCTTCATTTATAATTTCCGGAGAATTGTTTCCGGCACGTCTTCCTCCGATGAGAACTTCCAACCGTGATACATCATCGATGATATTATTAGGGCAGGCAATAAAACCGGATCCTAAACCCCTCCCTGTTGATGGTACAATTCTTGGAGATAAAATGTCTTGAGGCAAACTTTCAGAAGATGTTGTTAAGTCAATTATCGGCGACCTAGTTTGTTTGGATTTTTGGCCGCGTGGACTTCCTTCAGATGCAGCCTCGTATTCACTTAACGGAGTTAGGTCAGGATCTATTGCTCTTCGCCGTGAAGGATATTGTTGTCGTTCTGTGTGTTGCAACGGTGATTTTTCTTCTTGAGGTTGCGATGGTGGAATTTCAAGTTTACGTATAGCATCTACAAGTCTATCGTATTTTGTATCGTCCCTGCTGATTTGTTTTTTATTTTCACGTATACGATACGAATATTTAATAAAATTATCATCTGTCATAGAACCGTGTTCTGGGTTTAAAGACACATCTCTTCTAATCAATCCTAACAGTATTGTCTCAGGTAATTTCTCTTCTGGTACATTTTTAAGAAGTTCAATATAATCCGGCGTAAATCTTTTGGCGGGGTCAGTAATTCTCCCTGTTACTCGCTTACCAGCAGGTACTGACACAACAACTTCATCGGGTGGAGGCGGGGGTTTAAGTCCAGCTGAAATATCCTGTAAAATTTTCCTTTGCTCTATTAAAGCCTCTTTGGTAACAGCTGCGGATTTTTCAGTAGCTTTGGTCACGGGTTTAAATAATTCCTCCGTAGTCTCTGCAAAGCCTTCCCGTGCTTGCTGTCTTAGTTGTAATTTTTGTCTGACACTATCACGGACAGGAAGAAATTTCTGAATTGCTTCGAGACGTTCTCGAGCTAATCTAGTCGTATGTGCTTCTCCAATATTTGCCATTATTTATTTGTCAATGATTTAATTCCGCTAACATAAAAATGTTTTTCCTTGGAAACTCATTTCGTAGAGCAGCAGAGGGGATGGACCCGACCCATGGATTTTTCAATAACGACCCCGCCACGGAAACTGTTTCAGATTTATTGAAGTAACCCAAGTTGGGCAGTGCAAACTCAACGAGTTTGTCCCTGGAAACTCTTCGAGGGATAGGGGGACATTTTTTTTTGTCCTGTATTCTGAATAGAAGGGTTTATTTCGTCGAAATAGGCCCCGTATCGAGGAATAGTTTCCTCCAGGGGTTTGTCATGAAAATAGTTTCGGTCTGTTCGCCCCCTCTGCTGCTAATTGTATAGTACATGTATGACAGGTCAGTTGTAAGCAACGATATAAGCCCCTGTGTACCCTTGAAAACAGACGCAATCGACTGAAAAACTGATGCATTGTACAGCCAGCCTATGAAACAAGAACCAATAAATGTTCTTATCTTTTTCAGATTTAATGTAATATAATAAACAAAGAAACGAACCTACCTCAAAGTCTTCCAATAATTCCTTCTGTAATCCCCAAACTCTGCAACTTTGCAGACACCAAATCTCCAACTCTGTAATTTTCAAGTGCCTTTCTCGGCTGAACAATATTTAGAAGGTTACGAACATTTCCGTTAATAAGATTATCATCTACATAATGCAAACAAGTTATGGCGATTGATGAATCCACTCCTGTTTTAACGCAAGTTTTCACAGACCAGTTTGGTTTCAATGAACCACTTTCAAATTTATGGCACGTACAAGATTGATTGATGAATTGGAATCACTGTGTTATGATTGTATGAAGTGATTAAAAGTGTATGAGTGCTAAGAATTTTTCTAACTGGGGGATTCCAGCATGTATATAGGTTTTGGTTCTTTATCTCATATTTTTAACACCATGTAAAAAAGATGTGAAACCAGAATCTGTGATCCTGTTTGGCACCATGATGCCTGAACTGAGATGGTACACTGTAAAACCCATATCAATCAATCAACATTAATTATGTCAATTTTTTAATTCAAATCCTAGACTTGTTTGTTGTTTTGGTAATGAAAAACATTATTCATTTCAATAAACTAAAAATACACTCTGAATAACTATAGAGAAATCTCTAAGTGCACAATTAAAACAGACCAAGTCCATTTTCTAGCTAAAAAATTTCGAAGTCTACAGTTCCGAGCTATGTCCAAGCTAAAAAATGACTAAGTTCTTATTTCTGAGGTTTTTCCGAGCCAAAAATAAACTGTTCTCATGTCCAAGGTATTTCCTAGGTTCTTTTTAATGTACGAGATAATAGAGATAATGTCCGAGGTTTGCTTATGAAACCTTGGATGGAATATCAGCATTGTCCCTGGTTTCCCAGGTTTTCCTAGGAAAACCATGGAAAAACCTCAGACGGCCAAGGTTTTAAGTCAAAATTCCAAGTATAACCTCAGAAAATGTACAGCCAGGATAGTACAAAATGTGTCACTGGTTGAGAAACTTGCATGTAAATAGCACAGCAAAGCTGTTTTGTTCTTGAGACAATAGATATCATAATTAAAACTTGAAGGAATTGTTGACAGTGATATCAATTGATAATGGAACATAGCATTGCTTTTGTACAGAGTATGATCACTAACTTAGCAATACAGAATACAGTTGTCCACAAATCTCATATCAGGGCATATTTTATTTGATCACAAGGTGCAAGAATACCTGTCTTTGTCGTGGTTAGTAATTTTCTAATGCACATATATGTAATCAAATTAAAACAACATATATTACTAGTGCATACTGTTTTAGTGCAATTACATCGATGCACATGAATTTCATATAGAAAATCATGTAGATAATTTTAAAATTCTTCCCAATGTCGGGTCCTCATTTTTTAGTATGCGATCTATTTCCAAAATCATAATTATTTTATGCATTATTTTCCATACATTTGGAGAAAAATATATTTTTTTACATAACAAAAAATTACTTGATGAACGATAACATGATTTGAATTGCCTTATCTATATACATGCCGATTTGGAGTATCCAAAAGTATCAACTTATAGGCCAGCAAATATGTATCATCTGTTTGAACTTTGTAGGTAAAGGATTTAGTTTTTTTTAGCTTTAACATAGCTTTAGATTTTGAATTTTTAATAGACTTTAATCTGGTTCCATGGACACCTTGCCATAATAGGTTCCTTCTTCTTTGCCTCTTCACATATTGCTTTTCCTGGTAGTGTAGCAGTTCTTATAAATTGTCCCAGTTGTCTTTCTACAGCTGTGTTCTCCTCCTTAGACCATGGCATTCTAGTCATTTTCTTCTTTTTTCCTTTCACACTTGACTTGCAGTTTTTACCCTAAAACAAAATATTCACTTTTACTTTCAGATTTTATATTCCCCAAACATTGATACCATTTGAAACAGGAATTGTTCAACTGTTTACCATGTAAGGACTGTTCCATTAAAACATACATTGGACCTAGGGAAAGCACTTTTAAAGTGGTTACTCAACCAAAGATGCAGTTTAGAAATTTCTTACGATTTTAATATGAATTATGTGAAATCAAAGTACCGTGGCATATAGTTTTAAAACACTGCCTTCCCTGGTTACCATATATGTTTAAATGGAACAGCCCGAAGCAATGTAAAGAAACTAATACTGACAATAGGAAACATTAAAATTAGGGTCTTGAGTTCACACTGACAAATATATTATTGTAACATACTATTAATTTGTTTTAACAGCAACAGCTACCAGTGCATGTCATCTACAAGCACAGTAAATGCAAAATCTTTAACCCCAGCATCACAGCCATATAGTATACAAGTTGTAGTCAGCAAAAGAAAGTAAACAAATTTAATTGTTGACATCTCTAGGAACACATCAAATCAAAAATGGAATAATGTGCCATTAACTTATTATGATTTAGATATACTAGAAAAATTAGTTTCTACATAAACTCAGTTTAATGTTGTGGGATAAAGTTATCACCAATTTTTGTTAAACAATCTTAAAAGTACAGATGTTAGCATTAACAGTGATTTTTTTATTTTCATGTGAGAAGTCTGTTGTTGTTGTGGTTCTTGTTGTTGTTGGGTTTAACACCATTTTTCAGCACAAGGTAGGCTATACATGGCAGCCAGTATAATTGGTGGAGGAAGAACCCTGGAAAACCCTGGGAAGAACCACCGACCCACGAGAAGCTACTGGCAGGCTTTCTCATGTACCAACATTAGCCGAGGCTGAGACTCGAACTCACGCAGACAGAGGTGAGATGGCAGTGATCCGTAATGGCGAGCGCTTTAGAGAGAAGTTTGTGGTTTGTACAAAATATATTTATGATGGTACTCTAATGTTCTGAAACTTAATTATTTTGATACATCAAAAGGGCCAAGCAATCTAGTATGATACATTTAGATAACATGTTATAATCATGTAATTTTAACTTGTAGATATTACTAAGTGGATATCCTTAATACATGAACTTGTCTTCCAATACAGATTATCATGGGATCTTGTAATTAGTTGTTTGTGTTAACCATCAAGAAAGGAATTCACAGCTTTAGTGCATTTTGTGATCACATCTGGGTTTTTTTTTAAAGCATTGCACATCAATTTATTTTAAGTGCTTAACTCCAGGGGCTTTTGTTGTTGTTGTGGGGTTTAACGCCATTTTCAGCACATGATAGGCTATGCATGGCGGTCAGTATTAATGGTGGAGGAAGCATTTGGAAAAAACCCGGAAAGAACCACCAACCCATGAGAAGCTACTGGCAGGCTTTCTCACAACTCCAGGGGCATCAAGTTTAATATATTACCTTCACAAAATTTTGCTGTTATGTAAATTTAATTTGCACTGTTGGTTAGTTGCTTTTTTGTTAAATTAAATTAATTTAAAATTAAATAAACACAATCAGTACGAAACCTAGGTGTTACTCTGGACAGTACTCTCACATTGCACCAACATGTCATGAACATATGCAAGGCTGCATATCTTGAGCTGAGACACATCAGCTCAATTCGAAAATACATTTCAGTTGATGCCACTAAAACACTTGTGTGTTCATTAGTACTTTCAAGACTGGACTATTGTAACTCAATTCTGTCTGGTTCATCTCAATATCTACTCCAGAAACTTCAAAAAGTTCAAAACACAGCTGCCTGGATCATACTTAGAGTACCACGATCAGAGCACACTTCCCTGCTGCTCTGTACCCTACACTGACTACCCATCTGATCCAGAATCAAATGCAAAATTTGTTCTCTGTGCTACTTTTCACTGTCGGACTCTAGTCCAACATACCTATCCAATCTCACCCATGTGTGCACACCAGCAAGATACTTACGCTCTTCTTCTAACAATCGCATAATCATTATTCCCACTTTGAAAACAAAGTCATATGGACAACATTCTTTTGTATACCAGGGCCCAGCAACGTGGAATGAATTGCCCACTGAACTTAGACACAAAGACACAGTGATCACATTCAAGAGGGCTCTCAAAACTCACTTATTTTGACTGCAAGAACAAACTTAAAGACCTAATAATGTTTCCTACTTGAAATATTCTCAGCATGTTTTTTATTTTTTAATGTTTTTCTAATTTCATGGTGTTTGTTTTTGTAATAATATTATTATATGTTTTTTTATGTTATAGGTGTTGTCTAATGAAAAGCGCTTAGAGCTTCTGAAGATTAGGTGCTATACAAAGTCCTCATTATTATTATTATTTTGTAAGTTTGTATTTCATTACATGCTATTGTAATGTAACATTGTATGTTGGACTTGACCTTGTCCAATATTGCGTTCATCTTCTGCTTGACCTTAATTGACATTTTTTAAAATTTTATTTTCTAAACAATTAATACATAGCTAAAATATTCTCTGTGTGTATGAGCCTAATATCATGATCATTATTAACAGAAATATGTTTGTTTGGGTCTGTGTCTAGGTTATGAAATTCCCTTGGTGTAATTCACATAGCCCAGGTTCTGCTTTCTAATAATAACTAACATTTTTATTTTGTAAACATCAGGATCATTCTGTAAGGTTATTGTCCATTATGTATTAGGTTTTGTTTTAGAAAATGCTAATAGTGACCTAAGGTCAGGTAGAGAACTATATAATCTTGTAACATGATTATTAAGTCATACTTTAAGATCTAGCACTTTCAAGTTGAGTTATAAGTTGTGTTCAGTATTTTATTTCGGTTTGGAATCTTTTCTTCAAATTATTAAATTCAAGTGATTATTTTCTCTGGAAATACAAAAGTACTCTGACAAAATTTCTTGGATAGAGACATTCAGTGGAATAGATAGTGAATTCAAACCTGGAATTATATTACTGTGATTCAACAAAAGACTGTTGGAACATCAACACTCTACAAGCTACTACAGACACATGAACACACTCAGCTTTAGATTTAACTTATTCAGGACTTTAAATTCTTAGGACTTGTGTCTGTAATTCAAGGATTATTTGGGATTTCATTCATAATATCATACGTTCCTTTTAATTACATTTTCACTTTGCATTCTGGGGAAATAAATTATTTGCTGAATTTTACAAAGCTTATTGCTTTACACTCTTTTCTTTACTTATCTTAAGAGCATAGTCTTGTAACAGAGCTCTTTCTTCTTCTCCTTCTTTTCCCTCCTCTGAACTGTCATCCGGAAGGTCTTCAATAACATCTGTAAGAATAAATCTTCAAATATATTTTAAATTAAATAAATGTAAGAACTGGATACTTGCCAATTGTTTTCATTATCAAACATGCTATAACAAGGTAACCAAACCTGGTATGTGTATTATATCTTGCTATAATCTGACCTTTAATATTGGGACCTATCAAATATGTGAAAATGGTGAGCTATAATGTATATTTGCATATAGTGTTATTGTCATATTTCCTGAAGTTAAGAATACTATATATCAGATACATAAAACACATTAGACAGAAAATGTTTCGCTGTACATGACACTCTGTCTAGCTATGATACATATCTGGGTTAAATATCAGCAAGAGTACACATTAATGGATAAAACAAAACTGCAGAATAATTAGATGGACTTTAGATAGCACAATGACAACATCATCCTTCCAACTATTTTTAATAAAGATGAGAAATATTGGATTGCAGTGGGAAGAAAAAATGATCAATATGTAAAATGAGATTATTAAAGTCCAAGTGATTATATTTAAACAAATTAATTGGAATGCGGTTATTCAAGCTGAATGTCATTTATACCTAAACTTTGTACTTTTCATCATTTCATTATTTGAAGGACCATTTATCAAGGACAATTTTGATATCTTCCAAGTAGTCAGGATAATGTCTTTGGTTGTATCAACAACCCGTTCACGTTTTTACTATGCAAGAGAAGTTAGAAGCATTATAAGAAGCTGCTTCTAGGGTACCAGTCAGTCATATCATGTAGGGCATCACCCCTGATACCTACTAGGGTACCAGTCAGTCATAACATGTAGGGCACCACCCCTGATACATCCTGGTGGAGGGTCCTGAACAATCACTGATCTATAGCATAACCTACCAGCAGTCAACAACAAGGACATGTTTTCAAGAATATCTTTCATACTAGGCAACCCATATTGATAAAACTGCTCAGATCTGATTCTAATTGTGTTAATCATACAAAATGTACTAGAATGACTTTCTCCTTACAGAAGTATATACAGATAAAATCATGTATTTTTAAAAAATGTGTTGACCATCATTTCAGTAGATTGAAGAGTTATGAAAGCAGAGATATGCCCAATATGTTTGAACTAAGTGTAAATTTTCTTTTAACAAAGTGGCTAATAACTTTTGGTGGTCAAAAATAAAACATAAAATAAGCTACTTGATTTTATCTGGATATACTTCCACAAGGATAAAGGCATAATGGTAACTTCAGTATGACCAAAGCAATTAGACAATAGAACATGTATGCAGCAGAAATTGTTTAGGAAATATGTGTGTATGATTTTAATTTTTAATGTAGCTTTAAAACATTTTCAGTCATATCACAATGATGTCTGCAGTGAGACAGTTTATAGTGATGTCTAGCACTGGGACATCATGCTACAGACATGTAGCATCTTGTCCCACCCAGTCACACAGCACCGGCCTTAGCAAACATGGGGCCCGATTTGGATCATTTTTGTGGACCCCCCCCCCCCCCCGGATTTACGCACAGGACCCTCTGTGAACAGGGTATTGGAAAATAAACTTTAAAACAAGTTTTATTTGATATTGAACTTAAACTTGGTCCAGTTGGACTAAGGCCGACCCTGCAGTCACATCATCCTGACATCAGGTCAACCATCGCTAGCACTAACCTCTTAATGCTGAGTGCTAAGCAAGGTAACTGCTTGTACAATTTTTATAAGTCTTTGGTATGACTCGGCCAGGATTCAAACCCACGATCTCCCTCATTTGATTTGGATGCTCTAACTACTAGGCCACCGGCACAAATTGTTCAGGAAGTAAGACAATTACCAGCCTTAATCCCACTATACATATCAGGGGCGACAGCTGACACAGTAGGACTAGGGTAACAGTGTTATGTTGCTCAGTTAGCAACCTTAATGCTACAGTGGTCCATCATGCAAGCATAATTTCTAATTTTGGACAACAGTAATGCAGCCACTGCTTGTAAAATTTAATTCTTTACTGAGCACTTAACGGGGCCATCAATGGGACAAGTACTTCATCCATGAACATCATTTAAGATTCAAATACAGCTATTCATAATAATACATTAAAAACTGCATATGTAAAGAAAACCTATGCACTATTCATTTGATTCTATAGAAAGTATTCTCAAGGTAGAAACAGTCAAGTTACTGTTTTGACAATGTATGCCCTCTTTATACACAGAGGCAGGGTTCTCAATAGATTTCCAAACTAAAGAGTCATCTGACAATTAATTCCTAAATCTCAATGGCATTTTATTATATGTCTTCTCAAAGGTTGTAATTTAAATCATTTCTAACACTATGCTCTATAAGTTTCGATATTGCAGTTATATAAATGTGCTTCATACACAAGAAATCATGGTCTAAAAACAGCAGATACAATAACAGTATCATCCTACCCCAGTTTGATTATGCACTGTTTTGACTCAGTCATAAACTACCAGTTCTCAAGAGAATGAACCTCTCAATGACAAAAAGGTTACTTGCCATAAAAAATCCATTACACCATTACACTAATTATCCTGTTTTGAATCAGTAAAGTTCTCATCAAAGTCCTTAGTAACTGTTTCAATGAGGCAAACCAACCTCTGCCTAAAACAGCCAGCTACTAAACATGTGATGGCAATGTGACAGACAGTGGACACCTACATCAGTAACACTGTTCAGAATACTGTAGTGAAATCTCAAGCTCCATGAGGAGCTGTTGTGACATATTTTTTTAGGTGGTTCTTTGTTATTTTAATGTGCGCATATTTGCAAGAAACAAATAATTGTATGATACATTTCATAACTATCAGCATCCTTTACATTTGTTTTAGGGGCCCCGAGTGGCCAAGTGTTTAAAGGACTCACCGTTCCTGATCACTGCCATCTCACCTGTCTGTGCTGGTTTGAGTTTCAGGCTCAGCTAACATGGGTACTTGAGATAGCTTGCCAGTAGCTTCTTGTGGGTCAGTGGTTCTTCCCAGGGTTTTCCTCCACCAGTTATACTGGCTGCCATGTAAAACCTATCTTATGCTGAAAAAACGGCATTAAACCCTACATCAGCAACATTTTTTATGCATGAAAGTACTATGATCTTAAATTTGATGATAAAAGCAATTTTACTTTAAAAGTAAATTTTCAATGATCCTTTAACAGATCTTGATATTGAACTTAATCTGAGCTATATAATTTAGTTCCTTTGAAGATAAAGGTAAGAATGGTAAAATATCGAAATTAAAATCTTCTCTTGTAATGTTGTCTTTTGTTTATGATTATCTGCACTTCTTGCGAAATGAGTTATGATGGATAAATATGCACATTACCCTTTTTTTTTTTTAAACGGGTCATAAGCTAAATCTGATACTAGGCTATTTTTATTTTACTAACAAGTAAGCAATTTTATATTATAATACCATCATGATTTTCCCCAAATCGTATTATTTTTGCTTTCGAGGCAAAGTCTCTCCCCAATCAAAATTATAATAAATATAAGAAAACCTTTAGGAATGTTACAGTGAGTTTTTTGGTCTCATTTTTGTGGTAAATTTTAGTTTTCTATGTACTACTGTTATTACTCTAAAACACTTTTCTACTGGAGCACATATTACAACGGTGGTATGAGAAGTACTAGACTTACGTGAAGGTGTGAAGTGCAACAAATGTAATAGTCCACAGTTCTGTATCACTGTAACAGAACATCAGTGAAACAAATATTACAACAGACTTATTTGCCCAAGGAAGCTTTTGTCAACATGTTGATGTAAGCAATATGGTGGCCGTTAATTATAGTTGCAGTCTCACAGCTGACTTAGAGCCAGTTGCTGCTGACTACCATGTATATGTATGGGATAGTCCTAAGTCGAATAAAGTTTGCTAGGGTTTTGTGTGGAAGTGTAGAAGTATAAATAGCAATATGCAGAGTTTTTCCAAATTTGAGAATTAATTTTCTACAGGAATATACGTGTTGATGTGAAAGTGCTCTAACATATCACATGTTGACATGGCATTCCCATTCAGTAACAGCATCAAGTTCCACTAAATTGAGCTTAAACTATAGTCTGAATATACCTCCCCATTTGTTTTTAATCCCACCCTTCCAATTTAAAAAGCAAAAGGCACAAATGAGATCAAAAAGATGCTCAGAACTTAATCAGTTCATTTATTGATTTATAATTTCAAACCTGATTATGTCCAGGGGTCCCTAACACAGTTATCATCTGATCATCTGCACGTTTCACTTAAAGTTTTTAGTTTTAAAGATGACCATGCTTGTCAGTCAGTTCCGGTTCCTGGACAAGTCCATTTTCAGCAAAGTGGTATATGCAAGACTACACATTTATGTACCTAGTAGAAGGAAAATACTGTGTTGTCTGCTTCCGATATTTACAATGTTGAATCAAGCAAAATAAAAGAATGACAAATACAAATTTGTCTTTCCCGTGGATTTAACAAGCAGTTTAATTTCTGTATTCATGAGTGGTAAGATATATAGAAATAAACTCTCAACAGTATGATAATTTATGGAATTATTGGGCAGTTACCGAATATGATGAACTACATCACTATGCTGTCTGAGGAAAAGAGACTCACCCATAGTGTATGCAGTATGCTGCCGTGATAGTATGGAAAGACTGTTAAGCTTGAAAGGTGCAGAGGATGCTAATGTTATTGCCACTTGGGTCACGATCAGGTTAGAAATTCAATGAATGAAATGACTAAGTTCTGTGCACTTTTTATCACATTAAAGATTTCTGTTATTGAAATCGGTGTCAGGGTACAAACAGTTGGGGAGCTATATCTATCTATAAATACACTGACACAGTCACACTTGATTATTAAGCAACGCGGGTGTGTGTGGTCAAAGATAAAGTAAAGACGGAAGTGATAGGACAGTCAGAAGAGTAATGATAGGAAGGGCAAAGATAAGTAAATGAGTATCAGGGTACGTTTTCATCCCTTCATACTCAGACCAATCCAGCTACCATAGCGGTGATGAGATAAGGGACCTCAACTGGCATAGCCCTGAGAATCACTAGGTCTTACTTGTAGCTGACTAGTTCATTAGAACATGATTTTGGAAAGCTCATGCTCATGAGATACCAAGTCAGGATTCAGACTATAGTAAACAAGATTGTTTATCAACGATTCTGTCATGTACAGAGCCTTATCTTCTGTTGGGGGATATATTGCATTATCAAGAGCGAGAACTGTACTAGCTTGAAAGGGACTAGGCCGATAAATCAGCCTTTCACCCGTGATGATATTTTCAGGTGAGGGGCTGATATCACCTATTTGTTTAAAGCTGCAATTACATGTATCTGCATCCAAATTTGGCTGCACACATTGATGTATATTTTATACACTTACATGTATTTCTTGTGGCTGTACAGCCACTGTTGGCTGAAGGGTTCTTTTGGTGACATGTAGATTATATTTCCTGAGCAAATCATGTTTGGTGACTTGTAAATCCACCTGGAATAGCATAACCATCTGTCTTGGGGCCATTTTGAATTTTGCACCTGATATGGCTGTTACCAATTATTGGTATGTGTCTAAAGAGTACCGGGGTTTGTTCTGGAATGATTTGCTGCAGCAAAATTGCACATTTTAATGAACAGGTTTCATCAGACCCACATCGTCCATCAGTATCAACACAGATTTGTGGGGTTGATTTATCGGACTAGAAAGGGACCAACAGTTTTATTTTTTGAGGGTATCAGGTACTTATCAGAGATGTATTCCATTTTCTTTTTCTTGCCTATTTGACTTTTTAAAAAAAATCTTTTTCTTTTCATACTCTCTTTGGAATAATAAACAAAACAAGAAAACGCACAATATCCTTCTTGTACTATGAAGTTCATCTTACTCTTCATCTCTCATAACAATGAAGTTGTTGAAAAGGAAATGGATGAGAGAGAGAGAAGTGAGTGATCCACTTCTTTGTTAACCCACCCTTTTATGACATCAATGTGAACTGTTTGTGACATGGGAATATAATAATCAAGACCGTCACACAGGAGCTCCTGTCGTTGCTTACAGTTAAACCGTCGGTCATAATATTATTTTATACTATGTGTATCACTGATAAGCAATGATACAAGGTCTTGTGCATCAAGCTCATTGGTGGAACGGACACAAGCAACTTGTCACAGATGATTATGAATGAAAGAATGAACAGCTGTTTTGGACAAATATAATAAACAACTTTATAAAGAATCTTTTTGTTTCTGACCAGTTTGATAGAGTATGTCTTGCCATCTTCCAAGAGTTAGGTCACAGGTGCATTAAGTCTCAAAGCAATAAAATCCATATACACACCAAAATCACGCACCAAAACTCCGCACTATATCAGTTGCACTGGGCTTAAAATATCGCACTTCTGCTAGCACCACCAGTTTACCATTGCTACAAAAATTTCTTTGTTAAAAATCACTAATAATACTATTAATTACTTTTTTATGAGTCCTATTTTTAGGTATACAAAATTTACAATGACACTGCACAGAAGCAATGTTCTCATTGGATGACAAACAATCAGAAGTCACACGCCTTCTGATTGGCTAAGCATTTGTACACCAGTCCACATTCCAAGGAAGGCTGTAAATTGTGTGAACAATACACACCGAGAGGAAGTGTCTGTCAGACATTACCGACTTTGTGAGGACTTTCACAATAACGCGTAATTAATCTCTTATGATAATTCTCAACTGTTTGCCAACAAAACATTTCGAGGACTGGTGTGTAAGTCCTTACAATGTAGTCCAGTCCTCAAGATGTTGATGTGCATTCAAACTCAGGTCCTCGCAAGTATACCAAAACACACACACACACACACACACACACACACACACACTTGTATTCATATATTAGTGAGGACCTTGACATATGACTACATTTCAAGGACCATAAAGAGAAATGAAAGTATATGTTAGAAATTTGAAAGTAAGCTTAACTGCCACCCAGGATATATATGTATCACTTCCTTTTTGCTGTATACATCTTGAAACATTATGAGGACTACTCTACCATTATTGTGAGGACATCATTGTGAGGTTAATTACACACAATCAAAGACTACCATCAACCTGAGAACCTGAATATATTTTTCTCTTATTGTGCCTCTCCTGCAAAAACATGAGAAGATATTTATTTAAAAGCATAGGAAATTGTATCTACAATTAAAACTATAGACAGACAGATACACAAGCTTAAATGTTCAAATCTATAAAAATATAAGTTCTAGTTATTTTGCTGAAAACACCACCTCATGCACAGTTTTGCAACTTTGTGACATCTTTTATTGACAAAATCAAAAAGTACCATCAGGTTGGGAAATGAGAAATATCATTATAACACAAATATGCATCAAGTCTAGGCATTGCACAATGAAAACTTAAGAATATCAAACATATCTGAATTACATCAGAGGGGACAGGCTTAATGAGTGAAATACTCAAAAATTGTTGAACTGCTCCGGTGGCCTAGTGGTTAGAGCTAGTGTCCGCCTCAGATGCAGGAGGTCGTGGGTTTGATCCCCGGCCAAGTCATACCAAAGACTTGTAAAAATGGTACTGACAGCTGCCTTGCTAGGCGCTCAGCATTAAGAGGTTTAAGTGTTAGGACTGGCCGGCCTGGTGTCAGGATAATGTGACTGGGTGGGACATCATGCTACATGTCTGCGGCATGATGCCCCAGTGCTAGACACTATAAACTGTCACACTGCAGACATCATAGCGATATGACTGAAAAATTGTTAAAGCTGGGTTAAAATCCAAATCACACACATACAAAAATTGTTGAAAACTCAAGGAAATGTCACAGATGATGTAATTTTGGTTTCCAAAATGGGTTTAATGGGGAAATGAGCACATTTGCCATCAGTAACTGCCTCCATAGGTGCAAGGCCTGGCAAGGCACATGTTGGGCAGCTGGTAAAAGCTACATTACGTTGACCATTACAACAAGAAGACATGATGTCACTGTCTGCTACTGGCACAAGTCACATGACTTCGACCCAAGCAACCAATATGGCTACCCTGGATACAGAATTAGCCATGCAGTGTCAGTTGTGGGCACAAAATGCAGATGTATCCAAAATGCATGTACGAATGACAAAAATGGAAGAGATCTTGGCCAGTGTTGCTAGTCAAATACAAATGCCAAGCACATCAGCAGCAGTTTCTGCAGGATCGGCACACATTGGTCATTTTTAAAAGGATTTAATAATAATAATAATAATGACCTTATTTAAAGAGGGTAACATAATTAGCTAAGAACTAATCTACCTTAAGGCCCACATACAAAGAATTTATTTAATTTAGCTGCATCTCTGAAGCCACTGGATATATTAGGTTTGGAAGAAGGAAATAGAGTGGGCATTTTTAATCTCAACTGGAATACTATTTTATTTTATTATTTTACTAATTCAAATTTCATTAGAGACTCGTGTATCTTTTAGAGCCTGTCATATATATATATATATATATATATATATATATATATATATATATATATATATATATATATATAATTGTTATGATGATGCATATATCTTTAATGACATTACATAATGACCTTGGGTTCGATCCTCGGCTGAGTCATACCAGAGACTTAAAAAATGGTACTAACAGCTGCCTCGCTTGGCATTAAGCATTAAGAGGTTAGTGTTAGGACTGGTCGGCCTGGTGTCAGGATAATGTGACTGGGTGGGACATCATGCTACATGTCTGCAGCATGATACCCCAGTGCTAGACATAACTATAAACTGCCACATTGCAGACATTGTAGCGATATGACTGAAAAATTGTTAAAGCTACGTTAAAAATCAAAATCACATCACACACATCACATCACATAATGACCTAATTGTTGTTTTAAAATAAAAGATGTCATCCATTTCTTTCAAAACATTTCATGCCTGAAGAAGCATAAATTAAATTTGAAACTATAGTTGTACAGAATTTTCGGTGTTTGTGTTTTTTTAAAATCACAATTCTAATATATATATATATATATATATATATATATATATATATATATATATATATAATTATATACAAACACCAGGTATATAGCTAAAAACATACATAATAATAAATACATTCCAAATGGACTATGATACAATGAGTCCAAATGTTATTTCAATAAAATAAATAATATAATAGGTCTTGATGCTCTGAAGCCACTGGATAAATTGGGTTTGGAAGAAGGAAATAGAGTGGGCATTTCTAATCTCAACTGGAATACTATTCCAGAGCAGAGTTCCAGAGTATTGGAAACTTTTTTTAAATAACTCCTTATTTGATTTGGGAATTTTATGCTATTTGGTAGACATGGATCACAGGTGGGGAGTATTACCAGGTAGCCTATACTGGAATAGTGATTGTAAATATTCAGGAGCACTATTATGAGATATCCTGTACATTAATTTGGCTTTTCTCAAACACATTCGGTCTTTAATAGGTAATATTTTTAACCTACCAGCTAAATTTTCCTTGCTTTCTTTCTGGATTGATATTAGCCCAAATGCTCTTTTTTGAAGATGTGCCAGCTTTGCTATGTTTTTATCATTTGAATTACCCCATACTGTATTAGAGTAGTCTAAATATGGTTGTATGTAACTGTTATAAAATAGTTTTCTGTGCCTTTCAGGGAGAAAATGTCTTATCCTACTGAGAAGCCATAAACTTGAATTGACTTTTTTACTGATATGTTTGATATGTTCAGTCCATGATAGGTTATTATCTACCAGTTGTCTATCTTGACAGACCATTTGCAAATTTGTATCCTTCCATGTCAGACATAGTTCATCACTATCAAGATTTGTCCTTTTTTGCTGTGTTGAGATAAGTAATATTTTAGTTTTACTAGTATTTACCACCATGCCATTGCATGTGCACCAGTTTTCCAGTTTGTTTAGGGCATTCTGTAAAGAAATTTTGAGTTAATGCTTTGTGTTTTGGATGTTTAACAATGTTGTGTCATCTGCATAGAGATCTGTAGATGATATTGAGTCTCTTAGTAAAAGTGGTAGGTCATTAATAAATAAAATGAATAGTAATGGACCTAGAATTGAGCCTTATGGTACTCCATATCTAATTGTTTCAGGTTCAGACAGAACATTATTTATGTAAACATGTTGTGTTCTCTCACTTAAATACGAAGTAAACCATCTAATTGTTCATTCATCACACTGGTAGATTTTCAGTTTCTTCAGAAGAATTTCATGATCCACCATGTGAAAAGCTTTCCTGAAATCTACAAATACAGATCCTATTATTCTACCTTGGTCAAGTGCTTGAAGCCATTTATCAGTTAGGGAGATCAATGCAGTCTCTATGCATGAAAAAGGGGACGTCGACTTGGATGTGGATGTTACAGGGATAATTATGCCCAATACAGATTCCTCTGAGGTCAATGCAAATGATGATGATCATGATTTGTTTGTGGAGTTTTTTGCTTGAACGCCAAAAAAGCAGGTCCAAATGTGGATGAAAAATTAGCCGAAGTTTTCAGTAAAGTACTATGGTCAGTGTTAACCCACAACAAGGTTAAACCATAGTCCTACATGTAAGATGTATCACATGTTATTTATATTTTAGTGTTATGTCTTACTACCCAAATAATGTCCTTGTATGGTGTGTTCTGATGTCGGTTGACATTGGAACTAGTAGTCAGAGTTTCAGGAATATCTCACACACCTGACAGCCCATATGGACACTCTTCCACAAATTGATATGCAATTAATTTACTTACTGTCTCAATTGAATCAAAATCTGACATTAGCAAATGGATGCATTTTCGTGTTCTGTTGACATATATTTGAATTAGTTGAAATGCGATGGTAGTCAAGGTATGCCAAAGTATGTTCAAGTATGTTCATGTGCGGGATATATTTCATAAATGAAATGAAACGTTGCTTTCAATTCCAATAGGCATAATACATTTTTATTTGTTTTGTTAAAGAATAATATTTCAACTTAACCTGATTTTGGCATTCCTGGCTTTCATCACTTTCCAGCCAAATGAAATGTAGGCTAACAAAACTTGAAACTGGTCCATTTCTTTTGTGAGAATTTGAATTTATTAGAGAAAAGACATCAGAGGAAGTAAAGTCAGGCTACTTTACATGTACTTTGTAGAAAAGGGTTGTTATTGGTTGCCAGTTGTGTGAAATATTCCTCAAAATTTGACTTTCGTAATGATGTTAGTCGACATTAAAGCATGCTACACGGCGCTGTTAGTTAGGCTGTAAGACCTTGACACCCAAAAGATAAATATCAGCGTCGAGGTCTTACACGTAGAACTAGGTTAAACCATTGCAGGAGAAGTATTTCAGACCAGGAAATTGTGACAATTTAAAGGTGCCCAGAGTCTATATTGAGGTCTGGAATGCAATGTCAAAACAGGCCAGGAGTGTGGATATATCAATGCAGAAGTTGCAAACTCAGTTTGGGACAAATGTTGGTCCCTACCTTAAAGGCAGTGGAATTGTTTAAGAAGCATAGAAACAATCATTGAGAATTACAGCTGGATTCAGTAAGGGACTTTGTCATGAACATTTTTAAAATGTTATTGTTGTTGTTTTGGGGTTTAATGCCATTTTTCAGCACACGATAGCCTATACATGGCGGCTAGTATTAATGGTGGAGGAAGAACCTGGGAAAACCCCTGAAAGAACCACTGACCCACAAGAAGCTACTGGCAAGCTTTCTCACATACCCACATAGGTTGAATCCGAGACTCAAACCCATGCAGACAGGTGAGATGGCAGCGATCCGTAACAGAGAGCACTTTAGACCACTCTGCCACTCGGGGCCCCCTTTTTTAAAATGTCATTATTTCTGTTCAATGACTTCAGTTTTACGCATCGTGATTTTTGGAGATACCGGTAATCTGAATGGGCAGTTAACTAAGCTAAATGAATCCCAGAAGGCTGGAATTCAGCTGCTGGGAAAAAAGCAACAGGAAGCAGCAAAATGACAAGTGGCCTCAAATTTTAACAGCAACATGCCTGTTTTAGGATGATCTTATTCACAGGCCAGACACTTCTGGAACCGGAATTATCAGGTGCAGCCCAATCATTGCTGGAGGCAGGGCTTCAAAAAAGTTAAGAAACAAGGAACCAGGTTTCTCAAACATTGGAAGGATCAGTACGATCTTCCCAGGCTATTAGTATGCAGAATCATGTAAGTACATATGTTTCTTGTATGATCAATACACCGGACAATTTTGTTGCTGGGAAAAACTCAGCATGGCTTAAAGAATAGCAGAATATTACTTCTAATGATTGGATTCTGAATACTGTGAAAAGTTATGAAATAGAGTTAGAACAGCAACTTGTGCAAACATATATACCAAACCAAATTAAATTCTCAGTGACTGAAGAGAAACAAATAAATGCTGAAATTAAAAGATTTCTTGCAAAAGGTATTATTTGTAAAGTTAATTCAAGACCTGGACAGTATTTTGAATTTAAAACAATTCAATACAAATGCTGAGAAGATAGATTTTAAAATGGAAACTTTGAGAACAGCTATTAATGCCATGAGAAAAAATTGTTTCTTTGCCTCTGTTGACTTGAAGGATGCCTATTGTTCTGTTGACTTGAAGGATGCCTCCTATTCTGTTGACTTGAAGGATGCCCACTATTATGTTGATTTGAAGGAGGCCTCCTATTCTGTTGACTTGAAGGATGCCCACTATTATGTTGATTTGAAGGATGCGTCCAATTCTGTTGACTTGAAGGATGCCTACTATTATGTTGACTTGAAGGATGCCTACTATTTTGTTGACTTGAAGGATGCCTACTATTATGTTGACTTGAAGGATGCCCACTGTTATGTTGATTTGAAGGATGCCTCCTATTCTGTTGACTTGAAGGATGCCCACTATTTTGTTGATTTGAAGGATGCCTCCAATTCTGTTGACTTGAAGGATGCCTACTATTATGTTGACTTGAAGGATGCCTCCAATTCTGTTGACTTGAAGGATGCCCACTATTTTGTTGACTTGAAGGATGCCTACTATTATGTTGACTTGAAGGATGCCTACTATTATGTTGACTTGAAGGATGCCCACTATTATGTTGATTTGAAGGATGCCTCCA
This sequence comes from Sinohyriopsis cumingii, assembly GCA_028554795.2. Lineage (NCBI taxonomy): Eukaryota > Metazoa > Mollusca > Bivalvia > Unionida > Unionidae > Sinohyriopsis > Sinohyriopsis cumingii. Next base: position 26,752 of record JAPYKE020000319.1, on the reverse strand, counting down.
ATTCTGTTGACTTGAAGGATGCCTACTATTATGTTGACTTGAAGGATGCCTACTATTTTGTTGACTTGAAGGATGCCTACTATTATGTTGACTTGAAGGATGCCTACTATTTTGTTGACTTGAAGGATGCCTACTATTATGTTGACTTGAAGGATGCCCACTATTATGTTGATTTGAAGGAGGCCTCCTATTCTGTTGACTTGAAGGATGCCCACTATTATTTTGATTTGAAGGAGGCCTCCTATTCTGTTGACTTGAAGGATGCCCACTATTTTGTTGACTTGAAGGATGCCTCCTATTCTGTTGACTTGAAGGATGCCCACTATTTTGTTGATTTGAAGGATGCCTCCAATTCTGTTGACTTGAAGGATGCCTACTATTATGTTGACTTGAAGGATGCCTACTATTTTGTTGACTTGAAGGATGCCTACTATTATGTTGACTTGAAGGATGCCAACTGAACTGAAACATTAAATATATTTATTTGAAAGGGTTTATTTGCTTTGCTCTGAGAATGTTAAATTCACTTTTCTTTGCCTAGATATGCTACCAGATTAATATGTACAGTAATGAAAGCTAGACTTTATGAAATGATCTTTTTCTTAAAACTAAATAATTTGAGAACACTGACTTATCCATTTGCTCAACAATATTCATCTAGTCACCTTGAAGTTGGTGACGTGCAGTTAAACTATCTCTAACAAGCTGACTTTCGAGAAGGAGTTTTGAACAATTATTTTTATTTGTTTACTTCTTTTCCAAACAATAAATAGTTATTGGCCTTCTGTAATTTTCATGTAAACAATCAGACAATAGATCATAAACACTGATTGGGTTACTAATGTTTAGGTTGATTGAATAAGCATTTAAACAAATAGAAGTGACTAATCATTATGGATAAGTGCTTTCTTAAGCATGCCTGTAAAAGAAATCTCACACAAATTGCTATATTAACATGTACTGGAATTACCTAATTACCTTCAAAATAATCTTTGAGAAGACAATTGTTTAGCATCTGAAAGCTCTGTATATAATGCAGCCCACCAAATTTCCGTGGCTGCATTAAGGCTTGAAGTCCATGAATCCCTTCTGAGTGTATCCACAACAAAATGCAGTCTGTGCCTTTTGTTGCTATTTAAAATCATCTTTGCAATTTGATAAGTTGATTGTTTTATTTTTGAGTCTCTATTTTTATTCACATTGATTAAATCAGTATAAGGCACATTTATGATTTAAACATGAAAGATGGTTTTAATGAAGAAAGTAGAACACTATAAACACATGATTAGCTCAATCATTGACATGAATGCTCAGCCTTTCACGTGCCAGCGCATGGAAATTAGTGTGGAATAGAAACTAAGCAAAATGACAAACAAACAAGATGTAATTAAAATGTTTTAATATATTTACAGTTGATCTCTGTCATTATTCTGCTTTAATAACAGTACTGCCAACTATAAAACTCTCTCTCACTTCATTTGGTTGGTTTTGATTCTCTGTCTCTCTGTCTGTCTGTCTTTCTCTCATCATCTGGTCAGTTTGAATTAACTTTTACCATCATTCATAAGGCCAAAGATATTGTGGGATGCCACAATCAAAAATCTTCTATGCTCGTCTTTTCACCCGTATCTTGCTACTATGGTCCAGAGAGAGAGAGAGAGAGAGAGGGGATGCTTTGGACATTTTCACATTTAATTAATAATAACAGAGTTTAGAACATAATAGGTTTGAGAAACAACTACACATTAAAATACATCACAGTATGGACAGCTCCGGTGGCCTAGTGGTTAGAGCATCTGTCTTGGTTGCAGGAGGTCGTGGATTCAAACCCCAGTTGGGTCATACCAAACACTTATAAAAATGGTATTAACAGCTGCCTCGCCTATCTTCTCTTTCTATCTCTTTCTTTCCTCTTTCTGCAACTCCCTCTTTCTGCAATTGCATTTGTCTTTCTCTTCTAAAACTGAATTCCAGTAGTGATCTGAACAAATTCCAAAAGTGAACTTGATGATATGTCACTAGCTTCGAATGTGCTAATGTGCTAACAGTCTTGATGTATGACAGTGATATAATCCAAAATGTCTTTGAAAGAATTCAGTACAATTCCAAAATAGTGATTTAGTCCAAATAGTAATAATGAGCACCTTGAAATTCCAGTGAATAGTTTAAAGAAATGAATCCTCTGAAATATTAACTGAAACACAACCTAAATTGAGTCCTCAAAAACTGATGTTAAGACATAAAATAAAGAAGTTCTGTTTACATCTCCCATAGTAAAAACCACCCCCAAAACATAAGACATAATAACAGAACCAAGTTGAAGGTTATTATGAGAATATGTTAAGTTTTATACAGTGTCCAGTCTCTTAATAAAAACTTCAGTTAAGAACATGTAATGCAGCAGGTACACTAGGAATTACCAAGAGGAACACTACTGTCCTAAATTCAAGCTCAAGTAAACATGTTTACCTCCAGTAATAATGATCTTAATGTATAATCTAAAATCATAGAGAAATATTAGTTATGTATTGTATTGTTTACACAACAATTAGAGTTTTGTCAGATAGGCAATTAAACTCAATTACTGACCAAGATCAATCTCACAGTTTAGATATACATAACAAATGATCTTAGATAAATGCCAACCAATACAAATTAAATATACATCACAAGCTTTGTTACATGTCTTTAAGATTGTGCTTTTATATGTCAGTGGTATCTAGGGTCTCCACTACTTCCCACATTTATATTGAGAGAAAAAAATCCATGCATTGTATCATCTGTATAATATGTATAAGGACAGACCAGTTTGCGTTTATTGCAAAATACCGCTGTAACAATGCTGTAACAAGATAACCAGGTTGGATTTCCGGATTCACAACAGATCACTTTTGACGATGATATAAATACAATGTTTAATAATGAATGACTTGAATGAGCATATAATTATGAATATGTGCGTGTATATATATATATATATATATATATATATATATATATATATATATATATATATATATATATATAATCCAAATATTGGATTAATTAACATAAAAATGCACAAACTTAATAATGAAAAATACAAATAAATTACTTTACAAAATACTAAGACAAGGGGTGAATGATTCACAGTGATTTCACAATGAAAAGATGGATGTAGTTTACTCAGCTTGTAAACAATGTAGAATTTTACTCATGTAGTAAAATGAATTCACTGAGATAGTGAAGTTATGCAAACAAAAAGGGACAGATATGCAAATCATCTTTACAGTCCCGAAAGATACGATGGGTTTTACGAACCCCAAAATTAGCCCATGGCTAACAGATTACATGTAAGGAGAAACACTCTGTCATCAGCACACTTTATTTCAGCTCCGCAGCTGCTACAGTTCAGCTTCACAGCTGCTACGGTTAATTCCTGTGGTTGGCTTTACAACTTGCACCATGTCAAGCTCGATCACTGATAACTTTGAACGCTCGGGTCACTCTAAACACTCTGGACACTCCAAACACTCTGGACAGCTCTACACAGCTGAAAATAAATCCAATACCATGTACTATACATGACACGGGCATAAAAATGTAAAACATAATGCTTGACAAAAATCCTACAGTACTAAACGTTTCTTAAAAATGTAGCTTTATATTACTAATATAAATCCCTTGCTAAGTTGCAAAACAAGGATAGAAATATTTGCATTATACTGCATAAACCAAAGCTACATAGCAAACATACGAAAATAAACATGGTAATACAGTAGTTATAACTTATACACAAGAAATTAATAAACTTACATACCTCTACAGCTGAAGATGACAAGACTATCCATAATGTAAAGAGTTTTACCTAAGGTGAGGTATTAATACACAGATATAGTCTGTACACTGAAGGCATTCGGTTCTTCCCATCGAGAGCACTTCGCACGTGCGGCATAGGATGAACCGAACTCACTATTTCAAAATACAACACAATATACATAAATCATCCTAGGGTATCGTTGTACACAAAAAATGAAACCCAAGTATGTGTATTTAATAAATAAAAGAATTTATTCAATTCCGTGACAAATGCATCAATTGAGAACAGAGAAACTGATGTTCACAGCTATATGGGTTTTCCCTGCTACCATTGGTCATCAAGGGCTACAGAGCTGCCATTTCTAAAACACATAAATTTTCACAAGGCATGGTTAGTGGATTTGCACTTTGCCAATCTTATTAAGTATTTTGAACTGCAGAGACAATGTCATGTGCTCTCTTGTGCTTAGATGGAATATTTCTTGTGTTTTATGGTTATTAACCAAAACCCACTTTGAACCATTGAGTGAGGCTTCTTTTCAGGATCTCACTTTCAAGACTGTTTCTACTTGCCCTCGCTTCAGTATGACAATGAAATGAGATTCATGCCTTATATATTGACACTGGCTGTCTCCAGCTTAATGGGAATTATGATCTGACTTCCCTCCTTTGTTAAACTGGGACTTTTAACCAGATATTTATTACCTTCCATAACTCCACTACCAATAGAAATCCCCCGCGAAATCTGTGCTGTGGATAATACACAGATAGGCTTTTATGTCCAGTGAGGGTCCTCTGTTTCTTCCTTGAGGCATCCAGAGGAAGAAGAAAGGGTAGGAAATATCTTGTCCTTGCTCTCAATCTTTCCATAGACATTTCAGCTGCCACTATTTCATGATGGATTGTCACCATGATCAAAAAAGCTTGCCAGTCTCTTATTGGTTGAGACCTTTCCTTTATGAAACTTGAAGCCATGAGGTTCAGGTAGTTGCTACCTTCTGGGCTTGTCTTAATCACTCCTAAAAGGAGACCATCATGAAGGCAGCATTTTGGTATTCCAGTATTACCATTTCCTCCTTTCACCACCACTCATTATCACAGCAAAGTGCATGGTCACTGGGTCCCATCATTACAACACAACGTATGGCCCAGAGAAATACCAACCTTCCATAACATGGACCTCTCCACTAATTGTGAGTATTCCAGTTTTTCTATTTTTTTTTCTTCAGTTTAATGTGTCATCAGCCAGCTCTCCTTACATACAAACTGAGCTGATCAGTAGCCATTACTAAGTTATTGCTACTATTAAAATATAGTTTTTTATGGGGTAAAACTAATATTAATTATGTAATACTTACCCTTGGTTATTGTCAAATGCCCATCTCCCATCTTGCTCTGATGTCCTGATGTAGTAGTCATCAATGAAAAAGATGAGCTTAATCTGTGCTTGTTTTGCACATAACATACGCAGGACAAGGTGAGTTGCATGAGGAATAGCATCATACTGAGAATTATTCACTCTGAGGGATGTATGCCTATCAGATGGACATTGCATTCTGTGGGCCATGGGTAAGTATCGCATAATTAAAATTAGTTTTATGCCCCTGAAAAAAACTATATTTTGCAAGACATATACCATCTCTAAACTTTGTGATGGATTATATTTGAGATCAGAATGGTACCTTAGTTGATATGTGGGTCATATATCAAGGTCACAGAATGAAAGAAGAAAAACAGTTACTTCAAGAAACTTTGACATGGTAGACATAATCTAAGGTGGATTTATTTTAAAAGAACAAAAGCATATTTGGCTGAAGAGTGTGTGACTTGAAATGTACATATATGTATTTTGATATGGTTGAAATGTAAGAGATTCCAAATTAAAGTAGTGACATCAATAAAATTAATGCAGATTCAAATTTTCTTTTCTTTTCAGGTCATACTGGATGTTTTGATGAGCATTCATGTGGAGGTATCAGTCCAATTGGCGCTGAAAATCTACTCTCTTCTGGGGGAAAAATGGATGGTACATTGAGAGATTCAAGCACAAGAGATAAAATTAATAAAAAATATAAATCACCTACAATAGAAAGTTGGATATTTGTGGGAAATGGTGTTGTTTTGGTTAAAATAGATGGAGGAAAAACTTATATTCTGCCTTTTGCATTGACAATCCAACCAGAAATAACAAAATCTGAAGGTTTTGATTGCATAAGGCATGAAAATGTTTGGTATAAATTAAAGCATTCTTATCTTCTGAATTCACTGTATCTGCAAAACATGCAGACAAAGAAATATATTAAAATGCATGAGCATTCAGAATCTGTGCATGAAGAAAGAAATGAGACATGTACCAACAGCAGACATGGATCTGCTATTGAGTGCAGAGACTCTTTAGAGACTCCAACAACTGCAGAAGCATCTGCAATGATGAAGGGGATTGGAATTTCATCTTTAGATACAGATAACAAAGCTGGAGGTGGAATAGGTATGAAAACTGTCAGAAAGGCAGATAAGAGACCTGAAAGCAATAGAGGTGAAAGCGATAACAAGGAAAACTCTATTGATGAGGCAGAAGACAAGTCCAGAACTGGAGCAAGCATATTTCCTGGAGACCACACTGTTGGGAGGTTAAAACCAGAAACAGGACTTGGAGAATCTGTTCAAAGATTCAAGAAGGAATATAATGGAGGGAGGACCAGTAAGATATCAGAAGGACATACTGATGAAACATATGATAAAGACAAACGTCAAACTAGTAAGGAAAAGACACCTAAGACTGAGATAGCAATAGAAGACTCATGTGAGATAGAAGGTAGTGATATAGGTCAAACATTTGCTGGTAATAAAGATGGAGACCAAGATAAAATACCTGGAGGAGGGCGAGTTGATACATGTGAAGTAAATGCAAACCAAATATCAGGAGTTGAAAGCAGACAAGAATGTGCACATCCCTTAGTTGAAAATGTCAGTGATAAAGCAAAGAACAAGTCAGAATATACACATCCTTTAGGCCTTGATCAGGAACTTCAGAATGGCTTGGATAAAAGGGACCTGGATGTAGGAGAGACATTTCAAACAAATGGGGATCATAGAGCAAGATGTGAAATGAGTCAGACATCCATAAAAGAGACACATGAACTGAAGAAAGCAGATATGAGCTCAGTTAATGAAGAAGAGGGAAAAAAGACACCTGAAGAAAAATTGTCACAGGTGGCCACAGCTGAAAAAGATATTGATGAACAACTAGAAGAAAAGAAAACTGGTGAAAAGATAAATAGAGAAGTTTCAGCAAAGACTGGAAATGCATTTAAAGATGAGGCATCAGAAGTACACTTAGATCAAACAGAGAAAGGAATTGCAGTGTCTGCAAATACTGAACAGGAAGATTCAATACCTAGAGCACAGAAAAGTCATACTAATCTGAATGCTGGTCCTAACTTGGAAAAGACATATAAACCCTGCCAGGAACATGCACCTGATTTTGATCTTGCAGGAATTTTAAAAGAAAAGCTACATGAGGGAACTTCAAGTCAGACAGTTGCAGAGACTATAGATAAGATTTCTCTCCAGGAAGCAAATCATACTCCAGAGAGTCATGGAGAAACTGGGCAGGAAAGTTGTTATGGGATTCCCGAAAATGTCAACAAGATGAGTTCATCATCAGCAACAGCTTCTAAGTTAATCTCAGGTAATCTTTTCATGTTATTTTTGACTACTTAGATGATTATCACATGTGTAGAATAGTTTTTGACTTCCAGATGCAATCTTTCCAAATGCAGTCTTTGTTTTCTTTGGGAGTGAATTATTACACATGACACTTTAAGCTAAAACTGTTAGTCTGTTCTAAGAAATTTCTTTCAGGAAATGGCATTCAACAACAGTACACACATATAGTTATTCCTCTTGCCCATCCCTTGTCATCCATTTATCTGGACCAGTGATATAGAAGGGTAGGTGAGGGATGTATTAATGTCTGTTGGACAATGGGCAAGATGGTTTCTGCAATATTACTTCAGTTTCATATGGTCATTTTACTAAATCCTTATATGTGCTTTATCCGTTGGTAGAGACAAAACCTCTTAATTATTTGGTTTGGTCCAATGATTGCATGTCTTTTGGGTGGGTTGGTCCATGCTTGATCAACACTAACTGTCCTTGTTTCATAGGCAAAATGGTCCTTATCTAACTATGTTTTCTGCATGGTGTTTATTTTATGTTCCATGCTCATTCATCTTTTATGGCTGGTTTGGTCCATGTCTATGTTTCATGGTTGTCTGTTCACCAACAATGGTTCTCAAAGACATACCAATATCCTTGTTAGTGTATGGTTGGGTCCAAGGTAAAGGTCATTGAAACTGAAACTGATTTTCCTTTCAGTGCAAATGGTCAGTCAAATCACCATAACCTGATTGTCATATAACTGCATTGGTAGACTGCCTGTTGATTCAGATGCAGAGGGGTGAAAACACAACATTGTAATATTTTTTGGTGGTTTCTGTTTGATGAGTTAGGTTTCCTGGATTCAGTTTTCATCAAACTTAATAGTTTAGGTAGTCTCCTCCATATTGATTCTCATCTGCTGAGGTGAACGATCAAGGTTATTGGAGTTAAAATTGTAATTTTAAGTTTAACATGTTACATCTACTATTCTTAAATTTCCTCCACCAAATATTTATAAACTTCATAGTTGAGGCAAATATGAGGAAGGGTAGCTTGCTATCAAGCCTGCATTTAATAGATCAAATGTTAGGGTCACTGGACATCAGATGGCATAATGATGTTAATTTTACAGTTGTAATAGCTGTGGTCAGGGCTGCCTTTTGTTTTTGTTACTTAGATATGTTCGATGTAGATTTTGTTTTGTAAACCAGTCTCAAGACTGAAAACAAGGGAGGTAACCGCCATTGACGTCTCAATGCAGAGTTAGATCTCTGTCGCGGAAAACCACATTTAATCCTGAGTGATTTTATTATTTGATTTCTTTTTTTATATAGAAAAGCAAATTCATGAACCTTAATTCTTTATAGAATGCTGGCAGAATGGGATGGGTCTCTCTCCCAGAAAACAATAATTATATACAGTTTAAGCTTTTATTTAGTATGAAAAGAAATGCCAATGATTTTTTTTCTCGCAGCAGATAATAATAGTAAGTATAATAATAATAATGATACTATTTCATACTATTCACAACACTTACAGTAATAACAACAGGGACACATAATATACATGATAAGCAAAAGCTTCAGAACAATGGAATTTTATCAATAATGGCTGTTTTTCCCTCTTTTTGTTAAAAATATTCTCATATTGGAGCATTGATATCATATTGAAATTTATAACAACAGGAAATAAAATCATAATCATTTACTTATCTTTTATCAGTAAATAATGGTCCAGGAGTTGTTCACCTTTAGCATAAAATTATTTCTTGTATATTTGCTATCTGAAATTGTTTAAACATTATTTGCAGTTTATGTATATGCATATAACATGCAATGAACAAGTTCTCTAAGAAATTGAGTCTGGAAATATGTGGAAGCGTGTGCTTTTTATAACCCTGTGAATTGTGCAAGCTTGCAGGTGCTGGTAAGAAAATGACCAGAAATGGTGCCATGCTTGCGCAAGCTTGCACAAGCTAACAGATATTTATTTGCAAGGTTATTTTGATGATACAAGCTTGCTGCAACCTTGTGGCAAGCTAATTGCAAAGATGCATTTTGGTTTGGGAGGGAAAAGGATGTTTGATTATAATAGCAGATCCCTCCACACTTGCAACTTAAATGGTAATGTTCCAGTCTTTGGTACAAAGCAAAACAGCCATATGCATATAAGTTTACCATTACACTTGTGTATATGAGTGATTTGGAGCTGCTTTCAGCATTTCAGACTCAAAAATATAAAGGATTAAGATGGAGGGGAAATGCAGAAATTACTAAAACTGCTTCTGAAAATTTGGGCAATAAACTTGTTTGAGCTGGTGTGTATGATGGTTCATTCAGCAGGCATTGGTGGTCTATTATACAATAGGAGGGTAAATTGATTTATAAATTCAGGTGAGAAACTTTTCAAGACCTCTGCATTGTTTGATGCTGGAATGAGTATGCCAGATGACTGAGAAAACTGCTTTCTTTTCTACCCTGGATTGAGTAGCAGTCTTTTACAGGAAGCATTGAAGACAAACATAAAGAATTTGTGGGTTTTTTTTCATTTTTGTTCAATAATTAGATTAATTAGACTGACAGTTATCAGCTTGTTGAAAAGCTAACATCTTTTACATATAAGCAAGATTTGTTTCTTCAAGAGTACACTGTATCTTGACAAATTATTAGGTTTAACTATTGTTCATTTTGGCACTAAAGCTTTATAGTACTTCAAGAAATTGGTGAAGTTAATGTAAAATGTCAAGAGCCATGCCGTGATTGTGCAGTTATCTAATTTGTGCTATAATGAAGAATGTTATAGTGGGATTTTACTGTCCATGTATAAATATAATGCTACTTCAAAACATCTTTTGTCTTTGTAAGTTTATTTGTTGTTATGTAAATTTGAATTTAGGTGGGCACTCAAGTTGATGAAGTTTGTGATTATGTGGCTAAGACCTATAAGTACATACAAGTATTTCGATAGTTTGTAAATTATGACCTGAACACCCAAGACTCTGGGATTGAGGATCATGATCCAGAGGTCAGTTTTCAGTTAAATATTAACAGTAAGTGAATGAATAATTTTGAGAAAGGCTAAATTTGTGCACAAAGTATCAATAATATGGCCACATAATATCTGAAAAACTATTTCATGCTAGAAACAAGGCAATTCAATTCAAGATCTATTTCCCTGTACGAAAACTTCCGCCCTGACTTTAACCAGATTCCAGGTGGAATTTTAAAGCGGATTTCCCTTAAAGCCTAGATTCCACTTATTATAAATTTTAGGTGGGTTCAGGGCGGATTCAGGGTGGAATACAGCCCGAAATATGCAAATTAGTCTGTCTATTACTAGGTGGAATTTGTTTATTCCGTCTACTAGGCAGAATCTGTTTATTCCGCTTATTTAGCCTTGTTTCCCCTTATTTTCACGTTTAGGCAGAATCATGGTGGAATATTGCTTGAAATTACTGTTATTAGGCGGAATCATTATTTCTGCCTAATTACATGGAAATACCTGCAGAAACCCCATCCAATAATGAAAATGTCAAGGCAGATTTCAGACGGGTTTTTTAAAGCATTTTCTGCCTAAACCATAAAAGATATACTTCAGATTTCTATTATGTATTAAACTGCCTAATGATTTTTAGATATTATTGGGAATCAATGATAAATATTCACAGTACTATTTAAAATGGCTCATAAATTTTATTTTGACTTCACACATATTTTAACCAAAACTTTGATTTAAATTATGTTGAGGTCTCACTCAAATTTCTTTTTAATATTTGTGAGGTTTCACAAAAAAATTGACTAAAACTTTTGTAAGATTTCACTAAAATTTTGATCATTATATAGTATTTTACTGAAGTTTTTTTTAGTGTTTCAGACATTTCAGCAGGTTTCAAAGAAATAATGGATATGAATTAACAGGACTTTATTAACCAAGGTGATATTTAAGTGTGCATGAAAACAATTATACTGACATCCAAGGCAAGAGAAATGGGAGTTAATAAAAATAATAATAATAATAATAATAATAATGACTTTATTTAGAGAAGGTAATTCAATTAGTTACAGAACTAATCTACCTTGAGGCCTTCTATCTGTGATGTACAACATATACAGTATATACAAGATGATATAAAGTATAAGACACTAAATAATTAAGTGGTTTTAAAAATCAAAGTATCAAGCCTGGAACATATGCACAGGCATCTGTGAACACATTTAACATATATAAAATATTAATCTGCATTGAAAAATTCAGCCGTGAAAATAATGCAAAATTACAGAAAAGCATCCATTTGAGACAATTTGATTATGAGAAGAAGAAAAGTTAGGAGCCTGCCTTATGTCACTTGTACTGTAGACTGGATTTTTGATTGCACAAACTGTGATGCTGTTGTGGTCTCTCGAATTAGTCCTTGTTCCAAAAGCAGCCGTGACAAATGTTTATCATGATATAATAACTCTCATTTTACATTGAATTCCAACACACCAAGAATATTTTGATAACATACACAATAATGCCTCACGAGATTCTACTTTTCGACCAGGGGCCCTGAGTGGCCGAGTGGTCTAAAGCGCTCACCATTACGGATCACTGCCATCTCACCTCTGTCTGCGTCGGTTCGAGTCTCGGATTTGGCTAATGTGGTTATGTGAGAAAGCTTGCCAGTAGCTTCTCGTGGGTCGGTGGTTCTTTCCGGGGGTTTTCCGGGTTCTTCCTCCACCATTAATACTGGCCGCCATGTATAGCCTATCTTGTGCTGAAAAATGGCGTTAAGCCCTACAACAACAACAACTTTTCGACGAAGAAAATTCCGCAACGATATGACTGTCTCTGATAGACATGCATATCTGGCAACAATTCCCACCAGTGATGTACACATTGTTCCTCCTTAAATTCTGAAGTTAATCAGTTTGGAGTTGTATATTACTTCGAAATGATCCTGATTCAATTCCTTGTCCTATTTAGCATGTTAGCCGCTACTGTAAAGCTTTTTATGGCACAAAAAAACAAAATGCTTGTCCTGGCGTTCAGTTTTCATTCAGACTGATCTGTTATGTTCCCATCAAATTTGCGTTCAGGGTATTCTCATTGCCGCACATTTTTCAAATGGTTATTCAATCTCTCGTCCTGCTCGAAAAATCGAATCGCCATGTTTAGCAAACATGCTCTTTCCCATCAGTTTCTGTTACGCGACGATTCATTGGGCAATTACAAAATATTGACCAATCAGAAAGCTTTATACAACGATCCTCTGTTAAACAATAAACAGAACAAATACTTATTTGAAAGCTCGTTGTGGAATGGGACCGGATAGAGCATTATTTAAAAAAGGTTTTGGAGACGATATTAAAAAATGGGTCCATATCGAGGAAATTCATGTCAGGAGAAAAGCGAAATTATGTTTTAAAACGGAAAACAAGATAAAAACTTGTTTGAGGGCAGTTAAATCCAATTGAAGTTAAACAAAAATACAACAACAACAACAACAACAAATTTGAAAAAGAAATTTAACAAGGAAAGCTGTGGAAAGAAGTTATAAATTGTGCCCAAAATAAACAATAAAAATTTACAGCTATCAGAAACAGGAAATATAAATGCTGCTGAAAATCGTTCAAATTGTGCCAGAAACAATAAATGTTATTATATCTTATTGATATTTTTTATTGAACTGTCAGTGATATTACAATCACAAAATATAATATTTTCAGTCATTTAACTTTACAGACACACAAAAGCCAAGTCCTAATTACGCCTTTATTTAACTGATGTAAATGACTAAGTTCTTCATTCCACCTAGATGTTGGTTAGAAAATAAACTAAGTCCAGATTCCTCCTTTCATATAATAGATGCCAGTGACTAAGTTCCTAATTCCACCTAGATGGTGGGTGGAAAATCAACCAAGTCCAAAATTATGCCTAAAGATGTATTTATAGCAGGAATTTGACAAAAGTCCATCTTAGAGTTAGACGGAGTCTTAGATGGATTCATCTTTGACTTCTCAAATTTTCCATGTCCGCCTTTGTATTAGCCAGATTTTTAACATTTTAGGCAGATTCCGCCTGGAGTCTGCTTAAGTTCCAGGTGGAATCTGCCTAATTATTTCCTACGGGCCAGCTAACCATATTTCTGAACCAAAACGAAGTAAAGAAATCTTTTAGAAACGTTTTCAATATTTGGGGGATATTAATTTGGAACAGAATCACAAAGAAAGTTAGAGAAACTGTAAAATGCATTTAATTATCATCTACAGTCAAACTGTCCTACGGTCACTGAGTTCAGCAGTCACCTGGTCACAATCACCATTCCAGTTTCCTCCTGGCAAGTTTCCTAAGTAAATGTCATGTAATCATTGGTCACCTGTCTTCAGTGGTCAGCAGTCATGTGTTGACTTAACCAAGCAGTGGAGTATTTCAGTAGCGACTGCTCGAAGTATGCAAAATAAACTTTTGCTTGATGAGCATGGTATGATGTATATAAAGGTATATTAGTGAATTGATAGCCACAGGAAGTTTCTGTTCATGCATTCCTTAATCATCAAAGGTCTCATAAAAGCCAACTGACCCTTGATCTCTTTGAGTTTGAGCAACTGCTTTATCCATCAATTGTCAGTTTTCATGCCTAATTACACTAGCTGACTGACAAAATGTCTGTCCTGTGTTTCCCAATCATAGGTAGAGTTTGGATGTGAATTAAAGGAACTGCTAAAAATCCATCAAATCCATGACACATGTGACAATGAAAGGAGAATCAGTGATGATGTAATGATATGAGGGATCAGACTGAGGATACAGTAATCTTGTGTGGAACATTTTATTTTAATATTTTTGTTTGTGCTAAATAGCTAAACTAAATACATTTATCATGAAAGCATACTACTAATGCTAATAATATTATGTGCAAAATAAAAATAATGCAAATGCTATTTGGTGCGGAGTACATGCAGTTGTCATGAACCAAGATTGAGAGTTGAACTTGCCTTCAAATGCCACTTGTCTACAAAGGCCACTTTGACCTTCTCCTGACAGTGGCTGCTTTAGACAAATTTGATTGTAGACAGATTGGATTTAATGGATGTAAATTGGAACCTGTTTAATTTGAAAGATACATTACATTATGATTCATGTTCTGTTTTTTTCTGCATGAATTGTTTTTTTTATATCCTCTGGAAAGAATTAAATGTTATATAGGCCTTTCCTTCTTATGTGTGCAGCTATGTAATATTTTTCTAAATATGCGAATAATAGAGTTCCACAAATAGAACAAATTCCATGAAGCTAATGGTGGCACCCTCTGTAAATAAAGTTAATATTATTAATATTATAATATTTGAATGACACTCAGGCTGGAGATTTCAGTTCAGTAGTTTAAACACTTTACCTCGGGGCACGTCTTGTGGGATTTTCCTCAGTTCTGCCCATCCATCATATCTCGTAAGAATTTTGGGATACATATTCATTCACACTTTCATGTTTGAAGCAAACCACTTGATATCTGTCAGTTCCTTGTTTACTTTGTAAAACCTACATCTTGGTTTATTTATCCCCACTCCCCATGTAGTATGATCAGATTATGTACAGACCAAAAACATTTTTTTGAGATGCAGATGGATTGAAGAAAGAAAAGTAAACAGATGCTTAATGAATGATGAATGGAGATGGAATGAATGATTAAAGTGCTGTGTAAATGCTATATGGTCAGCCATTAATGACAAGTCATAAATCTTCAATGGAAAATGATACACGATAAATGAAATGAAACTCCAATAAAATTTGATCATTTGTTTCGCATATTGTTTATTTATTTATTGCAATTAAGATGGTTGTTATTCTAATTGGATTTGAATATGAACAAAACCTGTTTCATGCAGAAAGAAACTGAAATGAAAGTGACACTGCTTTTCTTGTCCAATTTTTTTAGTATATAATGCTACAGTTTACAAACTTTCCATGAATTCTTTATTATGTGTAAACAAATATTACTTACGATATATAATACATATTTACATGATTTAATTTAATCATTCTGCCCTTAATAATCTTTCAGATACCAAAAGGACATTAGCATTGATACACATGTAATAAGAAATAAATGTAGCCCTTACAAAAAAATGTTCTTTTTTGTTGGTTTGTTTTTGATAATTTATAATTCTAAATATTTTTAAATTAAATATTTTGGTGCCATTATCATGGAGAGATTAAATTAGATGGTAAGATTAGAAGATGATGCTGACTGTAGTACTCCAGCTAACATACATCAAAAAGAAGTTTCAAAATAATGTCACATTAATAAGGACTTAGTGGTATATATCTTATCATTTTTACACAATAGAGACTTCTTTTTCTGATCTACACTGCGGTGTCATATGTTTTTGAACAAATTTCAAAAGTCATAGCATAATGCACACACATTTTAACAATTTTAATTGTGATTAGTTTACTACAGTAATATTTGCACGTTACTCTTAACACATTAACCCCTGGAGCTTTTTGTCATTTTTGCCTGAAAATCGAATAGGAAACACATTTTGAAAGCTATTTCTGAATAAACTCAGAAACACCAAACCCCCAGTCATCTTTCGATAACATACTGCTTAGTTGTGTTAGAAACATCGTTTTACGTTGGCTATTTGACTTGTGTATGAGCAGAAGGGTAAAAGTAGGATTTGTGTTTTTTTGTTTTTTGTTGTTTTTTTTGCTAAACAGAGCCATTATTTTTGTATGGAGACCACTCTTTATTCCAAATGCCCATCTTATCCTACTTTCCAGATTATTTGGTATCATTGTAGAGCTACATCTGTCTAACTTTCTATAATACCACCCACTTCAAGGTATCATGCATGACCATGACGCTACAGAGCTCGGCAGTAGACTACTACCTCCTGCCCCACTAAGTTGTCGCTAGGGGTTAATGTGTTAAAACCTACACACAAGGTTGAACTTATCACAGTCAGAGATCTCATGATCTGTTTACCTTTAGTGCATTTTGATTCTTCAGTTGATTAATTGATAAACTAGGTTTACCTGAAGTCGAAGTTTGAATGTAATTTCATGAACCCCATAAGTGCCTTAGTGATCACATGAGCTGACATTTTATTATGAAATTCTGCATGCCAACAAGACCTTTGTACTAAATTCAGTCTTGTCTGTAACAGGATTGTCATAGAATTTCCTGATAATACAGGCAATAGCCCAAACAGCTGCCATCAAGATTGTATCCAGATGTATGCCTTTAGCACAGGCTGCAGAAATAGATGAGCCTGAAAAACTGATCAGTACCAGAGTATCTTATAACAGTCTTGATCCAGTTTTGCAACTTTTTTATGGGGTGATTATGTGCTGACGAGTAACTGTGTTTCAGAATTTAACAAACTTAGTCTGTTGCAAATAACACTGTAAACAAGCCACAATATATGGATAAGAGTGAAAAGCAAAGGGTTCCACATGGTTCCCTGGCTTAGATTATTTCTGCAATGAAGGAAAATTTATTTGTACCCTGTCAGCACCAATTTTAATGATATTTATCTGCATAAGGTGAAACGTATAACACCTCTGTCCTGTTGACAAAGCAACCAGCATGGTTAACTTCATAGTAAGTTCCTGTACTGACTATTGGTCATTGCCTTGTAAAGAGAGAAAATAGTTAAACACCAGTCGCACATCCCACCTATCTTAAATCTCTTAATGATGAAATTGCAGTTTCAGAACTAAAACCTAAACCGCTATCTACTAATTCAAGGCTGTGCAATGAACACCCCTCTCATAAATCTTTTTATCTCTTTCGTTATTGCTTAGAGTGGATTTAGAAGTAAGACTAACTAATGATGAAATTTCAGTTCTAGCTGTATTTACAGAACTATAACCTAAACCTCTATCTACTAATTCAGTTAAAAACTCTATAACAAAAGTCACAGGTGTGTTAAGTGGCTTAATCTGTCTTATATTCTAAATAAGCATCCACATTTGGAGATGTTTTCATCCCAATACTGTTTTTTAGTTCACATTCAGACTCCATGAATTGATGATCTCAGGAAAGCAGCCCTATAATCCTTGATTTTCATTTCCTGAAAAGTGAAAACACTCATCTTTAATTTGCGGATTGTGTGTCGTCATTGCCTATTGTGTGCCAGTTGTGGAATCTCTGGTGGGCATGTCAACAGATACAAGGACCGATCACTACATGCAGGAGGCTCAGAAACCAGGCTTGCGTTGCCCATAGTGGTGCCACAAAATAAAAGATCTGCTTTGTCTTTGGCCATTTTTTGCATCACTGCTTTGCACAGACTGAAAAGGTGGAAAGCAATAATGACAACTGTAAATCCATTTTAAAGAAAAAAAGCATCAACTGGTATAGCTTTTGAGTCAGTTCTGTAGACAATCTATCTGCAGCACAGTTTAGTGTTCCCGGCAAATGAGAGCACTTAATCAGATACTCCAAACTGCACACAAACAGCCAGATATCGTGCAATAATTCATTCAAGTTAGAAGGGCAGATTTTTTTGTTGACCACATATGAAACTGCTACAGAATTATCCATGTAGATGCACACATGAATATTCCTCACCTCCAAAGATATTGTAATATCAAACAACAGACTTTCAGTTCCAAGGAGTAAATATGTTTTATTCCACCCAACCAACAAGTGAGCTGTCACTAGTCAAAGACAACTCTCTGCCGAAAATGACAAATAAGATTGGAAATCACCTTAACATGTCTTTAAGTGTTTAGCTTTCTCATGCTTTAGATCTTTAGAATGTAAAGATGCATACTCCACACCTGGTTCTCTAGCAAGAAGCTTTCCAACAAGTTGAGTCAATTCACAAATAGTTATATTCCTTTTCTATAGTAAGTCACAATACAGAGCATCAAGTATGCATTACCTCAGTTAGTATGAGTCATTGTGACAAAGTCCCCCAAGAATCCCAATTTTTCCGGGGGAAAAGTGATCCCTCAAAATTTATTTCTGGGTAGGTTCAAACAGATTTTTCTGGGTGAATAGTGAATCCCAATCTGTGAAGTGTATGTACTGTTTCCTTAACATTTCCCTACACAGGTCATATGAACAAACAACTATTGTCAATGCATGCCACATTTGTGAAATCTTTTCATCTCAGTGATGCAAAATCTGGTGGTGCCAAACCATTCAGCAAACAGGTAAATTCATATATATCCCCAAACCATATAAAACTGCAAATACTTCCTATGGTTCTGGGCAGGAACAGAGTAGTAGGCATGATCATTTAAGTCCTTTTTTTATTTAATTGGCATCAACAGCCGCCCCCCCCAAAGTCTCCTCCTCGCCATCTATCATCAACACATTTATGAAATTGTTATAAATTTAAATTCAGTCTCTCAAACCCATCTTTTAAAGGTGGAATGAAAATATTTGAAAAACATTGTCCAGGTGTTGAAACAACTTTATGAACAATTAATACCTTTTGCAATAAAATTTTGAGTTTCAGCATTAATTTGTCTCTCTTCATCTAAAGAGAACTCAGCTTGGTTTGATATATATATATATATATATATATATATATATATATATATATATATATATATGCACAGGTCACTGTTCTAACTCTATTTTCATAACGTTGTATAGTATTTAGAATCCAAGCATCTCTAAGTGATATTCTGCCAACCTTCAAACCATGCTGAAATTTTCCCAATGACAAAATTATCTGGTGTATTGTTCATACAAGAAACATTTGTAATTACATGATGCTGTAAACTGATAACCTGGGAAAATCTAACTAAACCTTCTGGTGTTTGAGAACCCCGATTCCTTGATTCTGAACTTTTTGAAGCCTTGCCTCCAGCGATGGTTGTGCTGCCACTGATAATTGCTTTCTTGCTTTTTTCCCAGCAGCTGAGTTCACAGCCTTCCAAGATTCATTAATCTTAGTTATCTGACTATTTGGGTTATCTCCAAAACCAGTTAGAAATGGAGTTCAATACAGTGAAGATGGGCTGATACATGTCAGTTAGCTCTGGTTTTATGAGCTCTCGGCGCTTAAAACTGAAGTTTGTGAACAGAATGGATGGCATTTTAGAATTGTCCACAACAAAATCCCTGACAGAATCCTGTGATAATTATCACAGATTGTTTCTGTGCTTCTTAAACAGTTCCATTGCCCATAAGGTGGGGGACTTACATTTGCCCAAACTGAGTTTACAAAAGATATATCAACAGTCCTGTCCTGATTTGACATCACATTCCAGACCTCAGTATTGACTTTGGGCACCTTTAAAGTGTCACAGTTTCCTGGCCGGAGATACTTCTCCTGCAATGGTTGAACCTTGTTGTTAGTTAACACCGAAGGTATGCCTTTATTGTTCAAAAGGAAAACATTGACCTCGGCAGAATTTGTATCTGGCATAATACACCAATAAACAGTTTCATCAGCGCTGCCATTTGCTTTGTAGAGCCCGGATGTATGAGTAACCTTTCCAGACTCTGTATAAAACAGTAAACAAGAAGCTAACTTGTGATCTTGCAGTTAGTTCTAAATGAAAACAAACAACTTCATGATGTATGAAAGTAATTTTTAATTCGGTTTTAAATACTAGTAAGAAATGCTATTTAGACACAAATTAGTATTTTTTTAAAAATGGCTTCTGAAATAAAGTATTGTTTTTGATTGAAAAAGGCTGTGATGATGTGTTTCTTAATTCACTGATTTTAAAATTAGGTTAGGCATTTTTATTCTTCTTCATTTTTTTAATAAACATTATCTATAAATCAAATAATATTTCCATCACTACAAAGTACTGGGCAAAACTGGCTCAACTTTACAGCAGCACCCCAGATGCTTTAAACTAAACCTATTTGTTCATGCTAAGCATCTGCATGGTCAAACTGTTGGTTATAGAATTTTTAAAAATGGCATCCAGAAAGCGATGCATGTTTAAGGCTTAAGGGAAAATAAGCTTCTACAAAAGTGTTAATAATCACAGAAAAATAAAAAGGAATATTCAGATTCTTGTGAATAAAAACTGGAAGGGACACAATTATGTTTATTGGACATCATGTGCCAATTTGAGTATGACTTGTGGCGGGAGATATGATTGCCATTGTCATGTGAAATGGAAAAGAATTTCGAAGAATTATGTCAAGCTGAGAGATAGCAACAAGCCATTGAGCTGCATAGAGTTTGGAACTTGAGTTTGTGCAACTGTACTAGTGTTAAATAAAGTCTACGCATACTTTACAAACTTTTCAGTTAAACATAATGTTTAGTGTTGATGCGTCAAACTTTTAATTACGTTTTCCAGCTTTAAAATAGCAGTTATTGATGGACCACTCCGGTGGCCTAGCGGTTAGAGCATCTGCCTCAGATGCGGGAGGTTGTGGGTTTCATCCCCAACCAAGTCATACCAAAGACTTATAAAAAATTTACAAATGGTGGCTCACCATTTGTTGAGGAAAAGTTTGAAGCCTTTATATTCACATACATGTATTTTCCTTCAGATGAAACAGCTTCAGCAAGGAAGAGTTGTTGCCAAGAGACGGATCAAGCTGAGTCCTCTCCATCTAATGACAGTTCAGAAGGTGGGACATTCATTATTTCATATCTTTCTTAGTCACACATCAAAATGCAAACTAAGCATCCTCATTCCCATGTTTTCTGGCTATATTATGGTTGATCATGAACTTAAATGGATCTCTGCTGTCCACCTGTTTTGTCCATATTTATCCTTGGTCATGAAACATGGACTAAGTACATACAGGCAAGGATACCATGTTTACCTGTGAAAAACCTTTTTGGCGAAACATGGAGAATCAACAACAATAAAACTTGGGTATTGATCAGAAAGTCTGTAAAACATGAATGATCATAGAACATAATAAGCATGTTGATAAAGCCAGGAAACATGGTTAAGCTTGGACTGTTTTGACTATGAAACATAAACCATCAGAGCTGGTCAAGCATTAACCAACCCACCCAGTAAAACACAAATGCACCACTCCAATTAATTGAAACATGATCAGTTGGCATTAATCTACATCTGGAAGAGATTAAATATTTTTATGAAAAAGAATATGATACCATATGTATTAAGTTAAAGACTAGAGGAGTATGCAGATGAATTGGTAATGTATAAGATATGTATGTTTTGAATCATTAAAAAGCATTTAAATTTTGATCTTGTATCTGAGACAAAAATGGGAACTGTTTTCAGGTTTTATAGTTGTTATCTCCTGGTAGTAAAAGGGGTGGGGAGGAGGAGGATACAGCTATTGTTAGTCTAACTGTAAGTCTATCTATTCATAACCTGTATACATTTTCATTTCCAGAAAATATTTCTCAGAACTGTTGATGATATATCATTGAAATTTGTTAGAACTACTGGACAACAGTGATTCAGATGTGAATTACTATTCATAGTTCTTTAATTTTTGGTATTGCAAGCTGTACTGGTCTTATACCAGAATAACTTATTGGATGACCTGTAGTCAATCATCCACTGTCCATAAGCACATGTTTGTTATCCTGACTCCTCCTAAACTAATGGAGGATTGCCTTGGAACTGTACATACAAATTCATCTCAAGGTCTACTTGGCCCTACATGAAAATGGAACAGTCCAGATAGCTAGTATGGCCACCAGTATGGAACAGCCATCCTGACAGTCTTGTTATTGCTACTCAATGTGACAGGATGGTCATATCAACATGGGATTTTCACTAAAAGACTTCTTATGATGTCTTAAGTTATTCTTGAAAATTGTTTCAAACCTTCATCCAATATGACAATCACAGTGGCCATCTGTAAAGTCTTTTTGCAACTTCTCCTAGATTGCTAGTCATATCAACATTGTGCTTTCACTAGAACTCTTATGAAGTCTAGTTGGCCCTAAATCGAAATAGTGTGCAGCTTATATCCAGTATGGTCAGCATGATGGCAGCCATGTTGAAAATCTGTTTTAGTTACTAGAAAATGGAAAGTCATTTCAACATTCACCAGAATACTTCTGATAATGCTTTATTGGTCCTAACTTAAAATGGTGTTGATCTGATGTACAATATGGCACCATGGTGGCCATCTTGAAAATCTTGTTTTTACGACTCTTTAATGGAAGTCATTTTGACATGGGGTTATCTTGAAAGGAGTTCTTAAGGTGTGTCTAGTTGGTCCTAAAGGAAAATGTTGCAAATTAACTGTCAGTATAGCCATCACTGAAAAATATTGTTGTCTTTACTTGTCCCAACAATTTTCACCAGTAGACATCTTATGATAACTTGGTCCTGAATGAAAATGGTATGAATCATACATTCAGTATGGCTGCCATAATGACTCACTGCCTTGAAAATCTTGCTATCATTACTGCACCTGAATAAATGATCATATTGATACGAGGTTTTCACCCAATGACTTCTAATAATTTCTATTTGATTCTCAATAAAAATGGTGCCATATGTCTACCACAGCAGCTGTCTTGAAAATGTTGTTATTACTAAAGAATATTGGAGACACTTTTGATAATCAGCCATTGAAAAGAAGAAATAGTCTTTTTATGAATATCTGGAAATTCAATTTGCCCGGTAGAGGGATTTCAGCTTCTCTTCTACTTTGTGAAAGTTATGTGCATATTATCTAGATATTAAATCAGTATTGGAGACTGTTAACAAGGGAAATAATTGTTTTTCTACCATCTGAAAATGTGAACAGTATTTCACTCTGGTCATAGTATCCAAAAACTTATTATTTTTATTATGTGTAATACACTATCTGTTACAATTATATTGCTTTCTCTTTTTACGGACTCTAGCCCCAGTCAAGACTAATTATTACCATCTCCAAGTATTATTGGATGGATGGCCAGAATTGAAAAGAACACAATCCTAGTTTGATACCTTAGCTACAGCCAAAATATCAAATTCGATCTGTCTTTTTTGATGACATAAATGTTACATGTGTGCTACATTGCTCATCAAAATTTGCCTTTGTTTCTTTCTTTTATTGTCTTTTTGGCATATCACCTACCTTTGTATATTGATTGAGTGTTTGTCTCCTCCTTTCATACTTTGGTTGAATGTTGCCTGTGTTAGTAATTTATGTTTTTATTTGTTTGGATATTCAGGTGTGCTTCATTATATTTGTTCTCCCTTCACTGTTCCTGTACTCTTTGTTTGTTGTGTTTGAAGATGGCCATGACATCACTAACTGGTTTGTTGTCTGTGAGCACTAGAGCAGCTGATCAGACCAACTTGTGCTCTGAACTGCCTGGTTTTCGCGTGGGTATTGTTCACCATTATTTCACTATGAATGTTTGTTTTTTGTGATTTTTTTATCTTTCAGAGCTTCTAATGTCCTAAGATATGTGCAAGTGTTGGTAGATGAATGATCTGTGTAACACTTGCCCCAACTGCTTGATGTGCACAGGGTATGCTCACACATATTTCTGTCCAGTTTGTGGTATTTGTTGTGACCAGATGTGGAACTTTGTGGAGAGTTACTGAACATACAGAAGGGCCCTCTTTATTCTTGTGTTCAGTGAATGACTCCCTCTCATCCCATGAGTGTTCTGGATCCATATTTTTGTGTTTGGGAATATTACTGCTCCTGTGGGGCAATAATGTTCTGTGATCTCCATATTTTGGCAATCACCTACAGGCCAAAAATCCCTTTGCCTCATTATGATGCCATTAGTACTGATGATGGATTGATCCTTGCCCTCTTCTCCAAGGAATAACATTTGTGAGTCACACCTTCAGTTTAGGGATGAGCAGCAAGGTCGGTGTCGAGGTGACTGAGACTAGCATATCATGTCATCTTAAGAGGGATGAGCAGTGATCTCATTTGGATACAGCCAGTGCTGGATTTTGTCATTTAGATTGCTGTTGCTGGACTGGCATTTGACTGGTGATTGGTCACCTGTAATTCACTGGTCATCAGTCATCAGGTTTTGATTACTGGTTTGGGAGCAGGGAGCAGGTCAATAGCTCCCTTCCTTTGTTAGTATTTACTCATCCAGCAAGGGTGGGGGATCAGAGTGGCAACACATTTTCTTTCATCCCTTTTAACTGTTATGTATGAATTTCTCTTTTCAGGGAAGATAGTCTTCCTCCCCCAACCTCCAGAATGCACTTAATGTCTCTAACTTGCTTTCAGGGTAGGGTAGACATGACAGGCTGTATACATGATTATCTCCTCCAGTCAGGACTAACAAAATGGATAGGCATTGACTCACCCAATAGAAGATGTAGACGGGATCATTGATTCCACTTGCCTAGAAGGTCCACTGATAGGGATAGTCCTGTCATACCCCATGAGCATCTTCATTTCTTCAGGATGAGGACAATCCAGATTCGATGTCTCATTCTCTGGAGAGAGGCACTGGAAGGGATAGTCCTGCTCCAGCTTGGAAGCAGGCTTGTGATGACAGTGCCATCCCCATCTCATGGTGATGACTTGGAAGTTTACCTAGCAGTTTTTCTGGGAAGAGAGTTTAATAGGCAGCAGAAGGGGTGGTCTGTTCCATCTGCTATGCTTTTGTTGCTGGTTTCTGCTTGTAGCTATTAGGTCCATATATGGGCTTGTTCCCATAAGTCCCCACCTCCACTTGCTTAGACTCTGGCATGCCACAGGTGGGGATATTGGCTGAGGCATGTTCTGCCACCCAGTTTCAACCTTAAAGGCCTTGGTGCTTAAGACCTACACCCTTATGATGATATAATTCACATACATAATTCTCTTTTTGGCATTCTCCTGTCTTTTGAAGGAAGAATCATTGTCTTCAACAGCAAATCAGTGTTTACGATGCTGTAGCAAGTTGCCAGGTCATGTGCTTTCCATGTCAATTGTACTGTCATTGGAGCTTCTTGACTTCTGCAGGGATGCCATCGGAGAAGCCAAAAGGTCTGCTGGACCACAGCAAGAACCTTTTTAGATGTGCACCTCATGAGAAAGATGTGCTTTTTGGAGGCATCATCCCAGGATTTGAGGGACCAGCAACAAAGGTCCAAAACAGGTTGAGAAGTACACCCACCTTGACTGCCTTATGAAACCTTCTCAAGTTCTTCAAGCAGATGCAGCTCATCAGTCTCAGAAGCAGCCCAAGTTAAAGCTCTCTCTCTCTCTTGCCCATCATTCACTGGACAGGGTAGTCGGAGAGGCCAACAGAGAAAGCTTTTGGACTCTTCATCCTTCCCCATGGAGGAAGGGGGTCAGTCCTAGGGAGTTGCACCTTCTGCACTGTCTTTCTCCTCCCAGCATCCCAGTTGGAGCTTGTCTGGCCTCATTTTCATAGTTTGATCAGGCATCATGGCGATGAGTGGGTCCATTCCATCTTAAACGATGGCTATCAACTTTGCTTCCAGGAACATCTTCTCCTTTAACAGTCCTCTATCCATCCAAAGTGGCTCAATTAAGGGAAGAGGTACACACTCTTCCATACAAGGACACAGTTAATAGGGTGGATAATAACCAGACTACAGTTTTCAATTTCCAGATGGTGTCAGAAATAGGCAGAAAGTTTAGCTTATAATTGACCATTCTACTTTATGCAAATTTCTTCAGAAAAAAATGATTGAGAAAAACTATTGTTGCTGTAGGGAATACCATAAGGCCCTGCAACTGGGCATACTTGATCAATTTTGAGGAATCATACCTTTTTTCCATATCTTAAGGGTTTTACAGATATATTTGCTCAATTCTTTTGACAAGCTCAAAATTTGGCTTGGGCAAGCTCATGTTTGGAAGGTATTCGTCTGTGAACAGATAAAAAAACATGTAGAGAGTGAGAGAGAGAGATGTCATTTTCATTTTGTAATGTTTTCTATTGTTTGCTTTATACTCTGCAATTCTGCCACATTACATATGGCAGCATCTTTATTTTGTGTTTTTATTATTGCAGTCTTCAAATACATACCTGCTTGCATTTACTTTTGTTTCTTAATCCTTTATTTCACATGATATACTGACAGTCTGTAACTTCCTTGCAGCCATTGTTGGTTCCTAGTCTGACATTTACTTGTATAGCGATGATAATTTGAATGTACAGTTATAATGAGTAGTGGCCTGAAAATCTAGCACCCACAAGCATTGTTTTTCATCAGTTGTTTACATGATTATTTATTGGGAAATCATTGTTCTCAACCCATTCTTAATAGATTGTTTTGATGCATGTTGGCAATTTTAAGGTAAAATTGGATGATGTGGGAGCATAAGCAGACATGGGAGTTGATATCACACTCTAGATAGTGAAAACATGTTTTCTTTGGGCCTTGTAGTGATGGCAAATGTGAACGCTTCTACTGTAAGGGTACAGTAACATAGTTTTATGGACCA